>JAQIUQ010000218.1:0-212500 GCA_030378365.1 Hybognathus amarus
TTCACGTAGCATTTATGCCATTGTAAATATCTCAATATCTCAGCTCTGTATGCCATTATAAATATCTCAAATATCTCAGCTCTGGAAGGGTCTAGAGCCTCCATTTTTGCACTCAGATCTAAGTCCCATGGCCCTCTATCAGAATCCAGAGTTTCAAGAAAATCAAAATTTTGACCCGAAAAAAAACGTAAGGGGTACCACTGTCGTTTTTTTTTCCGGGTCAAAATTTTGATTTTCTTGAAACTCTGGATTCTGATAGAGGGCCATGTGACTTAGATCTGAGTGCAAAAATGGAGGCTCTAGACCCTTCCAGAGCTGAGATATTGAGATTTCACGTAGCATTTATGCCATTGTAAATATCTCAATATCTCAGCTCTGTATGCCATTATAAATATCTAAATATCTCAGCTCTGGAAGGGTCTAGAGCCTCCATTTTTGCACTCAGATTTAAGTCCCATGGCCCTCTATCAGAATCCAGAGTTTCAAGAAAATCAAAATTTTGACCCGAAAAAAAAACGTACAGTGGTACCCCTGTACGTTTTTTTTTCGGGTCAAAATTTTGATTTTCTTGAAACTCTGGATTCTGATAGAGGGCCATGGGACTTAGATCTGAGTGCAAAAATGGAGGCTCTAGACCCTTCCAGAGCTGAGATATTTAGATATTTATAATGGCATACAGAGCTGAGATATTGAGATATTTACAATGGCATAAATGCTACGTGAAATCTCAATATCTCAGCTCTGGAAGGGTTTAGAGCCTCCATTTTTGCACTCAGATCTAAGTCACATGGCCCTCTATCAGAATCCAGAGTTTCAAGAAAATCAAAATTTTGACCCGAAAAAAAAAACGTAAGGGGTACCACTGTCGTTTTTTTTTGGGTCAAAATTTTGATTTTCTTGAAACTCTGGGATTCTGATAGAGGGCCATGTGACTTAGATCTGAGTGCAAAAATGGAGGCTCTAGACCCTTCCAGAGCTGAGATATTGAGATTTCACTTAGCATTTATGCCATTGTAAATATCTCAATATCTCAGCTCTGTATGCCATTATAAATATCTAAATACTCAGTTGGAAGGAGCTGCATATGATAGTTTTTAAAAAACCAACTTCTACTAAAATGAGTGTACCCTTACCTTTTTTTTTTTGGGTCAAAATTTTGATTTTCTTGAAACTCTGGGATTCTGATAGAGGGCCATGGGACTTAGATCTGAGTGCAAAAATGGAGGCTCTAGACCCTTCCAGAGCTGAGATATTGAGATATTTATAATGGCATACAGAGCTGAGATATTGAGATATTTACAATGGCATAAATGCTACGTGAAATCTCAATATCTCAGCTCTGGAAGGGTCTAGAGCCTCCATTTTTGCACTCAGATCTAAGTCACATGGCCCTCTATCAGAATCCAGAGTTTCAAGAAAATCAAAATTTTGACCTGAAAAAAAAAACGTACAGTGGTACCCCTGTACGTTTTTTTTTTCGGGTCAAAATTTTGATTTTCTTGAAACTCTGGGATTCTGATAGAGGGCCATGTGACTTAGATCTGAGTGCAAAAATGGAGGCTCAGACCCTTCCAGAGCTGAGATATTGAGATTTCACGTAGCATTTATGCCATTGTAAATATCTCAATATCTCAGCTCTGTATGCCATTATAAATATCTAAATATTCTCAGCTCTGGAAGGGTCTAGAGCCTCCATTTTTGCACTCAGATCTAAGTCCCATGGCCCTCTATCAGAATCCAGAGTTTCAAGAAAATCAAAATTTTGACCCGAAAAAAAAACGTAAGGGGTACCACTGTCGTTTTTTTTTCGGGTCAAAATTTTGATTTTCTTGAAACTCTGGATTCTGATAGAGGGCCATGGGACTTAGATCTGAGTGCAAAAATGGAGGCTCTAGACCCTTCCAGAGCTGAGATATTGAGATTTCACGTAGCATTTATGCCATTGTAAATATCTCAATATCTCAGCTCTGTATGCCATTATAAATATCTAAATATCTCAGCTCTGGAAGGGTCTAGAGCCTCCATTTTTGCACTCAGATCTAAGTCCCATGGCCCTCTATCAGAATCCAGAGTTTCAAGAAAATCAAAATTTTGACCCGAAAAAAAAACGACAGTGGTACCCCTGTACGTTTTTTTTTTCGGGTCAAAATTTTGATTTTCTTGAAACTCTGGATTCTGATAGAGGGCCATGGGACTTAGATCTGAGTGCAAAAATGGAGGCTCTAGACCCTTCCAGAGCTGAGATATTTAGATATTTATAATGGCATACAGAGCTGAGATATTGAGATATTTACAATGGCATAAATGCTACGTGAAATCTCAATATCTCAGCTCTGGAAGGGTCTAGAGCCTCCATTTTTGCACTCAGATTTAAGTCCCATGGCCCTCTATCAGAATCCAGAGTTTCAAGAAAATCAAAAATTTTGACCCGAAAAAAAAACGACAGTGGTACCCCTTACGTTTTTTTTTCGGGTCAAAATTTTGATTTTCTTGAAACTCTGGATTCTGATAGAGGGCCATGGGACTTAGATCTGAGTGCAAAAATGGAGGCTCTAGACCCTTCCAGAGCTGAGATATTGAGATTTCACGTAGCATTTATGCCATTGTAAATATCTCAATATCTCAGCTCTGTATGCCATTATAAATATCTAAATATCTCAGCTCTGGAAGGGTCTAGAGCCTCCATTTTTGCACTCAGATCTAAGTCCCATGGCCCTCTATTCAGAATCCAGAGTTTCAAGAAAATCAAAATTTTGACCCGAAAAAAAAACGACAGGGGTACCACTGTACGTTTTTTTTTTTGGGTCAAAATTTTGATTTTCTTGAAACTCTGGATTCTGATAGAGGGCCATGGGACTTAGATCTGAGTGCAAAAATGGAGGCTCTAGACCCTTCCAGAGCTGAGATATTGAGATATTTATAATGGCATACATGCCATTGAGATATCTCAATATCTCAGATGGCTAAATGCCATTATGAAATATCTCAATATCTCAGCTCTGGAAGGGTCTAGAGCCTCCATTTTTGCACTCAGATCTAAGTCCCATGGCCCTCTATCAGAATCCAAGTTTCAAGAAAATCAAAATTTTGACCCGAAAAAAAAACGTAAGGGGTACCACTGTCGTTTTTTTTTCGGGTCAAAATTTTGATTTCTTGAAACTCTGGATTCTGATAGAGGGCCATGGGACTTAGATCTGAGTGCAAAAATGGAGGCTCTAGACCCTTCCAGAGCTGAGATATTGAGATTTCACGTAGCATTTATGCCATTGTAAATATCTCAATATCTCAGCTCTGTATGCCATTATAAATATCTAAATATCTCAGCTCTGGAAGGGTCTAGAGCCTCCATTTGCACTCAGATCTAAGTCCCATGGCCCTCTATCAGAATCCAGAGTTTCAAGAAAATCAAAATTTTGACCCGAAAAAAAAAACGTAAGTGGTACCACTGTCGTTTTTTTTTCGGGTCAAAATTTTGATTTTCTTGAAACTTCTGGATTCTGATAGAGGGCCATGTGACTTAGATCTGAGTGCAAAAATGGAGGCTCTAGACCCTTCCAGAGCTGAGATATTGAGATTTCACGTAGCATTTATGCCATTGTAAATATCTCAATATCTCAGCTCTGTATGCCATTATAAATATCTCAATATCTCAGCTCTGGAAGGGTCTAGAGCCTCCATTTTTGCACTCAGATCTAAGTCCCATGGCCCTCTATCAGAATCCAGAGTTTCAAGAAAATCAAAATTTTGACCCGAAAAAAAAACGACAGGGGTACCACTGTCGTTTTTTTTTCGGGTCAAAATTTTGATTTTCTTGAAACTCTGGATTCTGATAGAGGGCCATGTGACTTAGATCTGAGTGCAAAAATGGAGGCTCTAGACCCTTCCAGAGCTGAGATATTGAGATTTCACGTAGCATTTATGCCATTGTAAATATCTCAATATCTCAGCTCTGTATGCCATTATAAATATCTCAATATCTCAGCTCTGGAAGGGTCTAGAGCCTCCATTTTTGCACTCAGATCTAAGTCCCATGGCCCTCTATCAGAATCCAGAGTTTCAAGAAAATCAAAATTTTGACCCGAAAAAAAAACGACAGTGGTACCCCTGTACGTTTTTTTTTCGGGTCAAAATTTTGATTTTCTTGAAACTCTGGATTCTGATAGAGGGCCATGGGACTTAGATCTGAGTGCAAAAATGGAGGCTCTAGATCCTTCCAGAGCTGAGATATTGAGATTTCACGTAGCATTTATGCCATTGCTAAATATCTCAATATCTCAGCTCTGTATGCCATTATAAATATCTCAATATCTCAGCTCTGGAAGGGTCTAGAGCCTCCATTTTTGCACTCAGATCTAAGTCCCATGGCCCTCTATCAGAATCCAGAGTTTCAAGAAAATCAAAATTTTGACCCGAAAAAAAAACGTAAGGGGTACCACTGTCGTTTTTTTTTTCGGGTCAAAATTTTGATTTTCTTGAAACTCTGGATTCTGATAGAGGGCCATGTGACTTAGATCTGAGTGCAAAAATGGAGGCTCTAAGACCCTTCAGAGCTGAGATATTGAGATTTCACGTAGCATTTATGCCATTGTAAATATCTCAATATCTCAGCTCTGTATGCCATTATAAATATCTCAATATCTCAGCTCTGGAAGGGTCTAGAGCCTCCATTTTTGCACTCAGATCTAAGTCCCATGGCCCTCTATCAGAATCCAGAGTTTCAAGAAAATCAAAATTTTGACCCGAAAAAAAAACGTAAGGGGTACCACTGTCGTTTTTTTTTCGGGTCAAAATTTTGATTTTCTTGAAACTCTGGATTCTGATAGAGGGCCATGGGACTTAGATCTGAGTGCAAAAATGGAGGCTCTAGACCCTTCCAGAGCTGAGATATTGAGATTTCACGTAGCATTTATGCCATTGTAAATATCTCAATATCTCAGCTCTGTATGCCATTATAAATATCTAAATATCTCAGCTCTGGAAGGGTCTAGAGCCTCCATTTTTGCACTCAGATCTAAGTCCCATGGCCCTCTATCAGAATCCAGAGTTTCAAGAAAATCAAAATTTCTACCCGAAAAAAAAACGAAGGGGTACCACTGTCGTTTTTTTTGGGTCAAAATTTTGATTTTCTTGAAACTCTGGATTCTGATAGAGGGCCATGGGACTTAGATCTGAGTGCAAAAATGGAGGCTCTAGACCTTCCAGAGCTGAGATATTGAGATTTCACGTAGCATTTATGCCATTTGTAAATATCTCAATATCTCAGCTCTGTATGCCATTATAAATATCTAAATATCTCAGCTCTGGAAGGGTCTAGAGCCTCCATTTTTGCACTCAGATCTAAGTCCCATGGCCCTCTATCAGAATCCAGAGTTTCAAGAAAATCAAAAATTTTGACCCCGAAAAAATACGACAGTGGTACCCCTGTACGTTTTTTTTCGGGTCAAAATTTTGATTTTCTTGAAACTCTGGATTCTGATAGAGGGCCATGTGACTTAGATCTGAGTGCAAAAATGGAGGCTCTAGACCCTTCCAGAGCTGAGATATTGAGATTTCACGTAGCATTTATGCCATTGTAAATATCTCAATATCTCAGCTCTGTATGCCATTATAAATATCTAAATATCTCAGCTCTGGAAGGGTCTAGAGCCTCCATTTTTGCACTCAGGTCTAAGTCCCATGGCCCTCTATCAGAATCCAGAGTTTCAAGAAGATTGGAGAAAAAAAAATTTCACACCAAAAAAAAAAAAAAAAACGACAGTGGTACCCCTTATGTTTGTTTTTTTTTTTTTGTCCGAAAGGTTTTGTCAAGGTGCTGGTGCAGAAGAGAACACAATAACAAAAGGAGGAAGATATTTATTCACAATAAAGTGCTCAAAAGAGAGAGACAAAAGTAGGAAGTAGGGAGTAGGACCTCAGCGGGGCAAACAACAACATTTTAACTACAACCCCTTCCCTATAAACTACTTGCTCAACAAGGAAATAAAAATACAACAAACTAAATAAAGTCTTCGGCTTACAGCACCGCCCTCCTTAATCTATACTTATTAAGAAAACTCAAAACATACAATAATAGCAAAGAATTAAAAACAAGATACAAAAACATGACATTTTTCATGTTAAATAGTTATGTTAAAAGTGATTTAATTTTGCAAAAGCCAATTATTCAATCATTCATATTTTGCTTTTTTTGTATAACGTTTTTCAGTAAAATATTAAAATAATTTTGCATCTTGTCAAGAACGAATAAAACTAACAAATAGCTATCATTTTTGTATAGCCTACATTTTATAGTGAGTTAGCTCTTAAAGTGACAGCAGCCTAATATACCGGCTGTCAAATTATGAGATAATATAAAAAATATCTGTATGGCTGTTTTTCCCAATGGTGTCAATGTCAAAATTGTGGCCAGTGAAATTGCTGAATGGCTAGTAACTCTGGAAAACCTATAGCCACAGTGCCTGTTGAGCAAAGAAGTTAATGATACACACAAACACAAAATTATTTAATACTTGCGCAGTTGTGTTTGGAGTTTCATTTGTAATAATGCATTAAACATGACAAATTGTGTGAAAATCATTTTGATCCAGGCTGTCATGCAAACGCATGCAGGAAGCTTTGTCTTGTATGCTTTTTTCTGTTTCTATGCATTTAGCTTAGTTTTTTTTGCATAGCAAAGTAAACTAAAACCTGCAGCTCATATTTTGATGGTATAATCAAATTTGTAGGGCCATTAAAAACAAACCTCCCCTTTGGCCACAACTTTTAGCTCTGCACATGGTTTTACTTTATTGTTGTACTTTTTTTAATATTCACTGAGATTTTACTGAAGTTCAAGATTTGGTTTAAGTGAACGGATTAGACCTTCCATGATCTCCAGTATGTGATTTTTCTCTCTCTTCTTCTCCCTCAGATGGTAAATGGTGGCTTCTGGACAATGGTATCCTCAACATCACCAGCATCACGTTTGCAGACCGTGGAAAATACACATGCGTGGCCTCCAACGCGTACGGCAAGGCCAACTGCACCGTCACTCTGCGTGTGGTCTTCACCAATGGAGATATGGGCGTGTACTATATGGTGGTGTGTCTGGTTACGTTCACCATCATAATGATTCTCAACATCACTCGCCTTTGCATGATGAGCAGCCATCTGAAGAAAACCGAGAAGGCCATCAACGAGTTTTTCCGAACAGAAGGTGCAGAAAAGCTTCAAAAGGCCTTTGAGATCGCAAAGCGTATTCCTATCATTACCTCAGCCAAAACGCTGGAGCTGGCGAAGGTCACGCAGTTCAAGACCATGGAGTTCGCGCGTTACATAGAGGAGTTAGCGCGTAGCATCCCGCTCCGCCGCTGATCATGAACTGCCGCACCTTCATGGAGGAGATCCTCGAGGTCGTCGGCGTGGAGGAAATGAGACACACTTCGTCCGACAAGCACCCGAGCTGAACGAAGGCCCCGGCGGAGTGGTCGTCAGCACTTCCCGGAACGTGTTTCTCAATCTTACACGGAGAGAGCGAGCGAGGGAGAGGGAACGCAGCGAGTCTCCGGCCGCGGACTCGGGACGACGTGTCGCTTCACGAGCAGCCTCGACACATGGCCATTCAGGTTTCCATTCATCCGCCGCTAGCCGATGCTGGATGCTGTAACATGGAAGCTCCACCTCTTCCCGAAGTGGTTTCTCCACCACCTGTCGATCAGCTGCCTTTGGAGGCGGAGTCTGAAGAGAAGGAAATCAAGGCGGAGTCTGTCGAAGAGGAGGGCGTGACGACACAGATATACCCAAGTCATTTACGAAAGCCATGTGTAATATCTTAAACTAAGGGTAATGAGCTCGCTATGCATTCTCTTGGGGAAAGAAAAAAGGTCAAGATTTGGTTTTCTTAGAAGTTGCATTTATGTTAGTGTTAATCTCTCAAAACTTAAAAAAAAAGAGAGTCTGGGTCGTATTTTGCCGTAAAATCAATCGGAAAAAAAGAGAATGCATTTTGACTCAATTAAGTTTAGCAATTTAAACCCCGCTATTATAATGCAATAAATGTTGTTTCTCATTACTGTACATTTAAAATTTAGACATCATGCTTGTGTTTGTAACATGAATTTACAGTTCATGCGGAGTTCAGTTAAAAAACAGAATCATTGTTAGTGCAATAATTATGAGGATATAAATCAAAGGGTATTTGTTTTACTGTAATGAGATTTTCTTCCTTTTTTGCATTACAGTAAGGGACTAAATTTGCTTAAAATGATGGTCACAATCCCAAAAAATGATTAATGTTCCTAAAAACTTTCTGTTTTTGAAAAAGAAAACCCATTTCTTATGATTTTTGGGGTGAAATATTACCTTGTTACTTCTTTTGGGTTTGAGTTGTTAAATTATTCTTCCCTATGACAATGAATACTCATGCTGAATGTATTTTGAGGCAAAGTTCTCTGTTTATTTTGAAAATCCGGGTTTGCCCATGGATTATTTCTGTCTTGTGTAGTAACAGAAACTTCACAAAGTTCACATCTTGTGTCTTAATTGACAGACAGGAAGTAGTTTTACTGTTGGATGTAGTTACAGATTATCCACTTCATGAATGAATTAGAACGGACGACTGATTAATGCATTTGGCTGAAAGAAAAACACATACCATTTGAGGCTGAAGTGCGTTTTCATTTGATTAGAAGTCAAAACATTTTTCAAGAGATTAAATTGCTTCCTCTTACAATGCATGAAGAATGCATGTCAATCTTTTTCTCAATGCTGGATTTGGAGAGACTTTGTGTTTTATTTTATCCTTTGTGTCATGTGGGCCAGGTAAATGGCATTGACACCTTGAATAACATTGAGAAATCTCAGTTTAGAGGCATTCGACTCTGTCGAGTTTCCACTGGAGTCCTTGTACTGTTACTGTAATTAAACATAGTATTATTACTTTATTAGTAAGTGTTTTAGTCTCAAATGCACAACTTGGTGTCTTTTTCTTTCTTTCCTAAGAGAGAAACTGTTGCAGGCGTCTTTGTTTCATTTGAAACTCTACATAACAGAGTTGTGATGTTGAATCTTCTGTAATTTCCCAAACCCATAGTTTTGCTTCTTAAAAGGCTTTACCTCTTAGTTTCAGTGCAAACGTGTTCTAGTTCTTCAATGTTGCTGATCTTGCTTTGTTTGACGTTATAACGCTGGAGTGACCTGCAGTTTGTCCAACGCACTGATGGTAACATCTAAGCACTAGTCATTCGGATTGTTCCTGTTTAGGAGTGTCAGAGGAAACGATGGCCATTATATTCTTCAAAACGCTGTTTAAGTAGTAAAATAAAGCTGCTGTTGTACCAATGATGTTCTGTGTGTTTGCCTTCATTCGGGTGAGGAGGGAAACTCGATAAGCTTTTCAATCATCCAAATCTCTTTCTTCATAGACGCTTGCTGATCTCAGTGCCTTGCAGATCATTTTCTTTTCTCAGAAGAGCTTTAAAGATCCTTGCCTCACAAATACATTTTTGTTGTCTAGTGTTTTTTATTTATTCCACTCAAACGTTGTGTTAGAAGTGTTCAAATTAAAGGTTTTCTGTTAAAACGCTGTGGCAAATTGTGTTAGATATATGTGCTACTGTTAAAATGCATGAATAAAATGCTGTAAACGTTTGATCTTGTGCTCATTGATTTGTACGGTGGCGTATTGCATTCACTTGAAGAAAAAATCTACTCTGTTTTTCTGAATTAACGACTTAATTTTTCATGAGAAAAATTTTTTTTGCTCTGTTTCTCAATTAACGAGTAAATTTTTCATGAGAAATTTGTTTTGCTCTGTTTTTCTGAATTAATGAGTTAATTTTTCATGAGAAAAAAAGTTTTTGCTCTGTTTCTCTGAATTAATGAGTTAATTTTTCATGAGAAAAATTTTTTGCTCTGTTTTTCTGAATTAACGAGTTAATTTTTACATGAGAAAAAAATGTTTTGCTCTGTTTTTATGAATTAACCAGTTAATTTTTCATGAGAAAATTTTTTTTGCTCTGTTTTTCTGAATTAATGAGTTAATTTTTCATGAGAAAAAAGTTTTTTGCTTGTTTTCTGAATTAAATTCAAGTTAATTTTTTCATGAGAATAAGTTTTTGCTCTGTTTTTCTGAATTAACAAGTTAATTTTTCACTGAGAAAATTTTTTTTGCTCTGTTTTTCTGAATGAAAGTTAATTTCTCATGAAAAATTAAGTCGTTAATTCAGAAAAACAGAGCAAAAAAATTTTCTCATGAAAAAATAAGTTGTCTATTTTCAGAAAAACAGAGCAAAAACTTTTTTTCTATCTATGAAAAATTAAGTTGTTAATTCAGAAAAACAGTATGCAAAAACTTTTTTTCTCATGAAAAATTAACTCATTAATTCAGAAAAACAGAGCAAAAAAAATTCTCATGAAAAATTAAGTCGTTAATTCAGAAAAACAGAGCAAAAACTTTTTTTCTCATGAAAAATTAAGTCATTAATTCAGAAAAACAGAGCAAAAAAAAATTCTCATGAAAAATTAAGTCGTTAATTCAGAAAAACAGAGCAAAAACTATTTTTCTCATGAAAAATTAAGTCATTAATTCAGAAAAACAGAGCAAAAAAATTTTCTCATGAAAAATTAAGTCGTTAATTCAGAAAAACAGAGCAAAAAAATTTCTCATGAAAAATTAAGTCGTTAATTCAGAAAAACAGCAAAAAAAATTTTTGTCATGAAAAATTAACTCGTTTAATTCAGAAAAACAGAGTAGATTTTTTTTTCTTCAAGCTGAATGCAATATGCCACCGGTAGATTTGCGTATAAAGATGTCTGATTAAGGTGCAAATTGAAATATTACTAATTATTCACTTGACCTCATGTTTACGAGGCGTATTGCATTCACTTGAAGAAAAAAATCTACTGTTTTTCTTCGAATTAACGAGTTAATTTTTGAAGAGAAATTTTTTGCTCTGTTTTTCTGAATTAACAAGTTAATTTTTCATGAGAAAATATTTTTTGCTGTTTTTCTGAATTAACAAGTAATTTTCCATGTAGAAATATATTTTTTTGCTCTGTTTTTTCTGAATTAAAGTTAATCTTTTCATGAGAAATTGTTTTTGCTCCTGTTTTTCTGAATGAAAAATTTTTCTGATGAAAAATTAAGTTGTTAATTCAGAAAAACAGAGCAAAAACTTTTTTCTCATGAAAAATTAAGTCGTTAATTCAGAAAAAACGGAGCAAAAAAAATTTTCTCATGAAAAATTAAGTCGTTAATTCAGAAAAACAGAGCAAAAACTTTTGTTTTCATGAAAAATTAAGTCGTTGCAAAAACTTTTTTTTCATGAAAAATTAAGTCGTTAATTCAGAAAAACAGAGCAAAAACGTTTTTTCTAATGAAAAATTAAGTCGTTAATTCAGAAAAACAGAGTAGATTTTTTTTCTTCAAGTGAATGCAATACGCCACCGTACATGTTGGACCAAATCTGTCTCATGATTTTTTTTTAAACCTTAGAACACTAATAGATTTTTTTTTAAATGTATTTAATTAATTTAGGTCATTTTTGATTAGACGATTAGACTTGATTGCAGTAATAATGGAGCAGTCATATTGCACAGATTCACTGAACAAAATATACCACCTGTAAGACTATAATAATAATTGTGCAACTGTTTACTCATTAGAATAGAGCAGTGATATAAATCACTCAAAATATGCAATTTAATGTTATATGTATTGCAATTGTATGTAAATGTAAAACTTCTGTTGAAATGCTGTGAAGCGTTTGCTCATAAAGCAATATTAATGACTAGAGTGATAAGATTATATTTCAATAGTTGGAAGATCGATTGGGGAACTACTTTGGTAATGTAAATGACTTATTTTGACAACGGCGATTATGTATCGTCTCAAGTGAATTACCAAATGATACAGAAAACAAGTCAATAAATTTAGGGCAAAACAGGATCATAAATTCATCTGTAATTGACTTGTTTCTCCAGCTGTCCTTCTTCAAATGATATTTTTGGTGAGTGTTTATTTTCTTGTACATGTTGTCATGATAGTCAGCGGAAAATAAGTTGTTTTAAATTTATGTATTAAGTAAAATATTTAGTGTTTAAAACAAGGCAATGCAATTACAATTTCAAAGAGTATTGTTTTATTACACGCAACACTAAAATTTCTCTGACTGTTTGTCAAAAGTGCAAGAATTAGCCTACAACATTGCAAGAACGAAATATACATCCAACGTAAATTGCATGTAGAACTTTTCTCAAAAATACTGATTGAACTTGGACAAATAAGGCCATGGGTAATTAACGTTAGTTGTTTCTCTATCCTCCAAATCTGCCGTCACGTCTTGCTATATAATCATAATATGGGTGTGTCAACCCACTTCTGTACGTCAGTGAACCGTTAGCCGCAAGATGCGTGATTAAACAACAGGTGGCGGTAATGGCAAAAAATGAGTTTGTAATCTAACAAGAAGAAGAATATCCTTGCATCGTGCTGATTCGCACAGGCTCAACAATGTAGCTTTTGCTCGTGCTACACCGCTACTTGCTGCAAAAAGTAGTTAGCTACTGGAAAAGCTACACTGTTTAAAAAGCAACCGAGCTACTGCCAAGCTACTGAAAAATGTAGTTAAGTTAGTAGCTACGCTACTTGTAGTTAACTACTCCCCAACACTGTGAACCACACACCCCCTAGTGTTCTGGCGGAGAAATGCACCACGATGCAATGCAACCTGTATGCTAAAGTAAAACGTTTCCAAATAGATTCTATTGTGCATTTTGTGCACTTGTGTCACAAGATAACTTTTAGAACTGTGATTTCTAGAAAAAGGCCTCTTTATTACACACAAGTTCATCCTGGAGAGAAACCACTCACTTGCCTTCAAGAGTGGAAGGAGCGTCTCTAAATAACCAAACCAAACACTGGCACCAAAAGCCATGAGTCACGGTTTGTCTGGTTAGCATGAGCAAAAACCAGTTCTCCTGGAGCTTCTCAAACTGAATGACTGAGCAAGCACATGCTAACACATGTTAAATGCTAACGCATGGTCTTTCTCTAAATGTGGTAAATATTTCACTAACCTTTAGCACTGTAATAAAGTACGGTGGCGTATTGCATTCACTTGAAGAAAAAAAATGTACTCTGTTTTTCTGAATTAACGACTTAATTTTTCATGAGAAACATTTTTTTTGCTCTGTTTTTCTGAATTTATGAGTTAATTTTTCATGAGAAAAAAAGTTTTTGCTCTGTTTTTCTGAATTAACGACTTAATTTTTCATTAGAAAAAAGTTTTTGCTCTGTTTTTCTGAATTAACGACTTATTTTTTCATAAGAAAAAATTTTCATTCAGAAAAACAGAGCAAAAAAAATTTCTCATGAAAAATTAACTCGTTAATTCAGAAAAACAGAGCAAAAAAATTTCTCATGAAATATTAACTCGTTAATTCAGAAAAACAGAGCAAAAAAAATTTTTCTCATGAAAAAGTAACTTGTTAATTCAGAAAAACAGAGTAAACAAAATTTCTCATGAAAAATTAACTCAATTTTTTTAATTAATTCTATTTTTTCTGAACTAATGAGTTAATTTTTCATGAGAAAAAAGTTTTCGACTATATTTTTCTATGAAATTGAACTTAATTTTTCATGAGAATTTTTTTTGCTCTGTTTTTCTGAATTAATGAGTTAATATTTCATGAGAAAAAAAGTTTTTGCTCTGTTTTTCTGAATTAACGACTTAATTTTTCATTAGAAAAAAAGTTTTTGCTCTGTTTTTCTGAATTAACGACTTATTTTTTCATAAGAAATAATTTTCATTCAGAAAAACAGAGCATAAAAATTTCCATGAAAAATTAACTCATTAATTCAGAAAAACAGAGCAAAAAAATTTCTCATGAAAAATTAAGTCATTAATTCAGAAAAACAGAGTAAAAAAAATTTCTCATGAAAAAATTAACTCAATTTTTTTAATTAATTCTATTTTTTCTGAATTAATCGAGTTAATTTTTCATGAGAAAAAAAGTTTTTGCTCTGTTTTTCTGAATTAACGACTTAATTTTTCATTAGAAAAAAAGTTTTTGCTCTGTTTTTCTGAATTAACGACTTATTTTTACATAAGAAAAAATTTTCATTCAGAAAAACAGAGACAAAAAAAATTTCCATGAACAATTAACTCATTAATTCAGAAAAACAGAGCAAAAAAAAATGTTTCTCATGAAAAATTAAGTCGTTAATTCAGAAAAACAGAGTAAAAAAATTTCTCATGAAAAATTAACTCAACTTTTTTAATTAATTCTATTTTTTCTGAATTAAAGAGTTAATTTTTCATTATAAAAAAGTTTTTGCTCTGTTTTTCTGAATTAACGACTTAATTTTTCATGAGAAAAAGTTTTCGCTCTGTTTTTCTGAATTAACGACTTAATTTTTCATGAGAAAAAGTTTTCACTCTGTTTTTCTGAATTAACGAGTTAATTTTTCATGAGAAAAAAAGTTTTTGCTCTGTTTTTCTGAATTAATGACTTAATTTTTCATGAGAATTTTTTTTTGCTCTGTTTTTCTGAATTAATGAGTTAATTTTTCATGGAAATTTTTTATGCTCTGTTTTTCTGAATGAAAATTATTTCTTATGAAAAAATAAGTCGTTAATTCAGAAAAACAGAGCAAAAACTTTTTTTCTAATGAAAAATTAAGTTGATTAATTCAAAAAAAACAGAGCAAAAACTTTTTTCTCATGAAAAATTAACTCATTAATTCAGAAAAACAGAGCAAAAAAATTCTCATGAAAAATTAAGTCGACTTAATTCAGAAAAACAGAGCAAAAACTTTTCTCATGAAAAATTAACTCATTAATTCAGAAAAAATAGAATCAATTAAAAAAATTTAGTTAATTTTTCATGAGAAATTTTGTTTACTCTGTTTTTCTGAATTAACAAGTTACTTTTTCACGAGAAAAATTTTTGTTGCTCTGTTTTTCTGAATTAACGAGTTAATATTCTTCATGAGAATTTTTTTTGCTCTGTTTTTCTGAATTAATGAGTTAATTTTTCATGAGAAAAAAGTTTTTGCTTGTTTTTCTGAATTAATGTAGTTAATTTTTCACTAAGAAAAAGTTTTTGCTCTGTTTTTCTGAATTAATGAGTTAATTTTTCATGGAAATTTTTTTTGCTCTGTTTTTCTGAATGAAAATTTTCTTATGAAAAATTAAGTTGTCAATTCAAGAAAAACAGAGCAAAAACTTTTTTTCTCATGAAAAAGTAACTCGTTAATTCAGAAAAACAGAGCAAACAAAATTTCTCATGAAAAATTAACTCAATTTTTTTAATTAATTCTATTTTTTCTGAACTAATGAGTTAATTTTTCATGAGAAAAGTTTTCGCTATGTTTTTCTGAATTAACGACTTAATTTTTCATGAGAATTTTTTTTGCTCTGTTTTTCTGAATTAATGAGTTAATTTTTCATGAGAAAAAAAGTTTTTGCTCTGTTTATTCTGAATTAACGACTTAATTTTTCATTAGAAAAAAAGTTTTTGCTCTGTTTTTCTGAATTAACGACTTATTTTTTCATAAGAAATAATTTTCATTCAGAAAAACAGAGCATAAAAATTTCCATGAAAAATTAACTCATTAATTCAGAAAAACAGAGCAAAAAAAAATTCTCATGAAAAATTAAGTCATTAATTCAGAAAAACAGAGCAAAAACTTTTTCTCATGAAAAATTAACTCGTTAATTCAGAAAAACAGAGTAAAAAAATTTCTCATGAAAAATTAACTCAATTTTTTTAATTAATTCTATTTTTTCTGAATTAATGAGTTAATTTTTCATGAGAAAAAAGTTTTTGCTCTGTTTTTCTGAATTAACGACTTAATTTTTCATTAGAAAAAAAGTTTTTGCTCTGTTTTTCTGAATTAACGACTTATTTTTTCATAAGAAAAAATTTTCATTCAGAAAAACAGAGCAAAAAAATTTCCATGAACAATTAACTCATTAATTCAGAAAAACAGAGCAAAAAAAAAATGTTTCTCATGAAAAATTAAGTCGTTAATTCAGAAAAACAGAGTAAAAAAATTTCTCATGAAAAATTAACTCAACTTTTTTAATTAATTCTATTTTTTCTGAATTAAAGAGTTAATTTTTCATTAGAAAAAAGTTTTTGCTCTGTTTTTCTGAATTAACGACTTAATTTTTCATGAGAAAAAGTTTTCGCTCTAGTTTTTTCTGAATTAACGACTTAATTTTTCATGAGAAAAAGTTTTCACTCTGTTTTTCTGAATTAACGACTTAATTTTTCATGAGAAGAAAAGTTTTTGCTCTGTTTTTCTGAATTAACGACTTATTTTTTCATGAAAGAAAAAATTTTCATTCAGAAAAACAGAGCAAAAACAAATTTTCTAATGAAAAATTAAGTCGATTAATTCAGAAAAAACAGAGCAAAAACTTTTTTTCTCATGAAAAATTAACTCATTAATTCAGAAAAACAGAGCAAAAAAAATTCTCATGAAAAATTAAGTTGTTAATTTCAGAAAAACAGAGTAAAAAACTTTTTCTCATGAAAAATTAACTCAATTTTTTTAATTAATTCTATTTTCTTCTGAATTAATGAAGTTAATTTTTCATTAGAAAAAAAGTTTTTGCTCTGTTTTTCCTGAATTAATGAGTTAATTGTTCATGGAAATTTTTTTTGCTCTGTTTTTCTGAATGAAAATTTTTTCTTATGAAAAATTAAGTCGTTAATTCAGAAAAACAGAGCAAAAACTTTTTTTCTCATGAAAAATTAAGTCTGTTAATTCAGAAAAACAGAGCAAAAAAAATTATCATGAAAAATTAACTTGTTAATTCAGAAAAACAGAGTAGATTTTTTTTCTTCAAGTGAATGCAATACGCCACCGTAAAAAAAGGCCACCTCTAAACACATTCTCTGATTTCAGCTCATTTAAATGGTATTAGTGAAGGCAAGTTGTGTTTGGGTCATTTTAACCCGGAGAATTTTACCGTACCTAAAAACACATTTACTGACTTTACTCAACCAGAGTCTAACAACTTCCCAATTTTTTGTGATAGTTTTTGTGCATTTTTGTGTGTTTTTCCTACATTGTAACCCTGTGGTGTCCCAAAAATCACCAGCCTTCAAAAAAATTTCGTATAAAAAAAAAATCAAGTTAACAATAATGGTTCTATGGGCTATATGCACGCATAAGTTCTGCATTTGACGCAAGGATGCTCGTCCATTTCCGGTTGTGTAGATTAAAGCGGAGGAAAACAGAGGAAAACGGGATTATGGCAGAGTCTTCAAAATTTACTGTCCTCCCGTCTTTGAAATGAAACGTACATGCGTTTAGATGTAATTTTATATATAGTTATGTTTATTTAATATAATTTTAAAAAGAATTTTTCATGAGAAATTTTTTTTTGCTACTATTTTTCTGAATTAGTGAGTTAATTTTTCATGAGAAAAAAAGTTTTTGCTCTGTTTTTCTGAATTAATGACTTAATTTTTCATGAGAAAAAAGTTTTTGCTCTGTTTTTCTGAATTAACGACGTTATATTTTTCATAAGAAAAAAATGTTTATGCTCTTGTTCTTTCTAGAATGAAAATTAGTTCTTAAGAAAAAAGTTAATGCTCTGTTTTTCTGAATTAACAGAGCTAAAATTTTTCATTAGAAGAAAAGTTTTTGCTCTGTTTATCTGAATTAAACAGAGCTAAAACTTTTTTCTCATAAGAAATTAACTCATTAATTCATTAGAAAAACAGAGCAAAAAAATTTCCATGAAAAATTAACTCAGTAAATTTAAACTTCACTGGTATTAGTGAAGGCAAATTGTGTTTGAGTCATTTTGAACCCAAAGAATTTATTTTAAAACTTGAGTTAATTTTTCATAAGAAAAAAATTGAAATTTTTTTTTTCTTTTCATGAATGAAAAAAAGTTTTTCATGAGAAAAAAGTTTTTGCTCTGTTTTTCTGAATTAACGACTTAATTTTTCATGAGAAAAAAGTTTTTTGCTCTGTTTTTCTGAATTAACGACTTAATTTTTCATGAGAAAAAAGTTTTCACTCTGTTTTTCTGAATTAACGACTTAATTTTTCATGAGAAAAAAAGTTTTTGCTCTGTTTTTCTGAATTAACGACTTATTTCTTATAAGAAAATAATTTTCATTCAGAAAACAGAGACAAAAACTTTTTCCAATGAAAAATTAACTCATTAATTCAGAAAAACAGAGCAAAAACTTTTTTCTCATGAAAAATTAACTCATTAATTCAGAAAAACAGAGCAAAAAAAAATTCTCATGAAAAATTAAGTTGTTAATTCAGAAAAACAGAGCAAAAAGAATTTTTCATGAGAAATTAATCAATTTTTTGAATTAACTCTGTTTTTTTCTGAATTAGTCGAGTTAATTTTTCATGAGAAAAAAGTTTTTGCTCTGTTTTTCTGAATTAACGACTTAATTTTTCATGAGAAAAAAAGTTTTGTTTTTCTGCATTAGCTTAGTTTTTCATAAGAAAAAAATTAATTTTTTTCTGAAGTTCATAGAATCTCTGTCGAACTTAATTTTTCATTAGAAAAAAAGTTTTTGCTCTGTTTTTCTGAATTAACGACTTAATTTTTCATAAGAAAAAATTTTCATTCAGAAAAACAGAGCAAAAAATTTCATGAAAAATTTAACTCGTAAATTTAACTTCACTGGTATTAGTGAAGGCAAGTTGTGTTTGGGTCATTTTGACCCGAGAAAATTTATTTTCCGACTTATTTTTTCATTAGAAAAAAATTGAAATTTTTTTTCTTTTCATAAGAAAAAAAGTTCATAAGAAAAAAAGTTTTTGCTCTGTTTTTCTGAATTAACGACTTAATTTTTCATGAGAAAAAAAGTTTTTGCTCTGTTTTTCTGAATTAACGACTTAATTTTTCATGAGAAAAAAGTTTTCACTCTGTTTTTCTGAATTAACGACTTAATTTTTCATGAGAAAAAAAGTTTTTGCTCTGTTTTTCTGAATTAACGACTTATTTTTTCATAAGAAAAAATTTTCATTCAGAAAAACAGAGCAAAAAAAATTTCCATGAAAAATTAACTCATTAATTCAGAAAAACAGAGCAAAAACTTTTTTCTCATGAAAAATTAACTCATTAATTCAGAAAAACAGAGCAAAAAAAAAAATTCTCATGAAAAATTAAGTTGTTAATTCAGAAAAACAGAGCAAAAATTTTTTTCTCATGAAAAATTAACTCGTTAATTCAGAAAAACAGAGCAAAAAAAATTTCTCATGAAAAATTAACTCGATTAATTCAGAAAAACAGAGCAAAAAAATTTCTCATGAAAAATTAACTTGTTAATTCAGAAAAACAGAGTAGATTTTTTTTCTTCAAGTGAATGCAAATACGCCACCGTAAAAAAAGGCCACCTCTAAACACATTCTGATTTCAGCTCATTTAAATGGTATTAGTGAAGGCAAGTTGTGTTTGGGTCATTTTGACCCGAGAGAATTTTACCGTACCTAAAAACACATTTACTGACTTTTTACTCAACCAGAGTCTAACAACTTCCCAATTTTTTGTGATAGTTTTTGTAAATTTTTGTGTGTTTTTCCTACATTGTAACCCTGTGGTGTCCCGAAAAATCACCAGCCTTCAAAAAAATTTCGTATAAAAAAAAAAATCAAGTTAACAATAATGGTTCTATGGGCTATATGCACGCATAAGTTCTGCATTTGACACAAGGATGCTCGTCCATTTCCGGTTGTGTAGATTAAAGCGGAGGAAAACCGAGGAAAACGGGATTATGGCAGAGTCTTCAAAATTTACTGTCCTCCCGTCTTTAAAAATTAACGTACATGCGTTTAGATGTAATTTTATATATAGTTATGTTTATTTAATATGATTTTAAAAAGAAGCATAAACACAACGAGGGTGTCTGTTTTATCTGTTTTTGTGTCTAACGTTTCTTTAGTATAACCATGGAGTATAAAATTCAATATAAATTCTCGGTATTGCATTGGACTCTACGATCGGCAGAAGTTATCGAGCATCCTTAAACCTTCACCGGAAATACCACCGTGCATAAAGCCCATTATAGCCAACGAACCGAGTCGGACCTCGGATATGACGTCACGTCCACACTTAAAATCGTTCTGCTATGTTTTGCGTATCCGAGTCGGAGAAAAAAATGGACGCCAAATGGACGAAAATGTGATTTAGCACTTACATTAAAAAAAGAAATATATTATGACTAAACCTTAACAAAACGCAGCAATTTGAACTTTAAAATGTTCACTTTATTTCACGTTTTTCATGTTAATCCTGTTAGCAACGTTAGTAATTGCACTCAAAACAACCGATTCCTATAACTACAGGGGACGCAGTAATACGAGTGATTATAACCGTCATTTAAAAAAACCAAAGCGGTTCAAAAACAATGAAACAATTCAATTCCGAAACGGAATTCTTGCTCGGTGTTCTCACGGTTGTCCGACGGAAATCTGAGGAAAGGGGGCGTGTTGCTAGGCAACGTCTGTCTTACGATTCAGATCTCTGAGACGGATAAATAATAGAACGCACCATAAGATTCAATACAATATTTGGTGATAAGAGATTAATAAGCTTTTTTGAATGCTTTTATTTTGTATTAAATGACAGTCACACTTGTAGTGTTCCCAGACAAAACTGGCAGGCCTACAAAAATAGCGAAAATATCTTGTTATGCTATTTTACCAACAGAAATTGATTTAATCTTTATGTCAACTTGCTTTCTTTTAATTAGGACTGGATTTGTATTTATCTTTGAAACTGATTTTAAAATTTTTAACCTTGAGGGGTTAAATAAATCCTGGTTTAGAAAGACAGCATGGTTGCATGAGGTTACATTTCCATCTGCAGTTCCGCTGCGATGAACCATTTACATGTTCAGAGAGCAAAACATTTGCAGATGAAAAGAGTCTGAAAGCGCTTCAGAAAACCATTCAAATGAAGGCCTTTAAATGCGAGACGAATAAAAGAGCTTTCCTATGGGAACAGGGACAAATACACACAGTAAAGGTCCCTTTGTACACAATGGAAAATGACACAGGCTTCAAACTTTGTCAACTCCACACACACACAAAAACAAACGAGAAAATTATCAGTTGATTACCACAGATGCATTATAAAACAAACATGGGAGAGATGTTTTGTTGTATACAAAAATTCAAATGATTGCTGATTATTATAAATTATGACTGCCTATACTTTACTTTCATTTCATGAATTGCAATCTAATTCCAAAATATATATGAATGTGAATTTCACTTACTTTCACACCCTCTCTGCTTTATGAGAATTTATACATTTGCATTTCCTGGAAAACAGAGAACACATGCAAGTAAAAATACATAAACCATGTCATAAGGCTTGGGAATGCAATCAATTAAAAGGTGAAAGTTTACTATTCAATAAAACTGATAAAAGAGTCTGAAATGTCCATGATATCCAAAGTATTTGTTCATTCATTTTCAAGATGAGTCTGAAATGTCCATGATATCCATTCTGTAATGAGAATTAAAATGAGCTGCTCATCTTAAAAGTAAACGGTACTCAAACGGAACAGAGTTAAAAAAACTTGATGTATTTGTGACTCACCACACCGTGTTTTCCCCTTCTGAACCTTCATGCAGTTCTCTCTCATTGTACAGTTTAATGTGTGTGCGTGTGAATAGAGTCACTGTGTCCTCGGGCAGGAAAGTCTGGCGCTGCTGCTAATGACCTGTGCAACCACAGGAGAAACCATACATGTGTCCCACTGAGTACAACCTCTCGCTGCTGTGCAACTGCATTATACGTGGATTATGAGAAGTTTCCTTACAGATTACAATATGCGCAAAATTCGCCTTTTATGTTACCACTTTAATGTCCATAGAGGTTAGAGACCATACAGTTGCCTACGTGCAGTCTAATAGTGTTCATCTACCTTTATAATACAGGCATGCTGATGATTTTATTTTAATATACTGCTAGTTTGTTTACTACAAGTAGGCTAGGCTAATTTATTGCTAAATGGAAGCACAATTTTTTAAGTGGGAAGGTCGTAGCCTCCATGAAGTGCATAGCCATGTATTATCCCGTTTATACCATGGTAATTTGCCATCATTGACAACTTTAAGCTGTTATTGATGTTTTGCAGCGCAATATCGGACCGGAAAAGTAAAATTAACGGTTATTTTCGTCAAGCTTGTTAGAGCTAGCATCTGCCTGCGCAGAGATAAAGTAGTGCGTAAGATTACATTTCTTTTAATGAATGAATTATGAAGGAATAATATATTTATTATATATATGTACACTCACCGGCCACTTTATTAGGTACCCCATGCTAGTAACGGGTTGGACACCCCTTTTGCCTTCAGAACTGCCTCAATTCTTCGTGGCATAGATTCAACAAGGTGCTGGAAGCATTCCTCAGGGAGTTTGGTCCATATTGACATGATGGCATCACACAGTTGCCGCAGATTTGTCGGCTGCACATCCATGATGCGAATCTCCCGTTCCACCACATCCCAAAGATGCTCTATTGGATTGAGATCTGGTGACTGTGGAGGCCATTTGAGTACAGCAAACTCATTGTCATGTTCAAGAAACCAGTCTGAGATGATTCCAGCTTTATGACATGGCGCATTATCCTGCTGAAAGTAGCCATCAGAAGTTGGGTACATTGTGGTCATAAAGGGATGGACATGGTCAGCAACAATACTCAGGTAGGCTGTGGCGTTGCAACGATGCTCAATTGGTACCAAGGGGCCCAAAGAGTGGCCAAGAAAATATTCCCCACACCATGAACCACCCACCAGCCTGAACCGTTGATACAAGGCAGGATGGATCCATGCTTTCATGTTGTAGACGCCAAATTCTGACCCTACCATCCGAATGTCGCAGCAGAAATCGAGACTCATCAGACCAGGTAACGTTTTTCCAATCTTCTATTGTCCAATTTCGATGAGCTTGTGCAAATTGTAGCCTCAGTTTCCTGTTCTTAGCTAAAAGGAGTGGCACCCGGTGTGGTCTTCTGCTGCTGTAGCCCATCTGCCTCAAAGTTCGACGTACTGTGCGTTCAGAGATGCTCTTCTGCCCACCTTGGTTGTAACGGGTGGTTATTTGAGTCACTGTTGCCCTTCTATCAGCTCGAACCAGTCTGGCCATTCTCCTCTGACCTCTGGCATCAACAAGGCATTTCCGCCCACAGAACTGCCACTCACTGGATGTTTTTTCTTTTTCGGACCATTCTCTGTAAACCCTAGAGATGGTTGTGCGTGAAAATCCCAGTAGATTAGCAGTTTCTGAAATACTCAGACCAGCCCTTCTGGCACCAACAATCATGCCACGTTCAAAGTCACTCAAATCATCTTTCTTCCCCATACTGATGCTCGGTTTGAACTGCAGGAGATTGTCTTGACCATGTCTACATGCCTAAATGCACTGAGTTGCCGCCATGTGATTGGCTGCTTAGAAATTAAGTGTTAACGAGCAGTTGGACAGGTGTACCTAATAAAGTGGCCGGTGAGTGTATATATATATATATATATATATATATACATATATATATATATATATATATAGAGAGAGAGAGGTACGTACCTACTTCTGTCGATCGTCTCTCTCTCTAATGACGAGTTTCAATATGGCGATGTAACCCCTCATTGCTGAAAAATATATTGTAGAGATTCAGCAGCGAAGCTATTTTATAATTAAAAGTCACTTGGGAGCGATAAGTTTGTGTCCGAGAATGTTTCTGAAAGGGAAGCTTGAAAACAGCGCATTAATATCAGGGTTATTCGACTGATTTACCAGCCAATCATAATCGAGTATTTAGACAGACTTTAGTATAAATACTTTTAATCATTAATTTTTTTCCCTTTCTTTGCCACTGTCATCATTATCATCACCAAGCAGAACTTTTCAAACATGTTTCCAAAACACTCCCCATTTGCATCTAAGCAAAGTCTTTAGTCAAATGGGTTATGTAAAACATTAAAAAAGCAAATTTAACTTCTTTTGTGACACCTCATTGAATGAAAGTTGAAGCTGAAGGATTTCATACTCCCTGACTGGATTACATACGTTTAACTTCTGATGTAACCTGGAGGACCGTCATCCCATACGCCGTCTGAGAAGAAATGCAGTGCAAACACAGGATCTACACTTCATTTAAAACAATTTAATCTTTACATATTTGTCCTTTAATGTACAATCAAACAATCAATCATACGTAAAATCTCCATATTGTACAACTCTAGCACTAGTATAAATAAAAAAAGAGATCAATATATAACAACTTGTTTCTTCATTGATTAACAGAGGAACATCAAGGGTTAATGAGAACACAGAGGCCCCGCCCACACCTATCACATCAATCAGAGGGGAAGGGTCACCATGGGAACAAAGCAAAAAGGACATAACTTCACCAAATCTGTAACAAGACAACACTTCGGCCTTGTTTTGGAAAAATGACATGCTAATATGCAGTTAAAAAATTTAATTTCAGGAAAACAGATGATGTAGTGCAACTGGTAGGTTAGAATATTCAGTTCGACAGAGAGAACGGGGCACAGTAATGGCTACCACAAGAGTCAAATCTGCGCAAAACTGTGCCATGTATTTCCTGAAAAACAAAAACAAACTGGAGGAGCCAACAGCAGTTATCCGAACAGTCACATCTCTTCATCATCGCTTTACCAGTGCAGGCTTTGGCATCTCCAAAAACATTCCAGTTGGTTTAGAAGCAGCCTGTATTTACATGTTTTATATTCTCAATAATTCATTAATTGTAATAAAACAAAGACAAAATATGTAGCATAATGAAGCCTGCTTTTTGGACCACTTGTGTCATATGCATTTTGACATTGACAATTTGGCGCATTAGAGACACAATTAATTTATTTACACAATTTAATTTCTATAATAAGAACAAGACTTTCTTGCAATTCAGTGAAGAGAAGGTGGGTAAAATATGCTTTAACGTTATGAAAATTGGTCAAAATGCAAAATGTTTATGGTCTCAAAACAGGCTTCATTGTTTTTATGCAAAATACTTTTTGGGGGGATATATGGAGGCTTGTTTCCATCACAGATTAAAATATAAAAAAGGTAATAGCAACTAATCTCTATAAACTTGCAATTCTGAGAGAAAAAAAACGTTTTTTTTTCCCCCGGGAATGTGACTTTGTAACACAATTGTGAGAAATTTTTTTTTCAGAATTACGAGAAAAAAGGGCGGATTTGCGAGATGTAAACTTGGAATTGTGAGATAAGTCAGAAATACCTTTTTATGTTTTATTCATGGCAGAAACAAGCTTTCATAGTAATACGACCCCGGCACTTCTTTCTGAGATTTATAATTTCGCCTTTCTTGGCCGTTAAATGCGTACATAAAATGTGTGATTTCATGGTTTAATTTCAACATTTGATTAGTTATGAAAGTATGAACAGCAGTAGAGACCATTATAATCACAATAATGAAATATGAACGTACAGAGAATAGTGATTTTTTTAACTGCACTGGAGCCAACATTTACCGATTTGAACATTAATGCTTGTTTGCAAACTTAAACAGTTGGTCAAGTCACATTTTTAAATATTCAAACTATTAGAGTTAGTTGCGAAACATTTAAATATCGTAGCCAGGACAGCAGCTGTAAAAGAAAAGTCTTTGTTTCTCATTCCCAGTAGCCTAAATCTTCATGAAGACGATGGTTGGCTCGCTGACTACAGTCCCATTGCACTTTAGACTGGCCGTCGTAGTGTCGAGGATGAAGACGATGAATGAAGACGAGTTTCACCCTGTTCTCCAACGTCCTTTCGCTAGGTAGCGCGCAACCTACGTTTGATCATCTCGCAATATTGAATACTCATAAAAACCACTTGCGTTGGCGACGCATTTACGTGTACGGGACGCTGAACCCGTCTGAATCAGATCCTGGCTGGAATGTTGTGGTGCGTTCGAACACGATTTCTTTCCTGGATCTCTCTCCCACACACACACACACACACAACAGGTAAACAATGCTATAGAGTCCATTTTGGGGAGTTTGGGTGAAGGTGAAGGTCCCTCCTCCGCATTGCAAGCGGTTCATCTTGACCTTCCACCTCATTAGGACACGTTTTCTCAGGCTGGAGGCGAAGAGGTCAAATAAGCAGGAACCCGACGCGGAAGTGACAGCGATGTTTTTTTGCATGCGCGCGTGAGAGTTTGAAGAAAGTTCCTCCGAGACTTGAGCTTTTCCCCAAGCAGCTTCCTCGAAAGTCTTGTGCAAGTAGCCAGAGGATGTGGCCAGGTCCGGGTCCCATCCGGCAGAGTGTTTTAGTGTGTTTCCTGGGGCGGTTTAGGGGTGTGTGGTCAGAGGGATGGATTGTCCAGTAAACGGACCTCCTCTTCACTCTCATCTTCCTCGTTTCGGGAAGAGGAGGACGCTGAGTTGAACATTATGGACTCGGGATCTTGGTTTGCCATCTGGGCCATGTGACGAAGGATATCTTTTTTTGTAATAACACCAAGGAGGCGCCTACAAAGAGAGAGAGAGAGAGAAATTTACCACGTGCATTCGTGACCCGTGCGCAGAGAGCCGACGTCTTTTTCTGTTGCCAAGTTTCGCAGGAAGGTCCCGATGAGATTTTTGGTACAATGGCTTGAATTGGCGTTCAGACCCAGAATCAAATCCTTGCTCTAATTTGTGATGACTCCAACCCTCGGTCTTGGCAACAGTCGGCTGACGGTCTCTCTCTGTTTGAAGAAGGGCAGAGAGTGTGGAAGACGACGCCGTGTTACTCAGGGCGGGAAACGCTGACGTTATTTCTATGAGCCGACAGCACCTACGACAGCGAGAAGCAAGTGTAGTGAAACCGAGTGAGTGAACGCCTCCACTCATCCACACACTCTGGCCTTGGTGAACAAGAACGTTACAAATTCAAGAGCATATTTAAAGGATGCACGGATATCGTGTGCTTCATTAGTTCACAGTGTTGGGGAACGTCACTTGAAAAGTAGCATTGCGATATGACACTTCTAAGTTGTGTGTTACATCACGTTATGCATAATAATATTAGGTAACACTTACAATAAGGTTCATTAGTTAACATTAGTTAATGCATTTACTAACATGAACTAACCATGAGCAATACATTTGTTACTGCATTTGTTCATCTTTGTTAATGTTAGTTCATGAAAATACAGCTGTTCATTGTTTTTTTGTTCATGTCTAGTTCACGGTGCATTAACTAATGTTAACAAGATTTTACTCAAGTATTAGTAAATGTTGAAAATAACATTAACAAAGATTAACAAATGCTGTATATGTTCTATTCATTTATTAGTTCATATTACCTAATGTAGTTAAATAATGTTAACTAACGAACCTTATTGTAAAGTGTTACCAATATTAGTAAATAAAATCAGTTTTGTGGTGATAGATCACTCATTTGCACCAAAGACAGTGTCGTGTAACTGTTGTGCATCAGTACTTTATTAAAAACCCAATTCATTACAAGAACACTTTCTGTACTTATGTTCAGTAATTATGCATGTAAAAAAGTAGGGCTGTCAAACAATTAATCGATTAATCGCATCTCAAAATAAAAGTTTGTGTTTACATAATATATGTGGGTGCACTGTGTATAATTATTTTATATACATATATAAATACACACTCATGCTTGTATATATTTAAGAAATATTTTCATGTATATTCTGTATATAGATTTATATGTAACTTATATTATATATAAATATTAATATTTTATATATAAATATTTTTTTCTTAAATATACATGCATGTGCGTGTATTTTTATACATTCAAAATAATACAGAGTGCAACCACGTATATTATGTAAACACAAACTTTTATTTTGGATGTGATTAATCGTGATTAATCGTTTGACGGCCCTAGTAAAAAGCGTTTAAAAGTAGCTTGGACATTATAGTGTAAATTTAAAAAAAAGAACGTAATTTTTTGTGTAATTAACAGCCTGTTACTTCTAAAACAATGTGATTGTGTAACATGTTATTTGTAACTGGATGAAATGTCTGTAAACAAACATGGATTTAACTTTTGAAATATACGTGCTCGGACAAAGTGACATTACTGCATTACAGTAGGTGTTATGTTACTTGAAGTATTAAAAACATCACTAAAAAGTATTTAAAAAACAATATTTATGTATATTTAGTGGTGTAAATGTAATTTGGACATTATAAAGTCAATTTAAAAAAGTAACAATATTTTGGGTAACTAATTCTGATTATGTAACGTTATTTGTAACACTTTGTTTTTCTAAATAAATAAGGTAAACAAACACTAATTTCTCTTTGGAAATATAGGTGTTCACCAGACAAAGTGATATTACTGCATTACAGTAAATGTTACATTACTAAAAATATTAAAACGAATTACTAAAATGTAAACATTATTAAAAAAACTACACCACACTGTTACCTTTCCACTGCTTTGTATGTTTATTAGTGTAAAAGTGTATAAGAATAACGTGGAATTTAGTGTCGATTTAAAAAAGTAACGTAATACTTTTAGAAGTAACAGGATGTGTGATTACGTAACATTATTTGTAACGCTTTACCTCCAACACCATTTTGTTTTTCCGTACCCAAACACTAATTTTTCTTGATGAACTTTGGAAATGTGGCTGTTCAACAAACATTTTTACTTTAAATACGCTCTTGATTTTGCTTTCAAAAAAAGGGAGTTAAGCTTGATGACAGATTGCATCACAGATGAAAGGTGTGACAATTTTGACGAGAGCCAGAAATGCGAGGATCCATCCAAACTAGAGGCATGAAACGCTCGTGAAACGATTGTCAAACCTTTGTGAAATGCTTGTGAGATGTCTGCGGACAGGAAGAAAGTGGAAACCAGACAACTGAAAGAGGACAGGGTGTGATTGAGATTGGTTTAGGGGACAGGTACTGCTGACTACATACTACAGGAACTGCTACCGTTCTGGTAATAACACAGCATCCTAGAGACAGCTACATTGACTACAAAGATGAATAGATAATAAATGATCTGGTGAATGAGAAAATAGTCCGCTGCACACGACAGTTACTCGCCGATCGTGTCTGGGGCGGAGCTGCACGAGGGTCAGATGTCATCGATCTGTAGCCCAGCGAACGCAGACCAGGCGACCCCGGGAGGAATTTAGCATTAAGCAAAAAAGGAAAACAAACACAAATCAAATTTAGATGAAGGACATCACGGTATGTGTATTAGATGTGCTCAGTGAGTACACGTGCACAATGCAGAACTGAAAGGGGAGGTGCGTTTCTTAAAACACCATGGCTAATGTGACAGACTACTCTTGCCTGCTGGGATGGCCGAGGACAGGAGCAACAATCTGAGTGAAAGCAAGTCTTACAAGAGGCATGATGTCTGCAGAGGAGGAACGTCCGGGAAGCGAGGGTCCAAAATGTAACCGCGTTCAACATGGATCACGGGCCGATCTTGTAGAAATCTGGAGAATCCTTATTTTTTGTGAAAAAAAAAACGACCCATATCTGATATCTGCATTCATACCATGGTCTGGGTGAATACTCATTCTGATTGGCTGCAGGGTGCCCATTAAAATGTGATCAAGGACACCTAGTAAAGGAGTTCTGGTGAAACTGACTGTTTAACATTAAAAAAAAAAATGCGCCGGCTACATCAGCTGTGAGTAACCATAGCAACAGGCAGTCAAGTATCCGTTTACAATCGATTGTATAAAAACAATCATCTAGTCAGCCGTTAAGCGGACTATAAATATCTCCGGTTGCTAAATAAACCGTTAGGCGTAACCAGGGAAATCAAGTTATTGTTTTAAAAACTTTAGATTTTGAAAACTAATTAAAATATAAACGTACATTATAAAAATGTGAAAACTCTACTGAGGCTACCTCCACCGGGGCTACCTTCCACCGGGGCTACCTCCTACCGGGGCTACCTCCATCCGGGGCTACCTCCTCGGGCTACCTCCTCCGGGGGCTCACCTCCCATCCGGGGCTACTCTCCTCCGGGGCTGAACTCTTTCGGGGCTGTACTCTCGGGGCTACCTCCATCCGGGGCTACCTCCATCCGGGGCTACCTCCACCCGGGGCTCCTCTCCTCGGGGCTAACTCCTCCGGGGCTCAACTCCTCCGGGGCTCAACTCCCCCGGGGCTAACTTCCTCGGGGCTAACTCCTCCGGGGCTAACTCCTCGGGGCTAACTCCTCCATCGGGGCTACACTCCATCCGAGGCTACCTTCCTCGGGGGCTAACTCCTCCGGGGCTAACTCCTCCGGGGCTAACTCCTCCGGGGCTAACTCCTCCGGGGCTACCTTCCTCCGGGGCTAACTCCATCCGGGGCTACCTCCATCCGGGCCACCTCCTCGGGGCTAACTCCTCCGGGGCCAACTCCTCCGAGGCTAACTCCTCCGAGGCTAACTCTCGGGGCTAACTCTCCGAGGCTACCTCCTCCGAGGCCACCTCCTCCGAGGCTCACCTCCTTCCGAGGCTACCTCCTCCTCAGAGGCTACCTCCTCCGAGGCCACCTCCTCCGAGGCTACCTCCTCCGAGGCTACCTCCTCCAAGGCCTACCTCCTACAGAGGCTACCTCTACGAGGCTCCTCTACAGAGGCTACCTCTACAGAGGCTACCTCTACAGAGGCTAACTCTACAGAGGCTAACGCTACAGAGGCTAACTCTACAGAGGCTAACGCTACAGAGGCTAACGCTACAGAGGCTAACGCTACAGAGGCTAACGCTACAGAGGCTAACGCTACAGAGGCTAACGCTACAGAGGCTAACTATACAAAACTGTTCCGTAACACCAAGCATTTATGGAAAAAATCAAGTCCCATTGTAAAAAAAAGTTGAATATCCTATTCCACATAAACACAGGCTTTACTTTCGACTTCGAATGAGACGTTGATCTTTTTTTAAAGTCTAATTGACACCAGTGAGCAACTCGATTTAGTTAATTTTGAACCCCGCGAATGTAGAACAGTTTGACCACACAGAGAGGATTGCAGGTTCAAGCTTTGTCGCACAATACATTTGTGCATTTAATTTCAAAAATGAGATGGGTGGTGTGAAAACTCCTCTGGCAGACATCAGTGAAAGTGAATAGACATGATGAAAACATTTAGCCAAGTAACTTGAATGCAACAACAGATACAATTGTATTAATCTAGAACTAGCTGGAAATTGGGACTTATTTTAGGGCAGCCACTCAGAACTGTCTTTCTTTTCACTCGAAGTGTCATGTCATGTCGCCCCTCCTAAGAGGCGGAGTCTAAAAGGTGAAGTGGGCGGGGCTAATCACCAAGGGCTCCACGCTGCTGCTTGAGCTCTTCCAGATGCTCTAAAATATTCTTCTTTGTGATGATGCCCAATACAATCCTGCAACACACACCGTGACGACCATCACTCAGCAACAAAAATCACACCGACAACTCAAGTACAAACAAATAAAAACAACAGAAGAGGGAACAAGACAACAGAAGCAATATCAACAGAAAATTACTGAGATCATCAAAATAATTGCAAATTAAACAAATGAACTGAATGGAATGGGAAATGATAAATATTAGCCGCCACCAGGTGTGTGAAATAAAAACATGATTAAAAGAGCAACTTTATTGACTTTACCGTACAGGAGAAAATGACTCTATTCGGATTCATTATTTTCTCACTGTTATCTGGAACTCAGAATAAGGTCTTACACTCGGTCAGGCATCGTTTGGCAGTAGAAAGTTTACTAAACCCGTCGTCTTTATTGTGTAATACATGTTTAATCATGAGTTATTATAGCCTGTTTAAATAAAGTATTAGGGGAATTATATAATTAAAAAGCTCTCATGCAATTTAAGTGTTTACATATAATTCAGTATTTGAGTATTGATTATTAATTACTAATTGGGTATTGATCATTACTAATTTCAGATTGTGTTGTATCACCAGTATTCAGTGTGTACAAGAGTTTTAAATGAAACAATGCAGACGTTTGGCTAGTTTCAGGCTCTTTTGCTTTAAAACAAGTGTATTTTGCATTAAAGCAAGTGAAATTATTATGATCAGAGAAGTGCATTTGAATGGTCTGGTTTTGCATCTTGCTAACAGACCTTTTTCTCTGCGATTTGTTTTAGCTTTTCTCTGTGTTGTTGTTGTGAAACTGATATCTGTGGAGAAACGGCTTTATCCGAATCCCTTTCAGTTTAACGCTCCCTCTAGCTGCAATGAGGAGAAACTCACCGCTTTAAATGGACAGAAACATGACACGCAAAATATGATCCTCTTTATACCTTACTGGTTTGTTAGGACCACAAAAAAAAAAAAACCTTTAGTATGCAAAGACTAGATATTTATGGCTATTTTTTAACCTGTGTGACCAATATTCGAACTGATATCTGAATATATATCTTATTATTTGATAAGTATATATACACATACATATACATTTATAGCAATATATAAAAGTAGTGTCAAATTGATGAACTGCATCTCACATAAAAGTTTGTAAATATATATAAACACACACATACATATATACACACACACATTTACAAAAATTGTATGCTAGATGCATATATATATATCTCATATCTCATCTCATTTAGCTGACGCTTTTATCCAAATCGACTTACAATTGCTAGATTTGTCAGAGGTCGACACACCTGTATATACAGACATATAAAAGGAAAAAGCCATTTTGGAAAATATCTGAATATATATCTATATTATTTTTATCTTATTATATATACATACACACATTAACAAACTTTTATGCTAGATGCGATTATTGCACATACGAACATAAAAGAAAAAAAAGTCACAGTAGCCATTTTGTATAATAAAAATAAATAATAATTGAATAATTAATAATTTTTTATTCAAAAGTGTTTTAATATTTTTCTGATGTTTCTGGAAGAAGACTACTATGCTGACCAAGGCTGCATTATTTTGATAAAAAATAAAAAATCCTATTAAACTATTGTCGAATATTAGTACAATCTAAAAATAACTGTTTGGTATTTTAATATATTTTACAATCTAATTTATTCCGATGATGAAAATCTGAATTTGCAACAGTCTAGTCTTGGTGAACATTAATCAAAATCTAATTGCATTTATATTTGTTTATAGTTGTCAATCTAATCTTAAATGACACACGTAATAAACTTAACGAAAAAAAAACCCTCCTTAAAACCTCCTTTGCATCACAAGTAAAATCACTGTGAATATAGAGCATCGTCCAGCTTGTTTAGATACGGTCAGGACCGCGAGTGTAAAAGTGTGTGAGTTCTAGATGAATGACACCATGAATCCCATCAGCAGAAGATGTGTGTGTGTGTGTGTGTATGCTGATGGGACATATGTTAGTTGAAATCCATTCGCAACACAGGAGGAGAGAGAGACTGAGGGTAGCAGAGGTCACTCACCCCGTTGTGCGTCACAAGGCACTGGCGCAAGGCTCAGTTTGCGGAAGATGTCCACCACGATCTCCATCGGCGTGTGGTCGGTGGACGGTGAAGGGGCTCATGTCTAAAATACTGCGCAGCTTCAGCGGCCGCGTGGCTGTCTGCGGGAAGGGTCGGGGCATGCTGGGTAAAATAGATCCGTCGAAGTTCAGCATTATTCCCTCCTGCTACGCGGGTGTTTTCTGAAAAGAGAAGAAACAACATATTTCAGGTCATCGGGCAGCACTTACATCTTACAGTCCTGTTTTGCATGAACACACAAACTGAAGTCTTAACATAAAACCTATGAAATATGTTTTTTCCCCATCAAATTCTGTTTAATTTTTAGCACATTCTGTGTTTGTGTTTTCTGGCAATCAAATTGAAGGCATAAAATATAATTTTCTCATTTAATCATGAAATTAAAAAAAAACTTGTCAAACAAAAGTGCTGCACAACTGTTCAAAAATAAAATATGGAAGAGAAATTGCTGATGATTTCTAAAAAGCTTTTAACTTTTATTATTAGTTTTAGTATTATTATAACATTGAGATATAGCTATATCTACTGTAAAACATTAAATACATTTCTGTCAAGTTAAATTAACTTTTATTTTGATGGGTTGCCATGAGGACTTTTGAGTTTCTGCGTTTTTGTGATATGCCGATAGCTTTCCTCTTATTAAACAGTAAAATGCTCCTGAAGTGACTTTCAGAGCAGCTCTGGAGTTGAAGTTCATGCATTCATGTCCTCATATTAGCGGCTGCACAATTAATTCGAATTTGTAATAGCGATTACAATTATGGATGGCACAATTATGTAATCGGTTCAAAGGCACAATTATAAAAAGTCCACTTACATTATTCTGTGTGCTTAAAATGTGTTTTTTACAGCTTATCTTAAGGGTTTTTTCCATTGTTTTAATTTTAGTTAGTGTTGCTTTAATGCTAAGTATAATTATAATGTTATACTATCTAACATTGTTTACTTAAAATAATGTTTCCAAAATCTTATCAGTGGTTCATCAAAGTCATAACAGAGTGAAAGGCACTTCTGCCGTCGCCTGACGGGGTCTGTCTCACCTTTACTCTCACTATGTAAGTTCTGGGGTTTGGGTAGGAACCCGACCACAAAAGAACTACAAAATTCGACTGCTTTAACATCAAGCACTACAATAGTCATTATTTTGTTTTTCATGTCGCAATCCTTTACATGAAATCATGTAAATACTCGACCTTTTCTGTGGGACATCGTTCATTCGTAAAGCTCGGTGCCTGGATAAACAGCGAGCGGTGTGTCGATCGGTAGGCTAAATCATTTATCAGACAGCGGCAACTGGACAATTTCGTTTCCGACCAGTAGGTCGACTCGAAGAGTAAAAGTCACTTGGTGTTACCTAGGGATGCACCGATACCTGGCATTGGGTATCGGCCTCCGATACCACATTTTTCTAAAGACACGTACTCGTCTAAAAGTCCCTCATACAACGATACGATACCACGGTCTGAGAAATGGGTTAAATCACAGGCGCCGAGTGCCCGCCCCCAGGCCCCGGCTGCAGCTCAGAGCGGGGAGAAGGCGAGGCGAGACGAGACCTGTCAGCCGCGTGGACCAAGTCGGTACTAAAAAATGTAAACGTCACGGTACCAAGTCCCGGTGGTACCGAATACCTGATCAAACCCAGTTCCGTTTGCACATGCATGCACGAAGGGCGTGAAGTTGCGTCATCATCATGAAAGCGCTGAGACATGGCGACCGGCGGCGCTGCTGATGTGTGTCTGTGTATATTAAACTGCCAAACGACTGTTTAAATATAAAACCTGCATGTTCTGCTTGTCTCTGTGTGAATGAACAGTGCAGACGCGCGGTTTCATTTAACGTTAGCTACCTCACACACACACTGAAGCTCGAAGTGACGCTCGCGCTGTTCTCCGTCTCTGCTGCCTCACGATATGATGACATGATTCATGATTTCATCTCCGAGAGTCACTTCATGAGTAACGGTAGGTATTTTACCGTTTCATTTGAGAAAAACGATCGTCATATCATTTCTTTTACTCAGGTGTTTCTCAATGTCAAGGAATTTCCCTTTGACATTGAGGAACGCCCAATGTATCAGAGACATCACAGAAACTCAAAGGTCTTCACTGGCAACTCCGTCAAAATAAAAGTTCTGGTAAGAAATTGACAGAAATAATTATATTTAGGCTACTGTAATAATATTTAACTACTGATCTCTATTAATCAAAATTGCTACTACTCAATAATGTGTGCATAAGGTTGCTTTCTCTCTTGATTTTTTATAAGCAATATTTCTAATATCATCAATATTTTTCGTATAAAACAGCATGTGAACCTTCAATGCTTTCTATAAATGTAACCATCATAATAATAATAGTCATTCAATTGAATTTTTTTATTAACTATTTGAAAAAAAAAAAAAGAATATATATATATATATATATATATATATATATGTATGTATGTATATATATATATATATATATATATATATATATATATATATATATATATATATGTATGTATATATATATATATATATATATATATATATATATATATATATATATATATATATATATATATATATATATATATATAAATGAAATAAAATATAATTAAATAAATTGGAAAAATAGTTAAAACTGATTTTAAATCATGTTTTTTTAATTAAGTACTCGGTATCTGGTATCGGCGAGTACTTAAAATGCAAGATACTCGTACTCGTTTTCCAAAAAGTGGTATCTGGTGCATCCCTAGTGTTACCTTAAACCATAGAAAAGCATTTGAAAGTTTTTCGAAGTTTTCAGCCGTTTTATTTTTGATATAACAATTTGCATGCAGTCACTTTGAACAATGGCAAAAAGCTGTTCAAAACATCATTGTAAATTGTGATAATCGTAATTAATAATCACAATTATAATTTCAAGGCAATAATTCGACAATTATGATTTTTTGTCATAATCGTGCAGCCCTACCTCATATGCAGTAATTTCATGTCATGTCCACGTATTTTACTGTTATATTTAGAAGACATGATCTATGTGCCTTTTAGTCATCATAACGCTCCTCCCATCCACACACTGCTATTTACCTTCAGTCTAAAATACTTAGGTAATTTAAACTATGGCTAAGTTGCTAAACACATCTTGTTGTCATGTAAGGGCCTTGTTCATGTTGGACCAGACATTTTAATTGCATTTTGTGTCTGTTAAGAGGCACAAAGACACTCTTTATGAATATGCCCCCATAACTGCCATTGTAGCTGAGTGGGAGCTCTGGGCATTAGCTTTCAAAGCTCCGGCTCGTTTTTTTTTCTATAGACAGTACTCACAAAGGTCTAACCATCAATATTAACTTAAAAATTGGCCACGTCATGCAAAGAAACTCTGCTTCTAACCACAGCTCGAGATCTGTCGTTTCAACCACACGACTCATCAGAAACATCGTCACGTTGAACTTGAGATCATAGTTGGCTAACGATGCTTTTGGAAAACACACCCCAGATTGACATTTCAGACTTGAAAGTGTTGATGATCGAGCACGTATTCCCGTTACCTATGGCGATGGTTATATCCCTGCGCAGAGCGAAGCCCACCAGCCTCTGCGACTCTTTGGAGACGATGACGGGGAAGCCGTTGTAATTGGTTTCGGAGATGATGGCCTGCAGCTCGGCGAGAGTCATGTCGTCCTGCGTCAGCACAGCCAGCGGCGGGTCGCTACGCCGCGGACGCATCACTTCCCGCGCCAGCGTGGTGTGTGTGAACTCTTCCTTAGCGTCCAGGAAGGGGTATCCGCGTCAGACGGATGTGGGCTTCGTAAATCCCCTCTCTGCCGAACGCATCGCCCACCCACTTGCTGGTCATCACCGCCGCCATGAGAGGAACGATGTATTCCAGGCCGCCCGTCAGTTCGAACACGATGACCACCAGAGACACCGTCATGCGGGTCACGCCACCTACAGCACACACAGGTTACACACACTGCACAACACCAGGGTTGGGAATCCACTGAATTTTAACAATTCCTATGATTCTGCTGATCGATTCCTAATTCGATAAAAAACAACAGTTGTACAGAAGTAATAGCGAATATTAAAAAGCATTTGGTGAACAGAAAAGACATTGTTATTATCCAACATCCTACATGTTCTGTGTGCTGTATTGATCTGTCCATATAAACACATTTTTGGTTAAAAAAAGATAAAAAAATAAAAAAGGCAGTTAAAATTCGATTCCTCTATTTTCGTGTTGGAACTTGTGTTCGAGTTCGATCGTGCAATTGATTTTCGAATCGAAAGTGATAGCCTGAAGTCACACACGCCTGCAGCAAATATAGCAAAAATAGCTTGAAAAGTCTAATTGAATGCTCACAAAGGTACGGATGAGGATTAGGGCCGAACAATAATAAAAAATAAAACCATCTCGAGATTAAAGTCATTATAATGCGAAATTAAACTCGTCAAATTTCAAGAAAAAAAACTTGAAATACAATCTTGAGAATAAACTCATTACATTTTGAGAAGAAAGTCATTGTGTTTATTTTCACGATTATTTAAACTTTTTTCTGAATTTAACGAAGTTTTTTCTCGAAACATGACTTTATTCTCTAATTTGAATGAATCGAGTCTCAAGGTTTTATTTCGACTTTTGTAGGAATTTAACAAGTTGTTTCTTGACAACAACTTTATTTTCAATATTTAATGAGTTTAAATATTTAGACTTTTTTCTCTAAATTTAACGAGTTTCTCTTTAAACACAACTTAATTTTATTCTCAAGATTGTATTTCGACTTTTTTCTCGAAACACAACAACTTAATTCTCGATATTTAATGAGTTTATTCTTAAGATTGTATTTAGACTTTTTTCTCTAAATTTAACGAGTTTTTTTTTAAACACGACTTAATTCTTGATATTTAATGAATTTATTCTCAAAATTGTATTTTGATTTTTTTTCTCCAAATTTAACGAGTTTATTCTCGAAACGACTTGTTTCTCGAAATTTAATTAGTTTATTCTCACGTTTATTTAGACTTTTTCTCAAAATGTAAGTTCGAAAGTTGTAAGTTGAAAATGTAAGTAAGTAACTTCAAAATGTAAGTTGTTGTCTCCGAAACAACAACTTTTTTCTCAAGTTTTTTCTTTTAACACCGACTTAATTCTTGATGTTTAATGAGTTTATTCTCAAGATTGTATTTCGACTTTTTCTCTGAAACACAACAACTTTTTTCTCGCAAAGTAATATGTTTATTCTCAAAATTGTATTTCAATTTTTTTTTCCAAATTTGATGAGTTTATTCTCGAAATAACAACTTGATTCTCGAAATTTAATTAGTTTATACACACTTTTATTTGGACTTTTCTTGAAATTTAACGAGTTTTTTCCTCAAAACAACGACTTTATTCTCGAAATTTAATAAGTTTATTCTCACGATTAGGGTTGGGAATCGTGAGAAATTTTCAGTTCCGATTTCCGTGTTTCGCCAAACGATTCCGGTTTCAGTTCAGTTCCCATTCATTAAAAAATATTAGTAAGAGAAAAATCCACAATCCTTTTTGTTTATTACTCACAGTACTTGACAAATGAGTTTAACAGACTAGAAATGTAAACAAATTCAACATGTTATTAAGCAATTTCTGCATAAAAAAAATCTGAAGGAAAAAAAAATCTGCATTCTCTAGAATAATTTAGGACCTCTCCTTGCTTATTGTATCTCCAACAGTGAAGAACACCCTCTCAGAAGTGGTAGAATATGTTTGAACACACATGTAAGATAGAACAGATTATCTTTTAAAATGGGTTGAATGATTGATTCATAATGTAAGACTTTACTTATTTCATTACTGGATAAATCGGCGCTCTAGCAGGTAATAAACAAATCTGCATGCGTCTGGCGGAAGAATATTGTTGCCGGAGCTACTTTTCTCTGTTTATGTCCATGACGAGTCACGCAGGCATTGGGCTACTCCGCAGCAGCTGCGATCCGCCGGCTAGTCTAGTCCGACTATTAACGCTTTTTACAGGCTTAACGTAGTGATTCATGATAAGACAAAAACACGATTTGAAAAAGGCATTCAAGATGCACTCGCTCATTGTATACATGTTGTAAATTCTGAACACCAAAAAAGTTACCGACTGCATCTGTTTTGATTACTACCGTCAATGTTTACTCTAACTATAAACTTCTATCTCAGTACTTCTGTAACGTTAATCAATTGAATGTTTGTAACACGTAAATATTGTGTGATTGTAAAGCAGTTTCATATGGACGACTGCTCTCTCTCTCTCAGCGCAAACAGATTTGAATGTAGGCTACTAGATAGTGACTGGGCGCGTGTGTATGTATGTGTGTGACAAATGCAGCACGTCTGAGAGCAAACCGCAACTATAGGGGTAAAGTTTTTTTGTCATTTAGGATGGAATAAGATGGCGTGGGTGTTTGAATCGAAATCTTTTAAAGATTAATAATGCAGCTCTACACTCTTTCTCTCTCTCTCTCGCCTTGAGGTGAGACGCTAAGGATAATCTGACGTTACTCCCAGCACTTCGCCGACGCCCACATATCGCACGAGAACCGTTTTCGGAACCGAAACGTAGGAATTTTGCACGGTTCCGGTTATTTTTCAAAAACACTACCGGTTCTGGATAAGAACCGGTTCTAGTTCCCAACCCTACTCACGATTATTAATTTTTTTTCTCAAAACACGACTTTATTCTCAAAATTGTATTTCGGCTTTTGTTCTTGAAAATGAAACGAGTTTAATTTCGCATTATAATGACTTGAATCTCGAGATGATTTTTTTTTATTATTATTGCTAGGCCTGAACCCTCTTCCGTACAAAGGATTCGATGAGAGGAATCGAAATTAAAATTTTTACAACAAGTATCCAATTCCTGAACTCAGGTACGGAATGAATTTCATTTTGCAACCCTACAGAAACACACAGAGAGGTCTGACCGTTGCATACACACGCACCGAGACAGGCCGCAGCGCCCACCATGGCGTAGAGTCCCGGCGTGATGCAGTCGCGCCCACCTCACACCACTCTCGAAACAGGAACCAGTCGTGGTGATAGTACGCCAGCTGCTCCACAGCGATTCCCACGAATCCTGCCAGCGATATGCACCGATGGCCATACTGGGGATGAACAGACCCGACGGCACCTGGTCACACACACACACACACAGCGGGGAACACAATATAAGGTGTCAGGCTGCTTGACTGCAATGTCCATCATTTCTTTTATTGTTATGTTAAAAATGATATTACAAGTTTGTTTGTAGCTTTGTGTAAATGAAGCACAATACGAGATTTATCCACTTGTAGCCTTTTTGTATATAGTTTTTTTCTTTTCCCTTTTTATTTATTGTGTTTTTGTCTACATCACAAAAAGCTCAACATGTATGTATTAAACAATATGTATATAACATATAAACAATATGAAACAATATGTATATTACAGTAAGTGAAGCCGTTTTAGGACCAATATTTTGCATTGCAACATTATTTTAATGACAATTAAGCACATTTTCTGTGTTTTTTTTTCTGTGCTTATTGCAAGATACAAATATCATGTTCTTAATACTGTCCTGTGAAGAGTGTTATAATTATTGCTGTTGATACTTTGTGGTAACACCCACTCAAGAATGTTGTGTGAATGGAGCAACAGTAATTCTCTCGACTTGAATATTTTGTCATGCAATCACATTTTTAAGAGCAATTAGGAGGATTTGAAATAATCCTGCTCTGTAGCAAATCAGTTGGACCTAATATGCAAATGTAATGTACACATAATTAATATTCATGAGTTTAACCTTTATCATATAGAAGGATTTTTTTACATTTTTTTTTTACATTTTTGTGTAACCTGGGTAAAACCTTACATTTTTTTTATTGTAAAGTCTTTATTAGCAATATCATATAGTTTTTAAGTGGATACACAATGTTTAACTACAGGTGATGTGTCTTTAATGATAACATCTGTTAAAAACATATAAAAGAAAAGAGAAACATTTTTATTTCCTAAATAATATGGCTATAAAATTTAAATAAATTAAACATATAAATCTGTGATGTTAAAACACAAATAAAATACACATTTATACATTGTACGTCCATAAAATGTAAAAATAAAAATATTTTTTAAATAAATCTTAGCACAAATAAAATAATTTTGTGTGTGTATGGCCATGAAATAAAAAAATAAAAAAATAAAACAAATATCAAGATGACAGATATTATTAAAATTGTATAGCCATTAAATTAAGAACGTACCAATTTTATTTTATCAGTGTGTTTTCTTAAACAAAATATAGATAAAACGGATACAGCAAAAAAAATACATTTATATAAATGCGTAAATTCTAAGTCCCTTTCAGAATAAAGATTCATTTTGAAACAAAAGCAAAACAATGAAACACACTGGTATTAAACTACCGAACGCAAGCGGCGAGCGCTGTTCTCACCTTCAGGCCGAAGGTGAAGATGGTCATGATGATCTTGAAGACGAGCGCCAGGCTGAGCTGCCACATGGCGGAGTAGACGCCGGGCGTGGAGGTGGCGTCCGATCCCTGCGGATACGCCTGACTGCCGTTCATCTGACTGCGGTACTGGCAGAGCTGCCGACGACTCCAGCGGCCCGCAGTCCGTGAACAGCTCCTTGATCAGCTCGCTGGTGTTCTGCCGCGTGTACGGGTTCGGGAACGCCACGATAGCCGTGATGGCCGCCACTGTGATGACCTCCAACACCGGGTACTTGCCTAGAAAAACAAGTCCAGCTATTTTAGAGCTATACAGGGTTTCTGCAGGTTTCAGTAAGTCAAATTTAAGACCTTTTTAAGACATTTTAAGACCATAAACACTGAAATTTAAGACCTACACAATGCATTACCAAGAATTTAAATAAGAAAATATTCTGAAAAAATGATTTTATATGTGTGTAGGTGAAATTTGTAATTTGCTTTTTATACTGTAAAAACACAATTATAGTTGATTTTAGTTGATCAAACCCAGAGATGAAATGGCATGAACATTTCATTTCATGATTACTATGAAATCAATTTGCCAAATGTATGTCTAAACTCAGGATTTTAAGGAGTGTCTTGCAACAGCTTAAGTCTAGTTAAAATGAAGTCTTCACAAAAATAGTTTTATAAACAGATAAACCTCACGTATTTCAGCCTTTAAATAATCTTTTATAAAAAGATTGAGTCAAAAAATGATAAATTACTGACATTCACTGTCCCCTTATCTTTTATTATTAATAGTAAAATTTGGGCCAATTTTCCTGTTGCGTCTGTCGTTGCTATGCAACCATGCACTCTCCATAACGAAAAAGACATTTTAGTAGCCAATGGATTTCCACCACCAAGAAACGCTTGCTGTAAGCTAAAAACACCGGTAGTGTTTGGGTGCACCGTGATCCTTCATGTTGACTGAGCTTTCAATGTTGTTACGGAAGGGGCTGATTGGTTGGTTCTTCGGTTCGTTTGCGGCATTCTGAATCTGAAATGGTGAGATTTTTTCAATCTTGCTGTGGATGCGACGCGCCTATATTTGAATGAACTTGAGCGCGCAAACCTGGTGTATGAACGGCCTCTTGGCGAGCTACCTCGTATCAAGCCACGAGCTAATGCTAACATGCGAGCGGCGTGTTTGAACCGGTTTGAACCCCTGCTCTAGAGCTCCGCTTTGTAGGCTACGACTCAATACTTTTTTGCTACTTTGTAATAACTTTCTGCGGCCAGAGTTTTGGCAAATGAACGAGGGTAAAATCTTTTTAAGACCTGACTAAATCAAATTTAAGACCTCAGATGAAAATCTAGCCGTTTTTAAGACTTTTTAAGGCCTTAAATTTAAAGTTCAGAATTTTAGACTTTTAACCCCCTGGGGACCAAGGTGTATTTGGGGTCCTTGAGAGGTTCTGACATGCCCTGACATCTGTGTTTTTTTCAGCTGCTTATAAACATATTAATGGCACAGGTGAAATTACACTATATTTAGCAGAAACAGGGCTACCATGATGTATGGGCAACATGTTTGTACATGTTTGTATTTTTGAGAGAATATTGTTTATGCGTGGTTATTGTAAAAACTAAAAATGAAAGTTTCTGAAATAAGGCCACAAAACACATACTAAATATGCGTCCACAAGACTTTTGACTAATTGATGTTGTTGCCTAGGGTTTTTTCTTCACAATGATCTGAAAATCATCCTCCTAATCGTTCACATAAAACTGTGAATTGGGTTATATTGTGAAAAACATTTTTTTGTTTGCCAAGGCAATATGCGAATGGGCGTGAACAGGCCAGCCCCATCATGAATAATTAGGTGATTCTCACCTGAGAGACAAAGACACACATAATAATGAGCCTTTCATTCAGGTGAGTCAGACAAGAAAAAATTGAAAGGACAACACACACACACATATGTGTGTGTGTGTATGTGTATATATTTATATTTCACTTAAATGACAATTAATAGGTAGTCTTCATTGCAATTTAAGTGAAATTACTGAACTTATATATACAAGCTTGATAAAAATGATCATTCTAGAAGAAAATTTCAAATGGCACTTAGAGGATTTTGCATCTGAACTCTTCATATCTCATCTGAACTCTTCATACACTCTAACAGTCTAACTAAATGAACGTTCGTCTGTACGTCCGTTCACACACCCGAATCATATTTAAACACTCTTTTTGGTTATACAGATAACTAATGTTATCCTACTAATGTAAGGATGTGGATGTCACATGAGATTCTTGTTCCAATGAAAGCGAAAGTGAATTAACGCACAGCGCGCGCGTCTGTGAATTCGTCTATTCCTTCCTATCAGACACGCATTTGATATTTCGGTCTTTGTGCAGTTTACAGATACAGACACTAACGCGATTAGAACAAATCACTTATAATAAATGACTTACTGCATCAGCTGAATCCGTGCTTCTCAAAATGAAACTGTATCTGAGGTAAGTTTTTCCTCAGGATCTCCTCACTGCGCAGCAAGACGGTTTTGAAAAAAGGTTAGGACGAGGTTAGATCCGTAATAAACTGAATGTTTTTTTATCTCTGTGGGCGTTTTCATGGCTTGTCTCAACATTAGTGTTTGAATAGCACGCGCTCTCAGTGGGCGGGGTCACATTAGCACCTCATTCGCTGTAATGAGGTGAAAGGGAAAATACTGACATCTCTCTCTTTTCATAGAGATTACATCAACTGAGAATAGTTGCTTTTTATATAAATGACTTCATTTAAAAGAAGAGAATCTCAGCTTCATAAAGAGAGATCTTTCGTGTCTCTGTGACAAGTATTTAATGAGTTACAGCTCTTTTTTCGGACGCGTTTCAGAAAGATTTTTGCGGAGACAGAGTGAGCTGAAAGCGCACGCTGTTTAAATTTATTTATTTTACAAAAACACAAGGTTTTGATATTAATAAGAGTGTACACAAAAAAGAAGACCCTCTATAGTTTATAGTCATGTATTGATTTTATTTATATGACCATTAATGATGGAGTATTTTAAGTCTATGGTGCAGCTATGTGAAAAAAAACGACCAAAACGCGGGGGCGCGTTATTGGTCCCCAGGGGTTAAGAGTTTTTAATACCCCGCGGAAACCCTGTCTATAGTGCTAGTCAAGTCTAAAATTTGCTCATAATCTAGTCTAATGCAAGTTAGACTGTTTCACAAAAATAAAGACTGACTTAAGCCCAAAAAAATTTGACTAACTCAGGTCTAAGAATCGGTTACCTTGGCAACCAGCAATAACAATCAGTTACATTACAAACAGCCTGTGGGAAGGGAAGATGTCTCATAACTTGTGGTTTGCTGACAACGCTATGGAGATTTCCATACATGGATATCTTTTTTGGCATCTTGTACCATGTTTTTGTATCTTTTCTGTACGTCTATAACGCTCAGCTCAGATTAATGTAGTTCACTTTTGAAAAAAAACTTTTGCTAAAAATGTACTCGCCCCCATGTCATCCAAGATGTCCATGTCATTTCTTTCTTCAGTTCGAAAAGAAATTAAGGTTTTTGATGAAAACATTCCAGGATTTTCTCCATATAATGGACTTCAATGGGAACCAAACGGTTCAAGGTCCAAAAGACAGTATCAGTGCAAACTGTTCAAAGGGCTTTAAATTATTCCAGACGATGAATAATGGTCTTATCAAGTGAAACGATCACTCATTTAATAAATAAATAACAAAGTTTAAGTTTTATAAGCTCAAACGCTCGTCTTGCTCTGTTCTGTGATGCGTGCTCGTGACTCTCCTGTTCGAACTCGTTCATCAAAATGAACGAATCTTTTCCGAATCTCTCGGATTATTTGATACCACAATATTGTGAAACCACTTTAGGGAACTAAAACAGACCAAACAGGGTGTGTAATGCAGTGCGTGTACCAAAGCGCGTGGACTTGCGGCGGCGGCACCAGGCAATGTTGGCCCGGATGAAGAAGGCCCCCCACAGGCCCCCGAACACCCCCAGCAGGATGAAGGGGAACAACTCGAACAGGTACCAGGGCGTGTGGTACTCCACGTGAAACAGCACCAGCCGGCTGTTCCCGAACGGGTTAATGGAACGCAGCACGAACGCAGCCACCAGAGCAGCGAAGAACGAGCGCCACAGCGTCTTCAGCGGGAAGTAGTAACTGACCTGAGAGAGAGAGATACACACATCAACTAGATATTCCTGGAATCAAACGGGGAATACAAAATGTTGTATGCGTGTATAAAGACAAATTGCGAGATGTGTGTTTAAGTGTGTGACATACGGTTGAGTTAAAACTTAGTTTGGCCAATATTGATAGTCTATTATTTCTTAATTTGGAAAAAAAACAAAAACACTTTAATTCATCAATGATGCATTACATTTACATTTTAATGAATAATCACATAGAAAACAGTTTTTTTTTAATTAATTTTCTAACAATTTCACTTTTTTCTGTATTTTTGATCAAATAAATGCAGCCTTTGTGAGCAGAAAAGACTTCTCTCAAAAGCATACTTAAAACTTTTGAACATTGGTGTAAATCTATACTGCGTTTGACATCCCAACTCCACGGGAATAAACTGTGTCTTGTGTGATATGAAGGAAGGGAGACTCACCTCCTCCAGACTGAACAACACTCCTCCGATTCGGAGCGCCGAACGCCACCGACACACCAGCGGCCCGAAGCTGCTGACAGCACCTGAGCACACAGACAGACATGTCACCGCTAGCACTGGGTATCGGTTCAGTTTTAAAGATTACGATTCTGTTAGTCAATTCCGAATTTTGATTTCAATAAGGTTGAAAAAAAAACAAAAAAAAACACATTCTATGGAAGCTTGTTCTCACCACAGAACGAAAAATAAAAAAAGGTAATTGTGACTTCTCACAATTATGACTTTATTTCTCAGTATATCGAGATGTAAAGTCAGAACGGCGAGATGTAAAGTCATAACTGCGAGATGTAAAGTCATAACTGCGAGATGTAAAGTCATAACTGCGAGATGTAAAGTCATAACTGCGAGATGTAAAGTCATAACTGCGAGATGTAAAGTCATAACTGCGAGATGTAAAGTCATAACTGCGAGATGTAAAGTCATAACTGCGAGATGTAAAGTCATAACTGCGAGATGTAAAGTCAGAATGGTGAGATGTAAAGTCATAACTGCGAGATGTAAAGTCATAACTGCGAGATGTAAAGTCAGTAACTGCGAGATGTAAAGTCATAACTGCGAGATGTAAAGTCAGAACGGCGAGATGTAAAGTCAGAACTGCGAGATGTAAAGTCAGTAACTGCGAGATGTAAAGTCAGAATGGCGAGACGTAAAGTCAGAACTGCGAGATGTAAAGTCAGAATGTGCGAGATGTAAAGTCAGAACTGCGAGATGTAAAGTCAGTAACTGCGAGATGTAAAGTCAGAACTGTCGAGATGTAAAGTCAGAACTGCGAGATGTAAAGTCAGAACTGTCGAGATGTAAAGTCAGAACGGCGAGATGTAAAGTCAGAACTGCGAAATGTAAAGTCAGTAACTGCGAATGTAAAAGTCAGAACTGCGAGATGTAAAGTCAGAATTGCGAGATGTAAAGTCAGAACTGCGAGATGTAAAGTCAGAACTGTGAGACGTAAAGTCAGAACTGCGAGATGTAAAAGTCAGAACTGCAGATGTAAAGTCAGAACTGCGAGATGTAAAGTCAGAATTGCGAGATGTAAAGTCAGAACTGCGAGATGTAAAGTCAGAACTGCGAGATGTAAAGTCAGAATTGCGAGATGTAAAGTCAGAACTGTCGAGATGTAAAGTCAGAATTGTGAGATGTAAAGTCAGAACTGTGAGATGTAAAGTCAGAATTGCGAGATGTAAAGTCAGAACTTGCGAGATGTAAAGTCAGAATTGCGAGATGTAAAGTCAGAACTTGCGAGATGTAAAGTCAGAATTGCGAGATGTAAAGTCAGAATTGCGAGATGTAAAGTCAGAACTGCGAGATGTAAAGTCAGAATTGCGAGATGTAAAGTCAGAACTGCGAGATGTAAAGTCAGAACTGCGAGATGTAAAGTCAGAACTGCGAGATGTAAAGTCAGAACTGCGAGATGTAAAGTCAGAACTGCGAGATGTAAAGTCAGAACTGCGAGATGTAAAGTCAGAACTGCGAGATGTAAAGTCAGAACTGCGAGATGTAAAGTCAGAACTGCGAGATGTAAAGTCAGAACTGCGAGATGTAAAGTCAGAACTGCGAGATGTAAAGTCAGAACTGCGAGATGTAAAGTCAGAACTTGCGAGATGTAAAGTCAGAACTTGCGAGATGTAAAGTCAGAACTTGCGAGATGTAAAGTCAGAATTGCGAAGATGTAAAGTCAGAACTTGCGAGATGTAAAGTCAGAACTTGCGAGATGTAAAGTCAGAACTTGCGAGATGTAAAGTCAGAACTTGCGAGATGTAAAGTCAGAACTTGCGAGATGTAAAGTCAGAACTGCGAGATGTAAAGTCAGAACTGCGAGATGTAAAGTCAGAACTGCGAGATGTAAAGTCAGAACTGCGAGATGTAAAGTCAGAACTGCGAGATGTAAAGTCAGAACTGCGAGATGTAAAGTCAGAACTTCGAGATGTAAAGTCAGAACTGCGAGATGTAAAGTCAGAACTTCGAAGATGTAAAGTCAGAACTGCGAGATGTAAAGTCAGAACTTGCGAGATGTAAAGTCAGAACTGCGAGATGTAAAGTCAGAACTGCGAGATGTAAAGTCAGAACTGCGAGATGTAAAGTCAGAACTGCGAGATGTAAAGTCAGAACTTGCGAGATGTAAAGTCAGAACTGCGAGATGTAAAGTCAGAACTGCGAGATGTAAAGTCAGAACTGCGAGATGTAAAGTCAGAACTGCGAGATGTAAAGTCAGAACTGCGAGATGTAAAGTCAGAACTGCGAGATGTAAAGTCAGAACTTGCGAGATGTAAAGTCAGAACTGCGAGATGTAAAGTCAGAACTGTGAGATGTAAATTAAATTAAGTCTTATTCCTGACCTGAAGTATTCAATCCCCAACCCTTCACATTCTACACATGTAGGTATTAATATCCAGATTTTGACCCTATCCGAATGAAGGCTGACCTCTCGTTTCTTGGCCTCGTTTTTGCTGTATTTGGGGAAGAGGTAGGAAAGATGTTGCCACAGCAACAGGCCACATGGACCAGTGGACCTTCCTTCCCGAGACTGAGGCCCGACACGCCACGGCCAGAACCAGCGTGATGGTCTTTATCATCAGGGTCCACTTGCCCAGGTACCCTCGGATAATGAAGCCACTCAGTATGGTTTTAATCTGACAGACGAGAGAGAGAGCGAGAGAGAGCGAGAGAGAGAGAGAGAGGATTATAAAACACAAGAAACACATTTTGAATGACCAAATAACATATTAAAAAACCTTCAAGTGCTGTGTGAAGGGGGGCAGTTTGAGCCATCAAATAATTAGTACTGGGAAACAATTAATCGCACCCAAAATAAAAGTTTGTGTTTACAAAATACATGTGTGTGCATGGTGTATAATTATTTTGTATATATAAATACACACACATGCATGTATATATTTAAGAAAAAAAAATGTATATAACAGTATATATAAAGTAGTTATATATACACACACACACACAAATGTCTTAAATATATACATGCATATGTGTGTATTTACATATACTAAATAATCATACACAGTAGCGATTCACCTCAAATGTTGACTACTGTATATCTACATATACAATAAGCTATAAATATATATATATAAAAACATATCAAATAAATTACAAACAAAGAAACTTCACATAAAATCGTAATTTCGATTTACATTTATTGAAGGTTACACACGCTCTCTCTTCATGACCTTTGCTCTCTATTGATGAAAAGACTAAGTGCTGTTGTAAAACTTGCGTAACATTTTTGGTAACCATAGAAACAGTGACAAAATCAGAGCTAATACGGTTTTGATTCTCAGTGGTCACCTGAACCGGTTAAGAACATCTTGATCTGCAGCATTTCCCTGCTCCATATTACAAACACTCACACTTGATGAGTTTGTTGGTGGCATAAAATTAAGCAAAATCATGAATAAAGCATTGGTTTGCAAAGCAGGTCTGTTTTATATAAGGGTTTTAATAACCTCTTAAACTGAAAGACAATTTAAATATAAATATTAATATAATTCAGGATTTAATTAAGCTTTTTTTATAATAACAACATAAAAATGCTAGGTTATCACTGACACGTCAATAATGGCCTACTGGAAAAACTGGTTACCCAATGAAAAAAATCATATTCTTCTTAAGATATCAGGTAGAACCTGTTTTAAGACTAGCGTCTATTGTCAAAAATTGCTCTGCAGGATTACCTCAGGTATTCCAGACCCGCAGGCGTACGGCGCAAACACCTTCACCAGAGACACAGCCAGGAAGGCAAAGGACAGCGCCCAAAATGTGAACATGAAGTAGTTCATGATGTAGGAGCCGGGACCCTAGATGACACACACAAGAGCCATTAATAAAGCCAAACAAACATCAACTGAAACAATCTGGTGTACACTCATTTTAAGGTTTGGGGTTGGTAGGATTTTTTAATAGTCTCTTTTGCTCACCTAGGCTGCATTTATTTGATTAAAAATACAGCATAAACTGAAATATTGTGAAATATTCAGTATAATATATGATCAAAGCTTAATTACTCCAGCCACATGATCCTTCAGAAATCACTCTAATAAGATGATTTGATGCTCAAGAAACATTTGATTATTATCAATAGAAAGTAAAAAAATATAATAGAAACAATAATTTTATTTATTTATTCAAGGACTGGGCAACTATTAATCGCATTCAAAATAAAAGTTTGTGTTTACATAATATATGTGTGTGTACTGTGTATAATTATTTTGTAAATAAAAAATTACACACACATGCATGTAAATATTTAAGAAAAAAGTGTTACTAATATAGTAAACATTTATATTATAAATTATGTATAAATATATATACAATATACATCAAATATTTCTTAAATATATACATACATGTGTCTATTTATATATACAAAATAATTATACACACTACACACACATACTACGTAAACACAAAATTTTATTTTGGATAATCGAATTAATCGCTGTCCCAGCCCATTTAATTTAAATAGCATTTTTTTTACATTGAAAATGTCTATAGCGTCACTTTTGATCGAGTTAACCCTTGCTTAAAGGTGCAGTAAGCAATTTCTGAAAAACAATGTTGATATTTGAAAATCGACAGCCACACCCCTCTCTTTATTGCTCCTCCCCCAAATTACACAACAGCTGCAGACACACAATGACACTCAAAACTCTCCAGCTACTATAAATAACATCACAACAATAGCATATCTTGCTTCTGCGAAACACCAAATGTCAATTCATTTATGGAGCAGAAATAACAACCTCTGCATTTGTTTTCAGGCCTTCCCACTTCAGTCTCTCCAGCGCTGGAAAGCTTTTCTAATGTTAACGCGGGTCCTAAAGCTCTTGCCTGATTATAACCCTTCTTTCCTCAGTGATTTTCCTCTGAGCTTTACTCTTTTGTAATGTCTCTCAGCCATCTCTCTTTCTACAGTCCTTCTTCAAATCTCCCTCGTATGTTCTCTCCCTCTCTAACTGAACCTTTAAAGTATGAATTTCTTAAAAAAAAAAGAAATCCTACTGACCCCAAACATTTGAGAAGTGGTAGTACACTGACCTCGGCCTGACCCAGGATGAGTTCAGCCCATGTCTTCCACTGAGGACACTTGTCTCTCTCAGCAAACGTGGTCCGTCTGGAGCCCCAGCAACACTGCTCGTGGTTAAACCACATGGCACTGAGACACACGCCCTCCTTCAGATCGTTCAACCAGTCAGCCGCAATGTCGATCAGCCCAGCTAACGCTCCTGAGGGGACAAGGATGAAGACAGGCGTTTATGCAAATTCTTCATGCACTAATGAAGCAGCGAGCACTACTGAAAGACTTATCCACGGTTATCGAGATCCCTGGAATCATCTGCACACGAGCTGGTAAGATCCGCAACCAATGCGGATTGAATTCTCAGGTGGACTTTAGGTCCAAAAAGCGTCAATGCAAGTGAGATGAGAGAAATAATTATATTTTACTAATCCCAGTTTGAATTGTGCCATGAATGTAGCGACATACATTATGTACTGTGAATTTTTATGTATATAATTTCTACATGTAACAAGTTTTTAGACAGTTTACTGTATGATTCTTTGGCTAGCAGTTGTGGAATAGACATCGCGAGAAAAAAGACTTCACGTCCCACATGTGCAACAGCCGTCGCGCTTAGCACATTTTCCCTCCACAAATCACGGATTTCACCACTGAGCGCTGAACTTCTCATCCTTCTCCCTTTGAAAGAAGGCGGTGAAGTGCACCAAAGTCACAGGCATGTTTAGCGGGATCCGTGTCGTCAGTGGGGGTGATGTGGATCAAACACGTCGAGAGTTGTAGCTCCACAAAGTGCTCTCACACAAAGTTCTAACCGGTCTGGAAATTCTACAAGCTAAATTGTAGCGTCTTTACACCGAACATTATATTGAAAACTCACAGACAACATATGTTACATTCATCTGCAAATTCGACATGGATTAGAAAATGATTATTTTCTCTCATTTCACTTGCACTGACGGTTTTTCAACCTAGAGGTCGCAGCGGGGTCAGCCTGAAGGGGCGGGACTTACCAGCTCTATAGAAACTTTCAGGCAAGGAGAAAACTGACAGGCCATTTCCACGACTAAAACTGAAAACTTTTTATGCATTTTGGACGTTCGTTAACACGACAATAGGGATATTTGGGGACCTAAAGTCTATACACCCAAATTTCTTACAAAGTGATATCGTCAAACAATGAGACTGAATGATAGTGTTTTTTGTCCGTTTTCGTAAAACCGTGTGAACGGGCATTTCTTTTGACAAGATGTTGTCTGTACACGAAAAACACAAAAGAAAAACTTTAATACATCGTGATTTCCGATCGGCGTACCCTGAGCGGCTGTTTACCTGACACCGCTTTCAACTGGAAAACCGAAAACTTATGCGTTTTGGCCGTTCATTCACACGACAACAAAGTTGTAACAGCACAGCACTTCTGGTAGTCAGACGTCAGTAATGTAGGCTCACTATTGGCCGACGCTGGTCATGTGTGTGATGCCGACCAATGGTGAGCCTACCTTCTGACAGTACAACATAGAGAAGAAAATGAATAGTTCAGTAAAATCATTATTTTGGGGAAGTTTTGCACACAGAAAATAGTGCTTGGCGGTAAACCGGTTCAAACCGAAAACCGGTTTATATTTTCGTCACGATTTTGATTTTAAATAAACCACCATACCGGTGTATTTAATTACACAACGTTCGCAGCGACCGTTCACGCTGCGCGACACTGTTCAGACGGACCCTTTACCCGTTGCACTAATGAGCACCGACGAGTGAGGGTAAACAAACAGCAGCGCTCTGTTACGTTACATGGATGCTGAAGAATTAGTACAACATGACAGTGATGACATCCAAAGAAGAACTTGTGCCAAAAAGAGGAGCCGGGTCTGTTTTATGTAAGTGCTGTCGGGCTAAAATTCGCGCCAAAGGCGGCAACACAAGCAATTTGCTCCAGCAGCCGCGAACATGTCTTGGAATATCAAGAATGTATTAAATTAAAGTCAGCCACGGATTTAGCGCCTCCACATCAGCATGTAACACGGGGAAAGCTAACGAAAGTCGAGCCAAATATTGTTTCCATTATACAGGATAATCCTGTGTGCCAAGTAAGTTAGCACTTTATATTTATTTTATGTTTGTTCTGGTTTTGAAGCAATACTTTTGAAGGAATAACTAATGCAAGTTGCATAATTTTGTTTTAATTTTTTAATAGACCTCAAAAGCAATGCAAGACAAGATTTCCTTTTATATTTACTTGAATGCACGTAATGTTCCTGGATTTGTACTTGAACTAGCAAAAGTATTTCAAGTTGTTCTAATTGTGTTGTTTAAAATAAAAGTTCTGTATTTTGACTGCAGTTGTCTTTGCATTTTGATTCCTCACTTCATTAGAATCATGAATGGCTCTTATTTGTAAACAGCAGCATACTTTTCTGGGGCCATGCAAACCTGTATTACTAGTGTGGAATTATTCTACCAATGACAGTAAAATATACCATCCTAAGTCAATTTACTGCAGTAATCCCTCTAGAAAATGCATTGAACACCTGACTATGCATGAAAAAAGAAACGTCATAAACCGAAAAACCGCTATAATTTTGAAAAAAACGTGATATCAATTTTTGGTCAAACCGCCCAGCACTAACAGAAAGTATTCTCGTCGCCTGAGAAACTTACGGTTGAGCCACTGTAGTCACTCGGGCTATTCTAACAATGTCTTTAATAACTTTCTGGGCCAGCACATTTATGAAGGAGTGAGACATTACTCTCAGATTTAATCAAAATATATTAATTTGTGTTCTGAAGATGAGCGAAGGTCTTACGGGGTTGGAAAAACATGAGGGCGAGTGATTACTGACAGAGTTTTCATTTTTAGGTGAACTATTGCTTTAAAGTGCACTGATAACCACCATGATACAAGTGGTACAGTAAAAAGCCAAATGATAAAATACTAATACTTTGATAAAATGCTCCAGACTGGGACCAAAATTTGAGAGTGTGCGACTGAATTTTACAACCAGTAAATTTGCCACACGTTAAACACATGGTTAAACGTGGAATGAGCGTGTCAATGAATCCGGAATGAGTGAGCGTGACAAGAATAGAGAGCGCGCGTAAACATCTGTGGGAAGGAGATGGAGACAAATATCACAACCTTTATGTGTGTCTGAGCAATGAGCGATCTATCGACTCGCTACAGAGCAGCGAATGCAAACAAAATGAAAGTGGAACGAAAATGCGCTACTCATTTATGCTTCACGGACCGTTTATTAGTTTGGACCAATAATAGACAGAGCAGCGCATAGCCTTTCTTATGTACATCTATGGAGCAGCGCCCGAACCATTGACAGTAAAATAATGCCCCGAACTTGGCAGTTCGAGGGCAATCTCAATCACGCGACCTCAGTTTTCACCTCAGTTTCGTGTCTTAGGCCATCACTGTGTACTTACATTTACGAGTCATTAAATCATATTTAATTTGGAGTTCTCTGTGCATGCTCTTTGAGGTGGTGACCATAGAACTCCATTATATGACTGACAGACAAGAACGGTTTGACCTAAAAATATCAAAATTGAAAATACTGTGGAAACAAAGACACCTACATCTTGGATGCCCTTGAGGTAAGATAAAACATATCAAAAATTTATTTCAAAGTAAACTATACCTTAAAGTCCTGTTTGAGGGATTATTATTAATTATTATTCCTATTGTTCAGAGTAAGGGTTCGGGTTAGGCAGTTTGGTGTGATCTGTAGGGTTAGGTAAAGAGCTAGAGATTGCATAGTGTCAGTGAATGACCTCACAAAGATGGATTTTGATGGATTTCATGAGTGTGTGTGTGTGTGGTGTTTACCTGATGCAAGTCCTGTTAGCGTGACCACCAGCCACCCTGACCAGGCGTCGTACAGGCTCTTTGTGAATTCCCATGCTGATTCCTTCTTTTTACTGTTTATCTACACGGATGAACAAAACATCAATAAATACAGACGCAAAAAAAGCTGCCGTAGTTTCAATCTGACAGACTCCCAGGATCTGGTCACTTTTAACACCACAGTATCACTTCCTGTTCTGCAGGAAGTTCATTTGCCTAAAAAAAACCCTTACTTATACTTATTTAAATGTATATGTTTCTACGCTCGCACTGCACTGAGTCGCATTTGTCGTATGACTGATTTTAACTTAAATACTCCATAATGTTTCTCCAAAAACATTAATAAGTAAATAAACAAAAATTACATGTAATGAAGCACTTTTATTTTATTCATTTGTTATGATTAATTATATCTTTTAGTTTGCATCAAGTTTACACAAATACATAAATAAAACATGCAAATAATAAATCAATCATAATACATAAAATAGAGATTGAGTTTATTTCCAAAAATAAATAAATAAATAAATGAATAAAGATGGTGTTCAATTTTCTAAAAAATAAATAAATATGTAGTATAATAAAATATGTAGATAAATATATACTGAAAATAATAATAATAATAAATAAATAAATACACATGAGATGGAGTGTAAAAAAAATAAAATAATAAATAAATTAATTAATACAAATGAGTCAGTTCAGGTATTCAAAAATAGTCAATATGTAGAGATGGAGTTCCAAATATATTCCAAAAAGTAAGTAAATATGTACATTAATAAAAAAATTTAAATACTGAAGCAATAAATAATAATAAATGCAAATGAGGAGTTAAGATGGAGTTCAAGTTCCTTCCAAAACATTAATAGGACATTTAAGTTTCAAAAATAAATATATAATAAATAAATATAAGTAGATTTATATGTGCAAAGTATTTAAATTTTAATTAGATTTAAAAATAGCAACATCATGAAAAAAAAAACAACTATACTGATATAAACATACACATACACGTAGCGTGACATCAAACATGACCTGAAGGTTCACATCGTTCCCACGTTACCTTGCGGTGGCGCTCTCGGTCTTTGCACTTCTCCCGGACCCAGTCGATGGTGTGGAAGTCGTCGTAGGTCCCCACGCCGGGGATGGGCTCCTCCAGCAGGTCCAGCAGGTGTGTGGAGCTACTGGCCCCGCCTCCACCGCCCCGTTCGACATGGCGTAAGTTCGACCCTGCAAACACACACGAGGAGGAGCAGCGTGGTAAAAACACTGAACACCAACTCAAACTGCATCAAAATGTCATTCCGTTCAGCATTCATAGGAACGATTCAATATATGCCAATTCAGAATTATTTGTTTTTCTAAAGAGATTTGATGTGATTAATTCATGCATCGATTCTGTATTTTTTAATGCATTCATCGGGATTATTTAAGCGTACTGCACCGAGAAACTTGAAAGTGATCTTTAAATACATGTACATATAGAAGAGCTGCACGATTCTGGATCAATTAAGAATCACCATTTTTTTCGTTTTAAACAGAGATTGCGATTCTCACGATTATGAACCCTAACCCTAACAAAATAACAAATTACTAGAGGTTCAGACAAAAATTAATTGCTGCCACCTAATTAAAATGTTTAATTAATCTGAATTAATTTAAAAAACAAAACTGTTTGAATGATTCATTCAATGGCTCACTCATAAAGACTTCAATTGTTTCATAACTGGACAAGTCATCATTTTTGAACGAATCTCTTGAATAATGATTTAATGACTCACTAATAAAGACTTTACTTGTTTCATAACTGGATGAATTCAGCATTTTTGAATGAATTGAATGACTGATTTAATGACTCACTCATAAAGACTTCACTTGTTTAATTCCTGGACAAATCATCATTTTTGAACGAATCTCTTGAATGAATGATTCAATGACTCACTCATAAAGACTTCACTTGTTTCATAACTGGACGAATCAGCGTTTTAGAACAAATCTCTTGAATAAATGATTCAATGACTCACTCATAAATACTTAATTTGTTTCATAACTGGACGAATCAGTGTTTCTGAACAAATCTCTTGAATGAATGATTCAATAACTCACTCATAAAGACTTCACTTGTTTCATTCCTGGACAAATCATCATTTTTGAACGAATCTCTTGAATGAATGATTCAATGACTCACTCATAAAGACTTCACTTGTTTCATGACTGGACAAATCAGCGGTTTTGAACGAATCTATTTGAATGACTGATTTAATGACTCACTCATAAAGACTTCACTTGTTTCATGACTGGACGAATCAGCGTTTTAGAACAAATCTCTTGAATAAATGATTCAATGACTCACTCATAAATACTTAATTTGTTTCATAACTGGACGAATCAGTGTTTCTGAACAAATCTCTTGAATGAATGATTCAATAACTCACTCATAAAGATTCACTTGTTTCATAACTGGACAAAGCAGCATTTTTGAACAAATCTCTTGAATGAATGATTCAATGACTCACTCATAAAGACTTCACTTGTTTCATTCCTGGACGAATCAGCGTTTTAGAACAAATCGCTTGAATAAATTATTCAATGACTCACTAATAAAGACTTCACTTGTTTCATGACTGAACAAATCAGCGGTTTTGAACGAATCTATTTGAATGACTGATTCAATGACTCACTCATAAAGACTTCACTTGTTTCATGACTGGACGAATCTGCAGTTCTGAACGAATCTATTTCAATGAATGATTCAATGACTCACTCATAAAGACTTCACTTGTTTCACAACTGGACGAATCAGCGTTTTAGAACAAATCTCTTGAATAAATGATTCAATGACTCACTCATAAAGACTTCACTTGTTTCATTACTTGACGAATCAGCATATTTGATGATTATATCCAAACAATAAACAATTCAAAAGTCCCATGTTTCCAAGATAGATGCACAATTGCATGGGCAGGATTTGAGACCAATGATTCAACGAGTGAACCCTGTAGTGGCTCTTACTCGAGGGTTAGTGAACTCAACAAATCGACCCCTTCACCTTCGTTCAACACTCATTACATCATCTTTTCTGATGCCCATGGTGGCCGACTCCGATGAAGGCCGAGATCTGGGTCAGCTGGACGTGTGTGTGTGTGTGTCTGTGTGTTCCTGAGACCATTCAGGCCGTAACTGCAGCACAACAGCTGATAATCAGCTAATCAGCTTTACCACACAGATCCGACACACACCGCCACGCGCTAGAGAAACACTCGCTTGTACACACTTCCCTTTTCTAGAAACAGATCTACCCGGTGACTCAGAAAACAGCTCACAGCTAACAAGGTTACACTGATAACAAAATAATAAAAAGTTACTGTAAACCCAGAAATAGCACATGAAATGTCATTCTTACAAATATAAATACGTGATGAGGACAAACACACGCCGAGAGCAACATCAGCGAGAGCAACATCTAGACTTGCACGGCATGGAAAAAGTGTGTGTGGCTGCAGGTGTTATTAATAACGGCACAAAACCGCAAGTAAAGCATGACTCATTCGCAAGTATCAAATCATATTGAAAGAATTCTAAAAAGATTCAATTTTTAATAATCAAGGTGACTTGATTCATTGTTGCGTTAATATATATTTTTTTATTAGGAATTGTTTATTTAATTATTATTAATAATAAACAGCTGATAGTTGGTTTGAATAATTTGTTAATATGAAAAATTATCAATTTATTTATGGTTTAGCAATAAGCAATTTTATTATTTAATGTGTATTTTCTATAAACAGGTATTCTTATTTTAATACCAAGTAAATATGAATAAAATTATTGTTTTGTGTTAAAGATTTGCTTAAAATTATTGTTTCACGTTAAAGACTTGCTCATTTTATTATTATTATTCTTTATTCATGCAAATATTTTGATTATTAATTACATTTTCTTTTTTTAAATATATAGATAGTAATTTAATAACTTTTAATATGAATACAATATTAATTCAAATGTTGTATTGTTTTGAGTTCATATTAATAGCCTATTGTATTGTTATTTAATTACTATTATTTATGAATTATTATACTTTGTGAATTAAATCATCAAGTTACCGGTATCATCAATTTGAATTCGTATTTTTAATAATAGCTCACAGCAATAATTTCACTTAATACTTTTAAATATTAATATAATTATTAATCAGTATTCATGTTTTGTGTTAATACTGAAAGCTTGTTTTATTATTATTAATTTATTAATGAAATCTGTCATCTATTAGTAGAGTATGACACTGAATATCATTAGCAGTTAAAAATATACAAGGCCTTCGAGAATTTAGAAAAACAATATATAAAGCCTTTATTTGTTCATGGCTCTAACATTTTAAAAACTATGACATTATAACCGTCAGGGAGTGGAAGAACACACTCAGACTCCTTTTATATTAGTCATGTGACAGTCACCTGATTAGGGTTTAAGATATCACAAGGGGAAATATAAATCTTTAACAATTTAGAGAGAATCTCAAAATAGATTTAGTCCACCAGTGTTTAAAACCAAGCTTTGAAATGTTGTTTACTTGTGGTGTTTTAATATGCTTTAAGATAAACTGTGTAAACTCATTAGTCGAGAGCATTGCTGAGTATTTTCTTCTTAAAACTGCAGTGAATCAAAGACCGTCTCAAAAACACAGTTTGTAATCACTGGTGTTTCTGACATCACACACTACCTTGTAAGTGTAACCAATCAGATCAATGTGTGATTCGTCAACCAGTGGATCTCTGAGCTGAGTGAGCTCATTTGCATATTCATACAGGGCTCTGCGACTAAAATTTGTAGGGTGCGACCAAAATTTTACCTAGGTTGCACCAGTGCACCTAACGTTTCCGCATGATTCGCATCCGCTGACTCTCCACAAACGAGTCTTTTGTTCTCCGTGCACGTATGGTAAATGTGCCGTGCTGTGTGAAACAAAACAAATCGCGACCTGAACACCAGAGAATCAGTAACGGCAATCAGCAGCAGAAGAAACAGACGACGAAGAAACTTTTAAAAATGTTAGCTACTTTTTAGGGCTAGGTATAATATATTCTCATATTCAAAAACTAATTCTCATTTTACGAACCCATTGCTATGCTGTTTTCCGTTGATGAATGAATGGAAGATTGTAGGTGCATCTACACCAATAAATCGCAATAATCTTGGTGCTTTGTTACTATTGATATGAAACAAAGTCTCAGATTTCAAATTAGGTCAACACAAATAGTGTATTGACGCTGTGGCGTGAGATCGCTCTGGCTCAGCTCAAGAGAAGCAGCATCACGGAGTGCACGTGAGCTTCTCTTCCGCCTTAATAATACCAGTTACAGCGCGAAATAAACATGAACGAGCATCTGAAAGTGTATTAAAAGATACACTTTCGTATCTTTCACATAGAATCGCTCAATCTGTGATTCAACCGTGGAAAGACGTCAGTAAAAGGTGTGTAAACAATGTAATTTAACGTCACATTTACCTTAGAAAAAAAAATCCAGTAACCATAAACTCATTAGCCAGCTAGAAAAAATTAACTCTAGAGCAGCATTTTGCCAAATGTTGTTAGAAAAAAAACTGGCAATTTTTTATGCAGTCACCATTTTAAATGTTTATACTTCATATACCATTTAGGGCTGTCAAATGATTAATCGCGATTAATCGCATTCAAAATAAAAGTTTGTGTTTACATAATATATGTGCGTGCACTGTGTATAATTATTTTGTATATATATATATATAAATACACACACATGCATGTATATTTACGAAAAAAATACATTTATATACAAAATATTTATATATAATATAAATTATATATAAATCTATATACAGTATATACATGAACATTTTTCTTAATTTATATGAGCATGTGTGTGTATTTATATATATAAAATAATTATACACAGTGCACCCACATATATTATGTAAACACAGACTTTTATTTTGGATGCGTTTGACAGCCCTAATACCATTATTATTATAAAAATAAATAAGTGTAATTTAAGTGTTTGTGTCCAAATCAGGTAATTTTTACCTTACAGCATTATTAGTGATTTGTTTTCCTTGAGAAAATTTGCCATGTATTGTACCTGATATCCAAATAATCAATATTGAATCGAATTGTGAAATTGGTGTCAATACCCTGCCCTGAACTTGAACAATGTAAAAACAGCACTTTAAATATTGATTTTTTTTAAAGATTTGTATTTTTATATACAGTATAATTGTGCTTAAAAAATTACATCTTAATCTTTTTTAGAAGCATTTACATAATATATATGAATATATGGAGCATGAGAAAAAGGTGACCTTGAAATTGTGGCGTTAAAGGTGACATGAGACAAGAAAATTTGAGTGCACCTAAATTTTGTGCTGGTGCACCTAAATAAAAAAGTTAGGCGCACCAGTGCAACCAAGGCAAAAAGTTAGTCTGGAGCCCTGTCATAGAACCCGCATATTAAACACACTAGAAACAAACTAAAATACTGTTATTGTGAATAAAAAGCAGTGTGAGAGTAACCAAAGCGTTACTATGAAACATAGAAACTAGTGTTTTTCCCTTATTTTACAGGTCCTCCATCTAAAAATATGGAGGATATGTTAGAGAATGTCTACAATATGAGTGTAATTGTTTCTTTTTATGTTTTAAAAATCTCAATCTGCCATTGCAGAGAGACAAAAACACATTTTAATACTTCATTAATATTAATATTGCATTAATCATTTTAATAATCAACAGCTAATCACAAGTCTTAAATTCAACGCTTTTCAAGTAAATTGAACTCATTTAGGGATTTTCAACTGAAAATTGAGACTAAAAAAGAATGAGTGAAGCCATGAGTAGTATGAAGCTGCAGACTCGGAGACCTGCATCTACAGTCCCCCTGCACCGAGAGTCCCGCATTCTCAGACCCCTCGTTTTTCGAGACAGCGCCTCCTATCAAATTGTATCGGATAAACATGTGAAGAACTTAAGCCAAAACTTGAGTAGGTATGTTCAATTTTATTTAGCGAATCGTAGTAGCCTACTCGTTTGATTTATTTTTTAATAAAACTAATTTAGCTCATCGATACAACATATGAATAGTCCATTTAATATTTGTAAAGATAGTTTGTAACATGTTTTTTTCGCCCTCTTCTCCCCGAAAATGTTTTGCTAGCTAACGTTCGCCTTTAACCTTGGACTTTTTGTAGATATGTCATAAATGCTGCACTTATTTTCACTGCCAATTTTGTGCCCCCATATATTTCAAACCCACAAAGTTGTACAAAGTTCAAAAACATCTCAAGGAACACAGAGCAGTGCAACATGAAGGTAACATTTGCAAACTTCTTTTTTCCTTTTCTTTCTTTTTGAAACATCATAAGACATGTGCCATCGGGCCTACTGTTGTAAGGCCCCTGCCGAACCTAGCAACATATCATTTTATAATTATGCAAAGCGACTTATAAACAAGTTTTTTAATGCAATTGAAGACGAAAAGTAAAGTCACAAACACAGCTTTTTCTTCCTTTTTTCTTTACAGCAAGATGATGTTAAGGTGACCATTAAATAAAGTACAGAATTGTTTATTATTGGTGTTTTGTCTTTTCTGATTTGTTTTGCTTTCGCATTCAATATATATATATATATATATATATATATATATATATATATATATATATATATATATATATATATATATAAACAGATTTTGTAATGTTAGCATGGTAATGTTAATTAGACCATTATAGGTTGAACTGAAAGAACAGTTGGAATTTGAATTAAAAATATTTTTAAAAAAAAACATTGTAGCAATATAATATCACATACTATTTTTCAGAAGGTAGTTCAATCTGTAATTGTATCCCTTCCATCAGTAACAATGAGTTCTTTTGGCACATGCATTAAGCAGCGAACGCAAATATTTATTGGACAATTTATTTGGAGATCGTAAAATTGCATCCTATTGTTTTTAATTGCATTTGGATAAGCGTGCGCTGTAGTCTGTGTGCGGGTGTTATACGATCTTTCGAACAGCAGGAGGCGCTGTGTTCGAAAAACGAGGGGTCTGAGAATGCGGGACTCTGGTGGGGGACTGTAGATGCAGGCTCCGAGTCTGCAGCTTCATAATATTGGAAGCCATTGTGTCTCAGGCTTTTATATCTTGAAAACTGCTTCACAATTTAACGTTACCCCGAGAACGTCAGCCAAAGTGAACATTTACAGGGATGTGCTATTTCACCCCGTGAGGTGAGAAGTGTGTGTTGTGTTGGGTTCATGTTCGTCCGCACTCGCTAAATATGACAGAGACGTGTTTGTTTGTGCTGTGGCTCGTCTGACACCGGATGACCTGACGGCATATTTAAGGACGGATTATTGAGCGAGTTCGCGCTCGTCCTCATCCAGGTCCGATAACAGGCAACGCAGAAGCAGATATATTATCTATATATATAATAACAGATGTGCATTTGTGGCCTGCGATGAAGTACTGACATGAAGCGATCTGCTCAGTCAGGAAAGGGTTAAAAAAGATTCTCCAATGCATTGAGATAAATCAATTCTGAGTTTACTTTTTAACGGCAGATGTGCGATGCAAGCAGCAACCTTGCGGTTCTCTGAATCAAACACTGAAGTGACTTAAACTGCAGTTCATCGACTGGCCACTAGAGACCGGTCGCATCCCATAGACTCCCATGTTAAAATCCCCAACTTTACAGCAGACAAATGTGTTTACAGACTGGTACATAAAAGTGTTTTTGGTCTATATAGATAATTTTGCCCTTCATGAGAAGTCTTAGGGGGTGAATTTTTTTACAACTCATCCATTTAAATTATATTAAGCCTTAAAAGTTCTGCATAATTAGGGCCTAATTATGCAGAGGCCTTTGAGAATTTAGAAAATTTGACTCAACACTTAATTCTAAGTGTTGAGTCAAATCATAACGTATCATATCAAACCGGCTAGCTCGTTTGCTATGCTAATATTTACTTGAGTGTCGTTCTTCTGTTGGTGCTGATGTTAACTTACGTGCTTCTTGCACTGCTGTTTTGAGGCGTGATGATCATCGATATGATTATGACACTGCACCTGCGCGAATCCACGAACTATTTGAAGTTCAGAGACTTCTTGGGTGGCTCGCTGTAATTCAAAGCAACCCCTCTATGCCGCACTGGCGCTTTATATATGTAACTTGGACAGGGCCAGGGCACACAGGCCACTGTGGCCGTAGGATGATTTTTTTTTCACGGGGCATGACGGCCAAAGTGTAGGGCAACGGCGGCAATGGCCGCGTGCCGTATAATTCCCACACTGGCTGTCATCATAGACAGTAAAAGAAATGGACACAGCGACCCCGTTGATTTGAACGAAGAGAGTTGAAGCTCAACATGAGCACTCACTTCCTGATAGCCAAGCGTTCTGCGCAGGCTCAAACTAGGGCTGGGCGATAAAACGAGAACGATAATTATCGCGATATAATTTTTCTCGATAAAACGATATCAAGAGGTCGATAAATATTCGATAATGTTTATGCGGCAAAAGCGGAACGAAACTCATTTGAACCGCGCGCGCCACACGGAGCATTTATCCGTCTCGGCTCAAAGTCCAAACGGCAGCGCACTGAGCGCAGCGCGAGCTCACGCACACTCGCACTCTGATCACCTCTCTCACGAGATCCAGTGAGAAGCGCCTGAGTTCAGTGAAGAACACAAATGTCAAGTTTAAACCAGTTTAAAGGCAGATGAAACACCGCTGACAAAAAGGAGAAACACTGCGTGCAGAATCTGAATTGATACTGAATCAATTTAGCCTATCAATGGATTTACTGTAAGGTTAGCCTAGTAATATTAACTGCACCATGAAATGTGGGATATACATATTGAATTGTATAATATTATTAATGTAGACAATGTATTAAATGACTAATGGAATATAAGTACAGTATTTAATAATGTATTTAACTGTTTGGCTACTGTTTTTCATACAAATACCACAGAAACCATAAAGTTATGCCATAATAGTGAGGTGCTAAGTTATAGGCTATACCTGGTTTTCTCTGTGGTTATCATGATCTAAATGCATGATACTGGATGACCAATGGTTAATTAATACAACTCAAACAGTCAGAATATTACTTTTTACCAAATAAAAATATGGTTGTTACATTTAAAAAAACAACAGATGTTACTGCTTTTGTTAATGAACATAAATTTAAAGAGTAGTTTAAAACACAATTAACACTCTGGTTTATACAACTTTCACTTAGGAGCAAAAATCTGCCTTTAAACTTGGAAGAAATAAAGATTTGACCTATATTGTGATAATTATCTATAACGACTGATATAAAAAATTATCGTGATAATTTTTAAAGCGACACGGCTGCAAATTATCGTGATAATATCTTTTGGCCATATTGCCCAGCCTGAGCTCAAACTGAGCTTGACGACGTAGATGTCATGTGAGCAAACTGACTGACTTATAGTAGCTGCGCCAAGAGAAATTTTAATCGTGCACAGAGACGTCGAAGCGCGACCTGGAGCAACTTTTGGTAAGTATTCTGATTAGTTATTTTGTCATTTTGCTTCTATTTATGCCATGGGCTGACTTTAAGACAGTAAAAGATTGCCTGCGAGGCTGTGCGAGCTTCTCTTCCTGTCTATACGGTAATTCTCTACTGTGCGACGGACAGTCGAGTGGTTATGACGCAATTTTTAGCCTATTTTTACAAAAACGGGTTCTACGTGGCCATAAGGTAACATACAAAGTAATGGAGCCTTTTATACATTGTCGTGTTTCTTTAGAAATAAATAATGGATAAATGGAGTCTTTGGACGCGCTCAGATGTAAAGTTATTCGCTAAATAACTTTCGCCAAAATGAATGGGAGTCAATGGGATGCTAACAGCAGTTGATAGTACGCTACAATGGCTGCCCCCGGAGGCAGCTTCAACTTCCGGCTGATGGATTACCCCCTTGGCTGTCATGAGACAAACACTAAAGCGACACGGCTGCATGCGCGAGCACAAGTGATACTGTGGCTGCCGGTCAGTAGCGGAGTGGCAATCCGGGAGTCTGGACTTTTCCCGGTGGGCCGGTAGTGTTTCGAGGGCCGGTCTGATAGTAGGGTGTAACGGTACATGTATTCGTATTGAACCGTTTCAGTTCGAGGCTTCCGGTTCGGTACGCATACAAACCGAACGATTGCTTGGACCATTTTTCCTGCCGGCAAAATTCGTGCTGGCGCGGCCAACACAACGTTGCGCAACATCAAATGGCAAGCGTAATGAAAGCAGAATGAAACTGCGCTAACTATGTGCTTCATGGATCGTTTATCAGTTCGGACCAGCAACATCTGTGCAGTGCGAGCCGATCTTCTGAACCAAGAGATACGGTAAAGAAAACATTTGAATTCGCCACTGAGGTAATAACATCGCTGTGATATCTAGTGAGAATCATTCACATTTCTCCGTTATTAACCGTAGATCTCTATTAGATCAAACAGCGCTGTCGTGGAAACCAGGAGAAACATTGTGCCGTGAATGAACTAGTAATACTTTACGTCCACAGACCAGCAACATTCACCATGGATTTAATATAGTAACACTAACTGGAACCAGTTTGGCTGGAATGGTGAAATTCTTTCAAGTACTTCCCACATCTTTTTCCAGCACAAAATTCAAATATTATATAAATAAATATATATTTAAATGTTATTTTTAATGTGATGACCAAAACAATATTTGTTCATCCTTCAAAGATGACCCACATTTATAAACCTGAAAGTTTCAAGATCTAGGAAAACTCACATTTATTTAAACATTTTTTCTTTAAACAAATAGGACATTTCCCTGGCATTTCTTTCTTTTTGCTGTATCGAAAACGTACCGAACCGTGACTTTAAAACCGAGGTATCGTACCGAACCGTGATTTTTGTGTACTGTTACACCCCTATCTGATAGTTATACATTCAAAGTTCTTAGCAACATCCGGCGGCCCTGTGTGCGGCCACAGCCCTTGCACGTCTCGATGGTGTGCGGCCACTGCCCGCACCGCAAAAGACACTGTATCCATTAGGGCCGTTTAGTTGACTAATCAGTCGATGCTATCTTGTCGATGACATTCTTATTGGTCGACCAGTCGCATTTCTTTTTTTTTAGCCTGTATAAACGAGAGCTTTTGTTAAGATTTTGCATTATGTGGCAGATAGCACTTATATTTTTTGTAGCGTGTGGTGATGATCAGGTGCGCGATTGTGACTGTCACCATAGACCTAGGACAGAGCTCCTCACTTTTTGCAGTTAAAAAAAAAATCACTTAATTTTCAAAGAATTGGATTATTATTATAGTTTTAGTTTTGATGTTTTTCCGTTGTTGTTTTATAAATGCTCTATGACAATTGTTTGAAAATGTTCAGTCAAAACATCCTTTTTTTTGGGTCGACTAATCGTCTGCGCAGGACAAGACTTTGGTCGACTAAGGATTTTTTTGGTTGACTACAGCCCTAGTATCCATGCAACTGATAGCAGCGAAAACAGTTTTTAGGTCTAGATCTCTTATTTAATAGCCAACTAAATGAATGCTCTGCTAGTTAACTGGAGATGTTTTATTTATTTGTATATTAGGTGTACAACTTTCCTGCCAACTTTCATAGCATAAATGAAAATAAAGCATACAAAACATCCGCTAAAATTATCTATAGGCTATAAGATTATAATCAGAGCATGTGCATGTTTGTCAGTGATTTATTTATATTAGGTTATTATTACTAGGGTTGGGTATCGAGAATCGAGTATTCGATTGGAACCGGGATGTAACTTTTCGCTTTTTCCGGAATCGTTGAAAAGTTAAAATTTCGATATCCTAGTTTCGATATTCACAGTCCGCCGACCGGAAGAAGTAAACCGCTGAACAACACCAACGAAGAAGCATCTACCGGAAGTGTTGGCATAACCACGCGAGTCGAACATGAGTAGCTTACGTCGGCGGTCCAAAGTGTGGCTTCACTTTTATAAAAATAACAAAATCTCGGCAAAATGCAAAATTTGTGACAAAAGAAGTATTTGTGACAGAAGGAGTATTTCCTTCAGAAAGACCGTTGGTTAGCAAGGTTAGCTAAACTTTTTTGACCCTGCCTCTTAAAAGAATCGGAATCGAGAATCGTTAGGAACCAGAATTCGAAACAAGGTATCGAAATCGGAATCAGAATCGTTCAAATTCAAAACAATACCCAAACCTAGTTATTACAGCATTTAAAGAGCACAGATCTTACGCAAAGGAGGTGCATGTGAAACGCCCTGTAATAGTCCTACTTTTCCTTTTCAGGAAAAGTATAGATTGAAATCGCAATTGGTATTGGTATCGAAACAATAATTTTGGTATCGTGACAACACTAAATTCAACTTAAAAGATGAAACTAATATATTATGTTATAGACTCATTACATGCAAAGTGAGATATTTCAAGCCTTGAAAAAGCTCTCCTACACTTTCGCAAAACTGTCAAGATTACCGTCAATAAACTTAAGATGCAAATAAGAGATTGACTGAAGTGTATTTGATATTCTTGATGGACTCCATTACACACCGCTCTGTTTGTTAGGATGACTAAAAGATCAGCGGTCTAGCTCATCAATGTCAAAATGATTAAAGAAGGCGGGGCTTACCGTTCACAGAAGGGTGTTACCAGTGAATGAATGGCTGATAAAACATAAGTAGATAAACATTTTATATTTGACAACTGTTTTACAATAGAAATGGTCAACTACTGACAGTAACCCATGACGCAATTTTTTCTTCAATTTTTCCTTTTTGAATTGAAAATATGCTATAATTTCATTGATTCATGTACAATGTATGCATGTTGCATACTTGAAAATAACATATTATTTGCTAATAGTTTAATTACAATTTTAATCTCACGCTGTTTTAGTTTGGACAAAAGCCCTGAATATCCACTGACCCCAGAACCGCCCCTGCGCAGGGTCACAGCGAATCATGATGGATTATTCTTCAAGTCATGTGACTTTTATCCTTAGTGCATTACAGCACTCACACAGAGGAGAGCAACAAGTCTCTCCATTTGGAATTATGAACATAATGACAGGCAATTTTTTAATAACTCTGTGCTACTTCAGTGTTATTGATATAGCAGTTTTATTACTATTTTTGATATCGCCTTGGCAACTAGCTGAAATAAAATAAAGTAAAGCAATGAAAAAGCTTTGTCATGGTTTTAGTTACACTATAATAACCCTATAATCCAGGATGCAACAACAAAAATACATAACACACACCTAGAGATCTCCTGAGATAAGAGTGCAAACACACACTCACAGATGCTAGTGTCCATTTACTAAGTTTATGATATTTGCTGTGCGTTAAACCAAACCCTTTCAGAAATCATCAGTAGATCTAAACTAAATCATTATCGGTGTAGCAAAACAAGTCAGCAACACACACATACGCATGCACAAAATACACGCATGTCACAATGAATCAAATAAATAAACAAATCGCATTTTAATTCTGATAACGCACATAAAAAACAACACACTGCATGCATGAGTGTGAGAGACGAGTGAACTGTCGCATTATGTGCGTTTTTGCATCAGTTGCAAATGCAACACGTTATTGCAACACACTGCCACTGATGTAATAACACACACATATTAGTGCGTGTGAAAAACTGTCTCCTGTCAGTAAACGCGCTCAAAGCTTACCGACAGTGACAACACACATTACGCGCGGCCGCGCGCGCACACAAGCTGATCGCATATATCGATTATCGGCGATCACTGACACGGTCCGCGGTCGGTCGGATAGTGACGTACCTCTGCCGCTCAGCTCGTGCAGGGGGATCGTGTCCCCTCCACCGTCGTACGGGAGATAGGGGTCTTCGGAGACCTCCTCCATACCGATCATCGTGATCCTCGGGTCACAGGCGCGCTCGGGCAGCCGGAGAGAGCTCGGCGGCCATGATCACAGCGCTGAATGAGTGAGATTGAGAAGACAGCGGCGCGATTGCGTCACTCCAGTGCGTCAATGCGGCAGCCGATGACGTCAGCAAGCTCGAGACGCGCTCACACACGTCGCATTCGGTTTATTGTGTGCTATTTTATTTATTTTTAGTAATTATCTTCTTGGAGGTGTTGTTAATGTTTCATGTTTGTCTTATGTCTAATAAAATAAATAAATAAATAAATAAATAACAGTCGCGTTTGGTTTGCTAGCGGCTAGCATGTCTGTTTGTATCACGGAACGATACAATTATATGTCGATATGTCTTCAAAATATATACAAAACTGTGTAAATAAGAAGTACTTCTTAGATATTCAAGATATTTCCGCCTAAATATGACATGAAAGCAGCGCACCTTGGCTTAGACCAATCCATTTCCGTGGGTGTTTTGCCATTTGTGATTAATAATTGATCAATTTCTTGTGATTTATCCCTCCATTCTGTCACATGAGTGTTGGTTCCTTGCCACTGTCACATTTGGTTTGCTTAGTTGGGGACACTTAATATTCAACAATATTACTAATCTGTCTGCATTGACAGTTTTATATGAGAACTGAACTGAGCTGGATGATGACATCACTGTTTACTCCAGAGCGGCTATATATAAATGAACTAAATTAGTAAAGCTGCTTACAAATAATCTGCATTGTAAAAAGCGTTATATAAATAAAGGTGGCTTGACGTGACACACACACACACTTACACACACACACACAAGCACCTAGAACCATTTCAGTACTCAAGAAAGGTCTCAAGAAAGTAGACCTTCACACCCCACAACCACCATTTACCTTTAGCAATAATCCTGCTGTTGCCATGCAACATGTCTGGACTATGTGATGAGGTCACCCATAGGCTTTGATATGGTGTTTAAAATCAAAGCGCCTCAGTCCTGCTAGTGTTTTCTGGTTCAGAAATCATCACACGCGGAGCATTGAAACTGAACACCTGTGAGGGTGAAGCGCCCGAGACCCTCTTCATCACACCGAGGTTATAAACAGCAACACACATCTGACACGTACTCATACAGCAACAACCGGAGTAAGTGGATACCAGTCTCAACTCACTGGAACGCCTCTTCAAGGTGACAGGCCAGTCAAACTGGTTCCCATGTGGCATTTCTTTATACACACACGTTTCCGGTCTGACTCGGCTTCAGTCATGCCAGTTTTCCACCGGATTTCCCATCGTTTAAGAAAGTAGCTCTCTCTGGTTGTAGGGCTGAACAATTATTATAAAATAAAAACGAATTTGTGTATTTGTGAAGGTAACATGACTAAAGATAATCTTGATGATTTCATGTTTAAAAGAAAACCATTAAGGTTAGTCTTGTAATTTTACAGTTTTAATGTAAAATAAAAGTATTATTATTATAGTTTTTCTTAAATAATACAACAGTAATATTTATACATTTTTAGTTTGTAGTATATATTATTTTATCCATATATGACATATTTGATATATGCTCACAAAATATTAGGCCAAAAGGTGCATAAAGAAATCAAAATTAAAATAAATATTACTATTGTAATTTTACAGTTGTATTGTAAAATTTAAGTAATGTACACACAATGTTTTATTTTATAATGAAATATTACAATATGAATAATTTTAATTTTATTTAGTTTGCAGTGTTGTTTTAGTATACATTATTTATTAAAAATAACAACAATAATTATTATTATTTTATATTCATATTGATATCTCCTGACAAAATGTGGGCCAAATTGTGCATTAAGAAATTAAATTAAAACAGCCATAAATATTAGCATTGTAATTGTATAGTTAAACTAATTTTTTATATTGTATTTAATAATTATTAGATTTTTTGTGAAATATTATAAGAGTAATATTTCTTTTTTTATTCTTTTAAATAATAATTATTGCTATTATAATACATCCATATTGATATATACTTAATGTTTTTACAATTTAAAATTTTACAGTTGTAATGTACAAAAAATACATTTTCTTATTGTATTGTTTAAATATTAGTAAAAATTATAGTAATATTTCATATTCTGTGTTTAGTAGTTTTTATATTTTATTTAATAATAATAATAATAAATGTTATAAATGTATTATGTAATAAATGTAATAAATGTATTATTTTTATTATTATTATAAAGCCATATTGATATGATAGTCTCATTTTGTCCAGATTGTGCAGCCCTACAACCAAGCACAGCAAACCTGCTATCTTGTTCTTTCATTTTTGTTTTCTTTTTAAATCGTATTTTAAAAATCACAATTTAATCCCGAGCCGTACCTGGTTCCCCTCCGCGCCGGCCGTGTCGGACAGGCAACGAGTGTTTGAGAGAGTCTGAAACGTGACACCTCCATGTTTCACAGAGACTCTTGTTGTGTTTGCTGGTCCATTCAACAAAGCTCTGCCGGACTCATGAATAATGAACAGATCTCATGCAGAAGACACACTTATGTGTGTAAAGCTTCTTCTTTATAATAAAGACACACACTCACAGAAGCAGCTCTGGGTCCTACAGACACAAACCCAATAGCAACGGCCAAAAGAAACACGGACCCAATACACACTTCCACTCAAAAGAAAGAAATGAATCCTTTTACTCAGCAAGGATGCATTCAATTGATCAAAAGTGACAGTAAATGCATTTTTAATATTAATAAAGATTTATATTTCAAATGAATGCTGTTCTTTATTTTGATCAAATAATCCTGAAAAGATGTATTCCCAAAATAAACTGTTTTCAACATTGATAATGATGTTTCTTGAGCAGCAAATCATCATATTAGAATGATTTCATCGTTAATAGGACTGAAGACTGAAGAGTAATGATGAATTTCAGCTTTGATATTCACATAGAAAAGTTATTTTAAAATGTAATAATATTTTCACAATATTTTTTTAATCAAATAAGTGCAGCCTTGGTGAGCAGAAGAGACTTCGCAAAAAAAGCGCAAAAAAAAAAAAACGCAAAAAAAAGTGAAACCCCCTCCAGAGATGAAATCTTAAACACTCCACCGTCTAAACTAGGATAAAAACACAAAAGTCTGCTCAACAGGGAAGGTTGTACGCAAGCGTGCGGACTTGCAGTGCTCCACATCGCCACCTAGCCGCCTGGAGTGCACACTACATCGAATTTCACACACTTTTGCGTCACCATAAGCACGTGGATTTTCCACCCATAACGCTCGACTAAACGCAGAATAAAAAGCGATAGCGCAACGCCACTTTTGCGTTTCTCTTCAGATCGTTTCCGTGTAAGTGTCCCAAAGCATAGGCTGTTGGAAACGGAGTGTCAGAATCCCGGGATGGTTCTACTATTTCCGGTGTATTTGCAAAATGTGGATCTGTGCTCACTATTGGTGCGTTCCAGTCCAAAAAGGTCCTGCCCTTCACTCGCTAACTTCCCTCCGTCTCGTTCACTCGGTGTGCGTCACTGCTAACGTCGCATGAGTGCCGACTACTGGCGGGAACTGGAACGTCCGAAGCCTATGGTCACTTTGAAGTTCATTTATTATTTATTTATTTTCCCCTTTGAGAATTTGTTTAATGCAGCATCCAAATGTATATTAATGTGTTTGGGTTGTTTTAAATAGGGATGCACGATATATCGGCCAGCATATCGGTATCGGCCGATATATGCTCATTTTTAATGTTATCGTTCATCGGCCTGGTAAGAAAATGTGGCCGATATATTAAAGCCGATAAATAATGTATTATTGCCTTCAGCTGAGACACTTGTTGAGCACTGTTTATGTTTTTGAATTTCTTGAAATATGATTGAAATCTCTTCAAAAAAGTGAAAATATGTGCAGCGCAAATCTGTCATATCAGCTATACAACACTATAATGAGAACATCATTATAATTGTGCGCTTGGGACATGCATTTAATTGTGAGACTTTTGTTTTTGTAATCAGGCTCTCAAAATTAGATAAAAATATGAGATTTAAGTTTATCGGCCGATATATCGGTTATCGGCTTTCAAATATAAAGAATTATTGGTTATCGTTGGCCAAAATTTTCATATTGGTGCATCCCTAGTTTTAAAAATAAAAAAAAAACCTTAATTAATATATATCGCAGAGTTGTTTGTAGTGGTGGTGATTAGATGAGATCTGCGGTGATGTTTCAGTTGTGTTGCATTGTGGGATATGAAGCCGCCTGAAGTGTACATATGTAGTAGACTCACTTGGGAGCGAGGGTCTGTCCATATACACTTCCCTTTGAACGCACTTCAAAATGGCGGCAGGGATTCCCCTGACTACATCAAATTATAATCAGAACATTATTTTAAATGTGTGCTTGGGACATGGGTTTTAATAGTGAGACTTTTGTTTTTGTAATCAGACTCTCAAAATGATATATGTATTTATATCGATATATCGGTTATCGGCTTTCAAATATAAAGAATTATCGGTATCGGCCAAAATCTTCATATCAGTGCATCTCTAGTGTAAACACACCCTCAGTCTCATAAGGCGGCGTCTGTAGAGTGTGTGTGTACCTGGTGACGCGTCCCGTCGAGAAGGTTGTCGTCTTCTGTTGTGTGGAAGTCCATGATGACGCCGGCTCCATCGAGAAGCTCTTCGTCACTGCTGGCGCTCGTGATGCTGTTGTAGCTGTTCCTGCCGTAGCCTCTGGTGAACAACTGCTCAGACTCCATTTATCAGCACAGCACCCTGAGACACACACACACACACACACTTCCCAGATCAGGCGTGGAGGATGGTTGAACATATAATGCAGGGATAAGTTGTCAGTTTAATCAAACGAACACACACACACACACACACACGGAAATAACGCCGTTTTAAATGGACGGATTAACAGACATTCATAAAACCGTTTAACTTGTGTTTTTAAAATGTAGTATTTGTTCATCTTTTTCAAAATGGTTCAAATCTACATTTTAATGATTAATGTATTGTATTTTATCAAACAACATTTTATGTCTTTTATTTTGTCCATTTAAACATGTTTAATGTTTACACATTTAAAGTATTTATTAATGTTTTTAATTATTTGTATTTAACTACATTTTAAAACAAATAATAATAAATAGATTTATTAAATAAATTAATGCCACGCTGGTTACATTATTATTATTATTATTAATCAATGTTATTAATAAATAATTAAATAAATAAACAAATTAATTCCAGTTTCATTCTTATTATTAATTATTATTAATAATAATAATAATAATAGATGTTATGAATACATTTATGCCATAAGGTTTCATTATATTATTATTATTATTATTAATAAAAAATAGATAGTGTGAATAAATGAATGCAATGCAGATTTAATTATTATTACTCGTTGTTATAAATAAATAAATAAACAAACAAACAAACAAACAACACAGATACCAGTTTCATTATTATTATTATTATTAACAATAATCAATAGATATTATGAATAATTGAATGCCATGCAGGTTTATTAATATTATTACAATAAATAAATAAATGCAGGCTTTCCTATTATTAATAATAAACAAACAAGCAAGCAAACAAACATCCTATCTGCTGTGTGTTTTAAATCTGTGTCGCCTCCTGTTGGACAAGAGCGCAGAATATTCACACTGAGAGAGTGCGAAAACAACACGGTAAATGACAGCAGCAAGTGTTCAGACACTGTGTGTGTGTGAGTGTGTGTCTATTCAGAGAACAAATACACTAGACTTTACTGTATTAAACCCTGAGTCAGAGCAAAGCTCACTCCTTCACTCACAGTCCAAAGTACAAAAGTCGCCCTCTGAAAATCACACAATCACACAATGGTATGTGATATTAGATGAAGTGGTCCACTAATAAGTCGTCAAAGGGACACAAACAGATAGAGGAAGCTGATGACTTACAGTAAATCCAGAGAGACTGTCATCACACCAGCCGTCCGCTTCATTACAGAGAGAGAGAGAGTCACGGCTGCTTCTCCACTATACCGAACACATCAGTGTTTCTCTGTGTCACCTCACGCTTGCCTGTTGTTGTTCAACCTCTCTCTCTCTCTCTCTCTCTCTCTCTCTCTCTTTCAAATGAGTGTTATTAGCATGACGTGCCATTGCAAATACATGAGCAATGAACAAAATAATGATTAGGTTATGCATAAACAAAATATTTAGAACCAATGAATAAATAAATAAACAATACATTTTCATAAACAGACTCTCGTTCTGTGTTTGTTGTCTATATTTACAGCACGTGTATTGTTTCTAAATGTGGTTGTGCTGGTCAAATCAAATGTTGTCCCTTCAATCCCATTTTTCTTTAGTTTAATAGGAAGAATCCTTCCTGCCAGATCAAATCACAATCCTTCTCAAAGTCAACAGAGCAAGCCATGGATGGAGGGAGTGTTCTTCCTGAGGGAGTTACCAATATTCCAAAAGTTCTTACTGTTCTAAAGTTCTAAAAGTTCTAAAAGTTCCAAAAGTTCCAAAAGTTACAAAAGTTCTTAATGTTCAAAATGTTCCAAATGTTCCAAATGTTTCAAAAGTTCTTAATGTTCCAAAAGTTCCAAATGTTCCAAAAGTTCTTAATGTTCCAAGAAGTTCTTACTGCTCTAAAAGTTCCAAATATTCCAAAAGTTCTTACCTTATTAAATATGCTATTGTTACAAAAGTTCTTACTGTTCTAAATGTTCTACTGTTCTAAGTGTTCCAAAAGTTCTTAATGTTCTTACTGTTCCAAAAGTTCTTACTATTCTTACTGTTCCAAAAGTCCTTACTCTCCTAAATGTTCCAAAAGTTCTTACTGTTCTACTGTTCTAAAAGTTCTTACTGTTCTATAGTGTTCCAAAAGTTCTTAATGTTCTTACTGTTCCAAAAGTTCTTACTCTCCTAAATGTTCCAAAAGTTCTTACTGTTCTACTGTTCTAAAAGTTCTTACTGTTCTACTGTTCTAAAAGTTCTTACTGTTCTAAAAGTTCTTACTGTTCTAAGTGTTCCAAAAGTTCTTAATGTTCTTAAGTGTTGCAAAAGTTCTTACTGTTCTAAAGGTTCCAAAAGTTCTTACTGTTCTAAAAGTTCTTACTCTCCTAAATGTTCCAAAAGTTCTTACTGTTCTACTGTTCTAAAAGTTCTTACTGTTCTACTGTTCTAAAAGTTCTTAATGTTCTACTGTTCCAAAAGTTCTTACTCTCCTAAATGTTCCAAAAGTTCTTACTTTCTCCTAAATGTTCCAAAAGTTCTTACTGTTCTACTGTTCTAAAAGTTCTTACTGTTCTACTGTTCTAAAAGTTCTTACTGTTCTAAAGTGTTCCAAAAGTTCTTAATGTTCTTACTGTTCCAAAAGTTCTTACTCTCCTAAATGTTCCAAAAGTTCTTACTGTTCTACTGTTCTAAAGTTCTTACTGTTCTAAAAGTTCTTACTGTTCTACTGTTCTAAAAGTTCTTAATGTTCTTAGTGTTCCAAAAGTTCTTAATGTTCTTACTGTTCCAAAAGTTCTTACTCTCCTAAATGTTCCAAAAGTTCTTACTGTTCTACTGTTCTAAAAGTTCTTACTGTTCTACTGTTCTAAAAGTTCTTACTGTTCTACTGTTCAAAAGTTCTTACTGTTCTAAGTGTTCCAAAAGTTCTTACATGTTCTTACTGTTCTAAAAAGTTCTTACTGTTCTTAAGTGTTCCAAAAGTTCTAATGTCTACTGTTCCAAAAGTTCTTACTCTCCTAAATGTTCCAAAAGTTCTTACTCGTTCTAAAGTTCTTACTGTTCTACTGTCTAAAAGTTCTTACTGTTCTAACTGTTCTAAAAGTTCTTACTGTTCTTACTGTTCTAAAAGTTCTTACTGTTCTAAAGGTTCCAAAAGTTCTTACTCTCCTAATGTTCCAAAAGTTCTTACTCTCCTAAATGTTCCAAAAGTTCTTACTGTTCTACTGTTCTAAAAGTTCTCTTACTGTTCTAAAGGTTCCAAAAGTTCTTAATGTTCTTACTGTTCCAAAAGTTCTTACTCTCCTAAATGTTCCAAAAAGTTCTTACTGTTCTAAAAGTTCTTCCGTTTTAAAATGTTGCAAAGGTTCTTAATGTTCTACTGTTCTATAAGTTCTTACTGTTCTAAATGTTCCAAAATTTCTTACTGTTCTAAATGTTCCAGACGTTACTGGTATTCACCTTGACTCCTCCATTGCTTGTGTGTGTTCTTCCTGGTTTGCTCTAGAGTTTGTTAGTACATTCTAACAGCTTCATGATATTGATGACAGACTTCTTGATTGTCAGGATCTGTGTTTTTGATTTAAAATATATTCAGTACTTTTTAACTCACTGTCACTCTCTCTCTCTCACTTCCTCTCTTCTTTCTCCATGTGTGTGTCTGAGACTAATCACGAGACCTCGTGTGCAGAGTCACAAGCCTCGGCTGGACTGAAATCAAATCATTAATAATAACAACGTATGGAAATAATTAACCAGCTTTACAATGCCAGCATCTGGAGCATGCTTTCACAGTGACATGAACACAGAAAAATTATTATTTTACTTTTAATTTTCTTTAAATAATATAAATAAATAATAAATTAAAGTTTATTATTACTTACTTTATTATTCATAAATACCATTATTATTAAATATGGTTTGTGTATATGTGCATATATATATGTTGTTAAATAATTATTTGTTAATAAATAAATATTTGATTCATGCATGTTTGAATAATAATAGTAAAACTAATAAATAATAATAATAATAATAATAAGTTGTATTAATGTAGCTAAATAATAATAATAATAATAATAATAATAATTTATAAATAAAAAATACCCGTCATATTATTGTTGTTGTAAATACAAATAAATATAATTTTTTAAATAATAATTTAATAACAATACATATAAAGGTTTGAATAATAATAAACATTATAATTGTAATAAATAAATAAAATGGTGTTATATAATATATTGTTTACTTCATGCCTTTCATTCCCTTTGAATGAAAAGCATGTTTCAGGCAATATATTAATTCTGCAGACGAATCATGAGATCGAGGATTGGAGTTGCTCTTTGCCGCCGGGCAGGAGAACAGCAGCGGCTCTGTGAAGGAGAAATCTACAGTAGCCGAAGCAAGAAATGCTTTAATTTGAGTGTTTTTCTATGAGATCCAGAGATCCAAGAGGGAATCATAGAGCCAATGAAAACTCATTCAACATGAGGAGGGACAAATATGACATATTTACAGACAAATATTAAGTGCACCGGTGAACTATTATGAAAAAGGAAAAAGTAGGGATGCACGATATGTACGATATCAGCTGATATATGTTCATATTTAATGTCATAATTATTTGTTCCAATAAGAAAGGTTGGCCGATGTATTAAAGCTGATAAATATAGGATTATTTCTTCCTGGATTGAATGGTGAGACTTTTATTATTTTTTGTATTCAGGCTCTCAAAAAGCATACAAATTTGGATTTAGATTTCTCGGTCAATATATCAGTTATCGGCTTTCCTCTTTAAATATTTTTTTTATATCGGATGCATTCCTGGGAAAAAAATCATGTGCTGATTGCTGAATATCATAAGTTATTGTTATTACTCGGATGGCACTATTATGTAATAAAAGTATTATGTAATGAAACAGCAGTTGTTTTTTTAATAATATGAATGAAAAAGAATACAAAACTAAATTAACTATACCAAAATACTCCTGAATCATGGACAAATTCTAGACTTCATATCGCATCACACAATTTTGTAAAAATCAAAACTAAATAAATGAAAAACTAATTTCGCAAGTGTTAAAACGTTATTACTTTATAATACAGATATTTTTTGTTATATTATAAATTAAGTTAATTATAAAAGGTTCTACTTTAGCAGTGTACTGTATATGTATTTATTTATTTAAACAACTATTGACTTATTTAATATTCTTTTTTTATTTATCAATTAACTTAATCTTATTTATTATATTGCAACCAAAATTGTGTTTATTTTCAAATACAATATTTAGATTGTTGTTATTTTTTCCAAATTATTTTTAGAAAATGGTAAAAGTTTGGTTTATATAGGCAGTGTGTTGGGCAGCCCTGATGGGTCCTGATTAAGATCCTGTCACACGGATGATTGACACCAGCAAAGCCCCCGTCTCACTGCAAGCCATCGGGTTACCATAGCAACAACTAAGTGATGTCAGCAAGAGAAGAAGTGTGTGAACAGAGAGTGAATAAAGCGGTGTTAGAGGAACCCGAGAGGAGGTAAATGATTACGTCCTGAATAAAATGCAACTAAATACATCAAACAAACACACTTACACAACTTTAATCATCTCTCTCTCTCTCTCTCTCTCTGTTGTCATGGAAGGATCGCCTAGGTGACTGTTGCCTGGAGATGAATCAGCGCTTTCAGATCCATTTGACTCAACATGTTAGTAAAGATGACATACAGCAGAAACACATCCTGTAATACTGTGTCGTACACTCTCAGGAAATAAAGTACATCATTGTACCTACCAAGGCTACTCAAATATAGTGATAAGTTAAAATCTACCTTAAATAATTAAGGTATAATTAAAACCTTTTGAATAACAACTTACACTAAAAAAGTCTATCTCTTGATGTTGTGCACAGCAAAACTCCAGTGTTAAATATGGCTCCAGTTAAAATGGTAAAATATGAGTGTTAAATTAACATTCGAGAGTGTTAAAGTTAATGAGCTCATTAAGTGATTGATTGATTGAGTGATGATTGACAATTATTGAAGACACCTGAAGGAGAAAATGTATTATTTTAAGACACCGTTATGGTGATCAGTGTTTGTTTTAGTTGGGTTCTTGACCTTTAAACTGTTAAACATTAGATTTTGTTTGGCTGTTGTTTCCAAGTTATAACTGCCAGATGAACAAAAGAGAAAAGTTTATCATGTTTTGACATAATTATAATTTGTCATAAGTCACTGAAATCAGTTTCTAAATCTAAAGGATTTCTAAAAAGAAAATCTAAATCTTTCTTTTAGGCACACAAGGACATCAAGAATCAGTGTATGAATCTCAACAATGGTGACAAACAGAATATGCCATTAAGGAATGAAATTACTAAGACAATTCAGATAATAATTTATTCACACCACAATACATGATGGGAGCCATGAATGAGTTTTGATTGATGATACCCAAAATGCACTGCAACATGATTTATTATTGTCACCATTGTTGAGATTCACAGGCTGATTATTGATGTCAAAGTGTCTAAATAAAATACATTTTCAAAGTCTTCTGATTGGAACAACTTTAAGAAATATTTTGGATTATATTGAAAATGTTGAAAACCATTTACTGTAGAATAACAGTCTGCTGTAAACAACAAGGTCTTTGTTCTTCTGCCAGTTAGCCTATAACTCAGATTCAACAGCCAAACAAAATCTAATGTTAACAGTTTAAAGAGTCAAGAGCCCGACTAAAGCAAACACTGATCACCATAATGGGGTCTTAAGTATTAGATTTCTCCTTCAGTGATTCTGCTTGTTAACATCAGGCGTCTTAAATAATGGTTAATCATCACTCAATGAATCACTTAATTAGCTCATTAAGTTTAACACACTTGAACACAGGAGAGTTTTTGCTGTGTGCCTTAACCTCTAAAAGAAATGGTACATATATGTACCTTTTAGTGTCATAATATTAACCTTTTAAAGTTTAGCAGGAGTGAGTTACATTAGATTTCCAAACTGTAAAAAATGTGTGTGATTTAACGATTAAATAAATTCAAGTTCTCGGTCCATGTCTGCTTGCCCTTGAAAATGCCCATATTGGCGTGTACCTGACTAAACATGGTCAGTAATGTCTTCAGTGAACATAAACAGTTGAGAAAGAAAACACTGTGTATCAGTATATTGGATTAGAGTTCCAAACTTACAACTTGCAATTCTGACTTTATCTAACAAGTCCGAACTTTACAACTTGCAATTTCGAGTTTATATCATCGCAATTCCTGACTTTATATCACTCAAGTCCAACTTTACAACTTTGCAATTTCAAGTTGAATATCACAGCAAGTCCAACTTTACAACTTGCAATTTCGAGTTGATATCACTGCACAGTTCAACTTTACAACTTGCAATTCTGACTTTATATCACACAAGTCTGACTTTACAACTGCAATTCTGAGTATTTAACGCAAGTCTGACATTACAACTTGCAGTTTCGAGTGTCATATCGCAATTCGACTTTATATCATGCAGTTCCAACTTTACAACTTGGATTTCAGAGTTGATATTGCAAGTCCAGCTTTACACTTGCATTTGCAGTCATATCATCAAGTTCAACTTGAACTCTGCAATTCTGACTTTATATCAGATAAGTCTGACTTTAGCAACTTAGCAATTCCTGTCTTTACCGCAAGTTCGACATTACAACTCAAAGTTCAAGTTTATATCTCCAATTCTACTTTATATCATGCAAGTCCGACTTTACAACTCTAGGAATTCGCAAATCTCTATATAATGCAAGTCCAAACTTTACACTGCGATTCTAGTTGCGTTTAGTTCCAGCATTACACTTGGTAAATTTGCAAAGTTTATATATTCGCAATTCTACTTTATATGAGCTGAGTCCAACTTTACAATCTTGGACTTTCAAGCATTATCCAGCAAGGTGCTGGACATTACAATTGCAATTTCGAAGTTCAGTCTTGCGATTTTTGACTTTATAATCATGGAAGTCCGACTTTACAACTGAAATTCTGATTATATAATGCAATCCAAGATTTACACTTGCACATTCGATATGACGCAGTTGACTTTACCTTGCGAATTATGACTGACAAGTGAACATCAACTTGCAATCTCTAAGTTCAATTCCAATTTGACTTTGTGTCGTGCAGTCCGCTTTACATTTGCTTCTGACTTTAACCAGTAACATTACAACTGTATTTCAAGTTTATACTTGTAATTCTGACTTTATATCAGCAGTCCGACTTTACGACTTCAATTTTGAAATTTAATCTCGAATGCTCATATTAATCTAATCAGTTTAATTTAGACTTGAATTTCAAGTTCATATCATCTAGTCGACATTAAACTTGGAGTTTCAAGTTTAATATTGCAATTCTGACTTTATATATGCAAGTCCGACTTTAATACTACCATTCTGACTGTAGAATAAGCAAGTCCGCTTTAAGACTGCAATTTGACTTTAACGGTGACTTATACTTGCAATTCTGCTACTTGCGCAGTATCACACTCAGCTTGCAATTGAAGTCATAATTCAATTCTGATCTTATATCGCTAGCCGACTTTACAACTTGCAATTCTACTTTATATAATGCAGTCCGAACTTACAACTGCAATTCTGACTTTAAGCAAGTCCGACTTTATAACTTGCAATTCTGACTTCACCAAGTCCGACATTAGACTGCAATTTCAAGTTTTAGATTTCGATTCTGACTTTATATCATGCAAGTCCGAGCTTTACAACTTGCAATTCTGACTTTAGTCAGAGTCAGACATTACAACTTGCAATTTCAAGTTTATATCTGGCAATTCTGAACTTTATATCACTCAGTCCAATCGTTACAACTTGCAATTTCAAGTTGATAGCACAGTCTGAACATTACAACTTGCGATTTCAAGTTTATATCTCGCAATTCTGACTTTATATCATGAAAGTCCGACTTTACAACTTGCAATTCTGACTTTAACGCAAGTCCGACTTTACAACTTGCAATTCTGACTTTAACGCAAGTTCCAAAATTACAACTTGCAATTTCAAGTTTATATCTCGCAATTCTGACTTTATATCATGCAAGTCCGACTTTACAACTTGCAATTCTGACTTTAACGCAAGTCCGACATTACAACTTGCAATTTCAAGTTTATATCTAGCAATTCTGACTTTATATCATGCAAGTCCGACTTTACAACTTGCAATTTCTATTTTGATATCATGCGATTCTGACTTTATATCACACTCTGACTATATCACTCACAATTCCAAGTTTATCTCTCAATTTTATAAGTCACATTTCTCAAAAATTGTGAATTTTCACTGGTACTCGAAAAATTGTGGGTGTCATAACTTTGTCTTTCCAAATTTATCTCAATTCTGACTTTATATCATGCAATTCCAAGATCATATCTCCATTATGACTTTCAAACTCACAATCACTAGTTTATATTACACAGTTCAGTCTTTACAACTTGCAATTGTGAGTTTATATCAAATAGTCAGAATTGTGAGATAAAAAGTCACAAGTTTAGCAGTTTAGCAGGAGCGAGTTACATTTGGTTTCCAAACTGTAAAAAATGTGTGTGATTTAACGATTAAAATAAATTAAGTTCTCGGTCATGTCTGCTTGCCCTTGAAAATGCCCATATTGGCGATGTAACCTCATAAACATGGTCAGTAATGTCTTCAGTGAACATAAACAGTTGAGAAAGAAAACACGTGTATCAGTATATTGGATTGGAGTCCGACTTTACAACTTGCAATTCTGACTTTATCTCACGCAAGTCCGAACTTTACAACTTGCAATTTCGAGTTTATATCTCGCAATTCTGACTTTATATCACTCAAGTCCAACTTTACAACTTGCAATTTCAAGTTGATATCACGCAAGTCCAACTTTACAACTTGCAATTTCGAGTTGATATCACGCAAGTTCAACTTTACAACTTGCAATTCTGACTTTATATCACACAAGTCTGACTTTACAACTTGCAATTCTGACTTTAACGCAAGTCTGACATTACAACTTGCAATTTCGAGTTTATATCTCGCAATTCTGACTTTATATCACTCAAGTCCAACTTTACAACTTGCAATTTCAAGTTATATCACGCAAGTCCAACTTTACAACTTGCAATTTCCAGTTGATATCAGCGCAAGTTCAACTTTACAACTTGCAATTCTGACTTTATATCACACAAGTCTGACTTTACAACTTGCAATTCTGACTTTAACGCAAGTCCGACATTACAACTTGCAATTTCAAGTTTATATCTCGCAATTCTGACTTTATATCATGCAAGTCCGACTTTACAACTTGCAATTCTGACTTTATATAATGCAAGTCCAACTTTACAACTTGCAATTCTGACTTTAACGCAAGTCCGACATTACAACTTGCAATTTCGAGTTTATATCTCGCAATTCTGACTTTATATCACTCAAGTCCAACTTTACAACTTGCAATTTCAAGTTGATATCACGCAAGTCCAACATTACAACTTGCAATTTCAAGTTTATATCTTGCAATTCTGACTTTATATCATGCAAGTCCGACTTTACAACTTGCAATTCTGACTTTATATAATGCAAGTCCGACTTTACAACTTGCAATTCTGACTTTAACGCAAGTCTGACTTTACAACTTGCAATTCTGACTTTAACGCAAGTCCGACATTACAACTTGCAATTTCAAGTTTATATCTCGCAATTCTGACTTTATATCATGCAAGTCCAACTTTACAACTTGCAATTCTGACTTTAACGCAAGTTCCAACATTACAACTTGCAATTTCAAGTTTATATCTCGCAATTCTGACTTTATATCATGCAAGTCCGACTTTACAACTTGCAATTTCGAGTTTATATCTCGCAATTCTGACTTTATATCACTCAAGTCCAACTTTACAACTTGCAATTTCAAGTTGATATCACGCAAGTCCGACATTACAACTTGCAATTTCGAGTTTATATCTCGCAATTCTGACTTTATATCATGCAAGTCCAACTTTACAACTTGCAATTCTGACTTTATATAATGCAAGTCCGACTTTACAACTTGCAATTCTGACTTTAACGCAAGTCTGACTTTACAACTTGCAATTCTGACTTTAACGCAAGTCCGACATTACAACTTGCAATTTCAAGTTTATATCTCGCAATTCTGACTTTATATCATGCAAGTCCGACTTTACAACTTGCAATTCTGACTTTATATAATGCAAGTCCGACTTTACAACTTGCAATTCTGACTTTACGCAAGTCTGACTTTACAACTTGCAATTCTGACTTAACGCAAGTCCGACATTACAACTTGCAATTTCAAGTTTATATCTCGCAATTCTGACTTTATATCATGCAAGTCCGACTTTAGACTTGCAAATTCTGACTTTAACGCAAGTCGACATTACAACTTGCAATTTCGAGTTTATATCTCGCAATTCTGACTTTATATCACTCAGTCCAACGTTACAACTTGCAATTTCAAGTTGATATCACGCAAGTCCGACATTACAACTTGCAATTTCCGAAGTTTATATCTCGCAATTCTGACTTTATATCATGAAAGTCCGACTTTACAACTTGCAATTCTGACTTTAACGCAAGTCCGACTTTACAACTTGCAATTCTGACTTTAACGCAAGTCCGAAATTACAACTTGCAATTTCAAGTTTATATCTCGCAATTCTGACTTTATATCATGCAAGTCCGACTTTACAACTTGCAATTCTGACTTTAACGCAAGTCTGACATTACAACTTGCAATTTCAAGTTTATATCTCGCAATTCTGACTTTATATCATGCAAGTCCGACTTTACAACTTGCAATTTCTATTTTGATATCATGCGATTCTGACTTTATATCGCACTCTGACTATATCACTCACAATTCCAAGTTTATCTCTCAATTTTATAAGTCACATTTCTCAAAAATTGTGAATTTTCACTGGTATCGAAAAATTTTGGGTGTCATAACTTTGTCTTTCCAAATTTATCTCAATTCTGACTTAATATCATGCAATTCCAAGTATCATATCTCCATTATGACTTTCAAACTCACAATCACTAGTTTATATTACACAGTTCAGTCTTTACAAGACTTGCAATTGTGAGTTTATATCAAATAGTCAGAATTGTGAGATAAAAAGTCACAATTACTTTTTTATTTTGTTATTCTGTGGCAGAAAGAAGCTTCCATAGAAAGTCATACATTTTTGGAAAGACATGCATAATTTCCTTCTTTTTTTCTGAGTGAACTTCTCCTCTAACAAATTCATGAATGCATGTGATGTTGGCAGTGTACAAAGTCAAAACAATGTGTTTCTATGTTTTTGAGAAACATTCCCATCTCTGTGAAGGCAACAGGGCCTCAACATCATCAGTGACGAGCATGTTAATGATCAGAGTCTCAGCAAACAGGGTCACTAGAACACAAGCACAGTTTGAACAGAAACTAACACATGTTTCTGAGAGGCATGTACAGCCTGAATGTGTGTGTGCAGCTCATCCTATGAGCACAGAGATGTACATGTCGTTTAAACAGATGCATCAATCTACAAAAGCTCAAGTAAACCCCACTGCATTCAATAAAGTAGCGGACTGACAGAAAATCTCACGCGCATCTCACACTTCTATACGCAAATAACACTGCGAGTCCAGTTCACACAATCATTGAAATACACATGCATGGGTAAATTCGTAAAACAGCACAAATGAACCGGTTTGCATGGAAATGGAGATCAAAATAACCGGCAGCTGTTTGTGAATGGAGCTTCTGAAGTGAGATGTGATGCTGTGATGAGTGACAGTCTCGCGCTGCTGTAATCGCACAGATGTGACGCTCTTACCTCAGCAATGCCTCGAAACGACCTCTGAACACACGAATCATCCCATCAGCTCAAGCAAAACACGCAACGACATGTTTCCTCTCAGGAACTGGCTGTCATCCTGCTCTGGTGAGGCTTGTTTTGGCCCATTCCTGTGTCACTGACGTGTTCACAATCACTTCCGGTTTCCCCCCCGCCTCCTTCATCATCAGAGAGGAGAATCAATGGTGTAATTTTACATGCAACTTACTAGACTCATACTAGTGTAATAAAATAAAATAAATCTTAAAATACTCTAAATATTAATGAAATAATAAAATACATTCTAAAAATAAAAATTGACGAACGGCAATGGAAAGCAAACGTGTTTTTAATAAAAAGTATTAGAAATTCTTCAAAAATAAGAACAAAATAGTAGTATAATATAACGTTTGATAATAATCTATATTGTAATATTACAATATATTAATTGCTAATTTATTATAAAATAACAAAACGAATGAAAACAACAGATCAATAAACAATGTTAGTTGATAAATTAATACAAATACATAATAATAATTACTTTAAAAATGAATCTAATGATTATGCATACAACCTGCTAGATTCATAATATATAAAAATTATGAAGTATGAAAAATGTATTAAGTAAATTACAATAATGCAAAATTAAAGGAAGTAATTAAGTTATAATAAAATCAAATTAATGGCAGTGAAAAGCAAACAAGCAAGTAATAAGAATAATGATCAAGTAAAATAAAAAAATATAACGCAAAGTTTGATTAATTTTATGATAGTACTATATCATAAAATATGACAAATTAATTTAATATAAAATATAATTACATAATCAAAATGAAACAAAGGGGCAAAAAGAGGGTAGTTAAGAATAATACATTTAAATAAAGATGCATGCATATATAAAAATAACCAATTTATTATAAAATAATACAAATATTATAGTATAATAATAATAGGACTAAAAAGCAAACTGCAGCTGAAGTTTCAACATCAGGATTTCAATTTCAATTAATATGACCATATAAACCTACATGCTTAGGAGCCCAAATAGGCCTGTTTTAAAGTAAAGCTGTGATTTCGTCAAAGCCACACAAGAAAAAAAAGGCTTGATGGTACATAACTTTCTCTTTATTAATAACTTGCTCTCATATATCTCTTAAGAGAAAGACATTAGGCCTAATTGACCCTTCGCTAAGCCACGCCCGAAAACCGCCACTGGCCAATCGCGTCTTAGCAACCGTAACTATGCGCGGAGGTCTGGCAAGCTTTCGAGCGAGGGAAACATTCTGAAGCATTGTGAGTATGGATTGAGCAAATCTGATACCGGTATCCTAAAAGTTTGGACGCGGGAGAGGAATAGTTTTCCTTCCAGAAAATCTAAAAGCCAAGGGGAGAAATGATGGGCGTGCATCAAGCAGTGTGAGAGACCCACTACCGGTAAATGTCGACATGATAAACAAAAACACCTAACGTTATTGCTTGGAAATATTGACGGTTCTTTGGTCATAATGATATAACGTAAAATGAGACGATTAAAGACAAGACAAAGGCTCACTGACATACTTTAAAATATATCTCAGCATTACGTCCTACTAACGTTACCCCTGACTAAGTTACTTTAACCCAATCCGATCGCGGCTCTCTCGGTATTAGTTTTGTTCCTCAAGATTTATGGATAAACTGTTTGATTTATAATTATTAGGATTTTCACATACCCTGCTGTGCATGAACATAGCTGTTCCTCAATTTGTGTGTTTCCCATTTGAACGGTCAGCGTATGAGGCGGTTGCTGCTTGCGCTGGGACAATAACGTTAGGCTTTAGCTTCAATTTTTCAGAAATTATTCTCTAATCGGTTGCATATTATATCGTGAATATATCCTTCGAATGCAATACTGCAGTCCCTTTTGTCTCGCTCTCTCAGATATTTCACTTTTTCGCCGAAAATGACTAATTATCTCATTGGGAATGTCTGACACCGGTGCAGACACACTGTAATAGATGTGCCAGCCGCGAAAGCTTGACAGGCGTAGCAACAGTAACTAGGGAGGGCGGGGCTTAGCGAAGGGTCAATTCTAGCCCATATGTCATGATCAGTCTTTCACTAATGACTGAAGCGCCACAGTAGTCAAATCATTAATCCAACCTGGGACCAATTTATTAGTAAGTCCTGAATCATCATCACTATGCATCAGTGTGTATTACTCATAAGCAGGTGTTTCAGTCCAAGCTGCAGTAAAAGTCCTTCTCTCTGCGGTGCTGCTGCACTGGCATGTCCCTCCTGACGTCCCGTAGCGTCTGCAGGTTGATCTGCACCAGCGTGACGCCCACATCTGTCCCCCCGCAGTCCCCGATCACCACCCCCCACGGGTCCACCGCGCAGAGCGTGTCCGTATGACGCCCGCCGCGAGTGATGAGACCCGACCTGAGCCGCCGCCAGCACGAAACACTGCGTCTCGATCGCCCTCGCCCGCAGGAGCACCTGACGGGACACAACTTCACCATGAGAATACACTCAGATTCAAGCTTGCAATTCAATTCTGATCTTAATTATATATATATATATATATATATATATATATCAGGTAGATACATTGTCGTTCTATCGCCATCAATGTAACACCACAAATCTTGTCGCAAAAATGGATAGCAGGTGCTACAAGTGATGTTTGGTTAAAGGGGTGGTATAATGCCCCTTTTTACACAGTGTAAAATAAGTCTCTGAATGTCCCCAGAGTGTGTGTGTGTGAAGTTTAAGCTTGAAATAACCAACAAATCATTTTTTCATTCACAACCTCACCACTAGATGGCGCTAAAAATCACACACTGCACCTTTAAGAAACGACATCAAAGTGAGATGTAATTCAATTTGAGAAATCAATATTTTCAACCCAGTCCTCATTAAAGCGCTCGTGTAGTGTGTGAATGAAGGATCTGGTGAAGCACCTCCCAGTGCGCGGCTCCCGTGGCCACCGTGAAGGCTGATGGGTACGTCAGGATCTCGGCTCCGTGTCTCTGCAGCGCTGACGACAGCTCAGGGAAACGCAGGTCATAGCAGACCCCCAGAACCGACCTGCCGAACATCAGCACAACGCCCACCTTTACATGCACAACTTTGGTTTAAATTGGACTGAATTCATTCAGATTGATGAATCCAAACATGCGATTTACATGAACGCTAAACACGAAATCGGGTTGATGTTTATAGGTCACGACCTTCAAATTGGAATTTTGTTTTTAATGCGCACAAATATTCAGAGTTTCCTGTTGTTTGCCAAAACCAGTGAAAGGAAAATGATAGCAATGACGGGACACTCATTTATACGTCACTTTATTGAACAGGAAGTTCCAGCTCGTTCCACGCCTCATTACGCTATTACGTCATCGCACATGCGCAGTGCTTTCAATAAACATCCCTTTCAATCCGATTGAAATTTCATTTGGGATCAAGCTCAATCGAATCGAATAAGTGGTTTATATGAACGCTTTTCAGGCCGATTGAGCCGTCAATACGATTATAACGAATAGCGGTGTAACAATAGATTGTGTCACAATATATCACAATACAAATATGCAATATGTATTGTGGATAGTTTAACCTAGAATGAAAATTACTGTGAGAAAACATTCAAGTTTTCAGAGTTTTAGTGTCATTACTACATTAAACTACTATATTTAATGTTAATTATAATGTATAATAATGCAATATGGGAATATTTGTGAGTCCTGATAATGCTGAATGTCTGATGTTACCAGTAAAAAGTGGCCAACATTATTTTAAATATATCTAGTCAGTGACAGAGCGCAAGCATGTTTGTCTATAATAATTCTGTATTTTCAGCTTCTGAATCATGAATATTTTTATTCAGGTTTCACTATTGTCCTGTGCATTGGGTCATCAGCATCAAGCCTGTTCATTTACACCCACAATGTAAAACCAAATGTATCATTTTAATCAACAGTAAATTTTACCATATGTCTTGGAAGCGTCGCAATAATATCGTATTGTGAGTTCAGTATCGTCATATGTATCAAATCATGACATGAGGGTATCGTTACACCCCTACTAATGCATTATTTGTTTGTGTGTGAAAGTATAAGCATGAGAATCAAGCCTGTAAGCCGTTCCTGCTGTTACCTTCCCGATGGGCGTCTGGACCGGCGGGAGCAGTCGAGGTCCCGCCACTGTGAAGGCGCTCTCTTTAAGAGACACACCTTTACTGGTCAACTCCACATCGAACAAATGAGCTTTCCTGTAGACTGACACAACCTCACCTGAGCGCAGAAACACACACACACACACACAGAGATCTTATTATATATGCTTCTACTTACAGCGACATAAAAGTGCATCCATTCAAGATAAAAGTGCATCTATCCATGATAAAAGTGCATCTATCCATGATAAAAGTGCATCTATCCATGATAAAAGTCCATCTATCCATGATAAAAGTCCATCTATTCATCATAAAAGTGCATCTATCCATGATAAAAGTGCATCTATCCATGATAAAAGTGCATCTATTCATGATAAAAGTCCATCTATTCATGATAAACGTGCATCTATTCATCATAAAAGTGCATCTTTTCATCATAAAAGTGCATCTATCCATGATAAAAGTGCATCTATTCATGATAAAAGTGCATCTATTCATGATAAAAGTGCATCTATTCATCATAAAAGTGCATCTATCCATGATAAAAGTGCATCTATTCATGATAAAAGTCCATCTATTCATGATAAAAGCGCATCTAGTCATGATAAAAGTGCATCTATCCATGATAAAAGTGCATCTATTCATGAAAAAAGTGCATCTATTCATGATAAACGTGCATCTATTCATCATAAAAGTGCATCTATCCATGATAAAAGTGCATCTATTCATGATAAAAGTGCATCCATTCAAGATAAAAGTGCATCTATTCATGATAAAAGTGCATCTATCCATGATAAAAGTGCATCTATTCATGATAACAGTGCATCTATTCATGATAAAAGTGCATCTATTCATGATAAAAGTGCATCTATACATGATAAAAGTGCATCTATTCATGATAAAAGTGCATCTATTCATGATAAAAGTGCATCTATTCATGATAAAAGTGCATCTATTCATGATAAAAGTGCATCTATTCATGATAAAAGTGCATCTATTCATGATAAAAGTGCATTGTGTGAATAAAGTACTACGTACCTTTCCCGTTGATGATAACGTGGCTGTTATAAATGCGGCGGTCTGTTTTCCAGTCATGTCCTCTCTCATGAAATCCACCCAGAGACAGCCACAAGTCCAGCTTCCTTAACCACAGACAAGCATCTTATCAACAACGACTTCTGGATCATGTGTGTTAGTCACTTACACACCAGTGGGCCTTTAACTAACCTGGCCAGGTTTGTGTAGCGGGTTATGATGTCACCGTCCAGACTCTCCGAGAGCGCCAGCGTCTCCTCGCGGCTCGAGCCGATGTAGTCGAAGCCCTCCGGCAGGAACACCATGCTAGCCCCACCCTCTTTGGCTTGCTCGACCAATCGCGTGCAAGCACTGAAGTTGGCTTCTTTGTCAGGGGTGGCGGTCATCTGACAAACTGCTGCCACAGGAAGTGATGATGACATCCTGACAAAACAATCATGTCATAATCATCCTGATAGCACGTTCATTAAAATAATAATAATCATTTTTAAAAGTCACACTTATTGTGTTCGTTCTGTTTTGGCTGCAGAGGAAGGATCATACATGTGACCCCCTAATAGAGAGTTCACCCAAAAGTGGAAATTCTGTCAGAAATTATTCATGTCGTTCCAGACTTCGTTCATCCTCAGAACACGAATGTTGATCTTTTGATGAAATCTGAGAGGATTCTTTCCCTCCGTTGACAGCCACACAAATGTCACTTTATGCTTCAAAAAGTTAATAAAGAGATTGTAAAACGAATTCATAACAATTGAGCAGTTTAATCCAAATTTTACGCAGAGACTTGATCACTTAAATATGATGAACTGATTGAATTTAGGCTTTTAATCACATATAAACATTGACTGAAGCTCAAACATGATGCGTAACAAAAGAATGAATCTCATTGGTTCTTGCGGAAGTTCAAACGTGCTGCGTAACACGAGAATGAATCTTATTAATGTTTGAGTTGATGAATGTTTATATGTGAATAAAAGTCATTAGCCTAAGTCAATCTGTTCATCATATTTGGCGAGGGTAGGGTAGTCAGAAAGTTTTGACTAATCGCTCAATTCATATTGGATTAGTTTTACAATCGCTTTATGAATTTTTGAAGCGTCATAGTAACGTTCGTTGCATAGCTTTCAATGGAGGAACAGAAATCTCAAGGAAATGAACGAAGTCTCACGGGTTTTGCAACGACATAATGGTGAATAAATAATGACAGAATTTTGGGTTCTTTTTTGGGTAAACTATCTCTATCAAATGCATTATGCAAATTATAGAGACTCGAGTCTCTATCGCGCCTTAACACTATACCATAACCACTCAGCAAAGTCGCAAGATGCTAGTTATTACGGTCTATTTTTTTGCGATTAAAACAAGTAAAAACATATATGTATACATAACATCTCGTTCATCAGAACATGCACATTTAATGAACAATAAAGAGAGAATGTGGATTAAAATGCAAGACCTTGAGAAGTGTTATATGACACAAAACAGCATGCAGAACACACACCTGATCTGTCCTGCACAGTCCACAGAGCAGCCGCTAGAGAAGCTGGAGACAGGCGCATCGGCAGTGTGTGAGAGTCGCTGGCTTCTGTTTAACTTATGTTAATGTGTGCAGTTTGCACTTCGAGCCTGTTTCAATGGCAAGACAATGACTAACTGTACAGCTGACATATTAACACCGCATGACCTAACTGGCTTTTATCACAGAGTAATGTCAATTAAACAACAACCCTGTCATTTGCGATGTATTATTGTTTATGTCAGGGTGGGTAAACTGCGTGTCTTAATCCAAAAACAATACTCGATTAGAAGGACCGAAGTCTCGTGTGGGCGGTGTCACTGTCAGGATGTTGCTTCTGATTGGACGGTTACGATGGGTCTAAATAATACATTTTCATATTTCAATTACTTAACGTGTAGTTATCCGTATCACGATCATGGTCTATTTATTAGTGTCATTATTCAGGTGTAAACTGTTAAAAATAATTACACTTCTCAGCGCGAAGCAGGAAGCACCAATCAGATCGCTTACGAGATCTATTATTATTATTTATCTATTTATTTAAAAAAAGATTTACAATTTATTTATATGAGTAATAGAAATCTACAAATTTAAAAGATTATATTTGTTCTCGTATAAACGCCATCGATAAGATAAAGATTTGGTTGCGGTCCACAATTAGCGCCTCTTTTGAAAGAACAACATTATACTCCTACTGCTATAAGAAACGAGTAAAAATATCTGTTTGTTGTTTGTTTGTTTAAAACACTTTTATTTTTTTATTCGCGGCAATTACAGACAGGACTGTTCTCGGGCAGCCGCTCGATGTGACCGTAGGGGTCCTGACTCGTGCGGTGCAGTTCATCATGGCGGCGAACAGTAGCAACAGCACGAGCGGTAAAAGCGTCGGAAAGCAGCCCTCTCCTTCTGCCGAGCAGGTAACGGCGAATCGGGTTTATCACAGTAACACATGAGCATGTAATCCTCGCTGCGAGCGAGTGACGCGGCGGAACAAAGCCAGAAAACTCCTCCTGTAAACAACAAAGCTGAAATCGCCCAACGCCCCTCATTGTAATGTCGCGTGAATTTGTGATGTGCTGCTGTGTATCGAGACGCAATGCAAATATCAGATGAGACTGTAAATTGATGAACCATCAAATCTGTGTAGTGTCTCCACCCATTAGAAACTGGTACATGCCCTACTGTCTCTTTAAGGAAGTGTGTCACTATTCCTGTCGTGGGACAGGAGATCCTACTGGAGTGACCCTTATAGGCACACTGCGTAACAATGTCCTAGCTTGTTGATAATTTGCAATATGTGTGTGTTGTGTGACTCAGGTGGTGGCGACCTTCCAGAGGATGAGGCAGGAGCAGCGCAGTATGGCCTCCAAAGCCGCAGAGTTTGAGATGGAGATCAATGAACACATGTGTGTGTGTGTGTGTGTGTTTTATCCGTGACTTGCTGCAAAACCTTCCCTTCTTCATGCACTGAGTTATGCATTTGCATGAAGTCGTCCATATGGCATCTTCTGATAAATAATAATGGACCCTTTTCACAGACTCTGATGACGCACGATTCTGGCTAAACTGAGAATCATGGTTTTAATTGTTTTTAAATAGAGGTCACTCAGACAACTAAACAAAATAACATGATTTACTAGAGGTTCAGATGAAACAGTAACGTTAATTGATGCAGTTGATTTAAAATGTTTAATTCAAACAACATTTTATATCAGGTTGAGTCGACGATTCAATGACTCTCATGAATATTACTGGATTAATCAGCGTTTTTTTGATTGAATCTCATGAATGAATAATTCAATGAATCACATTTTTAACAGTCACTTGTCGGCACTACTCTGTGTAACGATGTAATCAATCTTTATTTGAAGTATCAAGTTACTTACGCAACCGTAGATGACTGTGTTTATGTCTAATGTATTTCTGTGATATGAATATTTATAAGAGATATAATGATCTTTTGGTGATACAGCTCTAGTTGTAAATCTAGCATTTAATAAACATTACGTTCATTTATAACACGTTACATTGTGTGTTATTACTATTAAATTAGCCTACAGAAAACTTGTCTGAGATTCTGATTATAAAACTAAAGTCTCTCTACATTCCAAGCATACAATTACAATAATGTTCTCATCATTTTATGAACATGATTCATATTTCAAGCAATTTAAAAGCATCATGATGACCAGTGCGCATCTGATCAGCTGCTGGAAATAATACATTTATCGATTTTAATATATAAAGGCCAAAATTTTCTTATCGAACCAATAACGTTATAAATCGATCTTATAACCTAGTATCATAATTAATGTAAGGAATTAAAATTGTGTGTAAATTTAAGATGGTAGTAAATAATTAAATATGAATAATTTTTGTTTAGTTTTTATTAATTAGATTTAATATTTAAACTGTTGTACGAATATCTGACATGTATGTTTTTTTCTTTTCTCTTGTATTAATTAATTCCAGTGACAAAATGACGCTCATTTGATTGATAAATATGTATAAAGGCTAATAATAAGCAATAATTAATAAGCAAAGAGCTTAATTTGTTGTTAAGAAAAATTGTCTGTGAGGACCGAAATAAATCTTACCAATTAATTAAATAACGTCCAATACCGATATATCGTGCATCCCCACATTTTAAAAATGATGCGCATCTTGGCATTAACATCCATTGTCTTGTGATATCCCAAAATGCACATATTAATACTTAGCTGACGATTTTCCACAAATGTTTAAAGCACTGATACTTGCACGTGTGAGACGCTGTTCTCACGCTCATCACTTCCTCTTCACAGCCTCGTCATTGACACACTAAAGGAAGTAGATCCCTCACGGAAGTGCTTTCGTCTCGTCGGCGGCGTGCTCGTGAAGCGGACCGTCAAAGAAGTTCTGCCAGCGTTGGAAAACAATAAAGAACAGGTATTAATCCACACTAATACACTTTAGTTTGTATGTAATTTGCAAGGCTACTTATATTTTTGATACCTTGGCAGTAATAAAAATAAATAAATTGTACGATAACTATCTTTTATTTTCCTTTTTTAATCACCTTTTAATGCTAAAGGTGAATTTAGCATTTTAAGTTATGTATGAGACGTAGCCACAAATGTTTGCTTGCCGTTCACGATGCGTTGCTCACAGTTTCTGTCTGTTCGATCGGATCTCGAAGATCGTGGAGACGCTGAACACACAGATGCAGACTAAAGGGCGCGAGCTGACGGAATACCGCGAGCGCTACAATATCCGGTTAGTGGGAGAGGACGGAGAAGCAGGGCAAAGCGGACGCCAGTCAAGCCAAAGACAGCGACGGCGGCTCTAAAGGCGGCGCGGGAGTGCTCGTCTCGTAGTGCATCGCCGCGTGCCGCTTCAATCTTGGCAGAGAGACTGAGTTGGCATGTCTCCGTAGTCTTACACACGAAAGAGAGTGAAAGTCACATTTTACATTCATTATATTAGACCATAAAACACACATTTCATTCAACAAGTCACTTCTTTTTCACAATTTTCCGTTATTTGCTTTCAAGTAACATTTATGGCAAATAAACTAGACTCGACATCATTGATGTGTTGTGACGCATAAATCCAGCATCCTCAGAACGGTTAGACTTTCACTGCTCTGGGACTGCAGTCATAACTAGTGTTTGCAGAGAGATGAGTGTGACGGTGGACCGCAGATCCACTCCAGCGTTTATCATGTTACGACTGTACGTTTGTGGACGAAGCCTTATGTTTTTTTGTTTTTGTGGTTGTTTTGGTTATTGAAATAAAAATACCGTTGAGCAAGATCTTTTCAGAGTGTTGCGTGTTCTGTTTGGCACTGAATTCACACAGTTGTTGGTGCAAAATACATAAAAAGGGTGTGTGTGTGTGTTGCCGTTCACCATCAGTTATTTACTTGTGTGAAAAAATTATTATAATTATCAATTTTTTATTTTCAATTACGATTGTATTATTACAATAGTAAAATCTGTTTATAGAGTTAAAAATAATAGTATAAAAGTATTCAAATTGACTGGGTTTATATTTTGTTTTATGAACACATAAAAATTGAGTTTATGTATATTTTAACCAACCGTTGCCTCACGAAATGACTGGAAAAAATGGTAATTGTTTTTTTTTAAATAAATATGCAATCAATTAACTTTCATGTAATATTTTTAAAAATACAGAAATATTACCATATTTATATACCATGATAAGTGCATGAAACAAGGTATATAATAATATAACACACAAACACTTTTACTTTAACGGAGGAACTGATGAGGTCGACCGTCTTCAGTTTCGACACATTCAGAATGATGTTATTTTCTATTTGTGTTTCGGTGTGTTGAATAATTCTGAACGGATCAGTCTGGTATCTTTTTGCAGTCTGTTCAGGGCTGGTATAATCATATAATGGTCTGATGTCTCCTCCATGTGGTCCTGCTTAGTATTGCAGCTAATTTTGCACAATATTACTGTTATTACAAATAAATGCAGCCTATATATATATATATATATATATATATATATATATATATATTTTTTTTTTTCTTTAAGGATCACCCTCAAACTTAATCCTGAACTTTTGTACCTGTGTAGAATTAAATATAGTGATCATGATGTTTGCTACAACTGTTGGATGTAGCTTAGCATTATCTTCTAGCGCATTTCCATGTTCGTGTCGTTTAGCGCTTGCGGAGTATATTTCGCATATTATACAATAAGATTGAAAGGTTTCCGGAATCTAATATTTTATCAAAATAAAAATAAAGTTATCAACGAGGATGGGATTCGAACCCACGCGTGCAGAGCACAATGGATTAGCAGTCCATCGCCTTAACCACTCGGCCACCTCGTTGCTTGCGACCATATTATTTACCGTCATTATTTTAATTGTCGTTATGAGTTAATAACCCGTCCGTTTCTGATACCCAATGAGTATTTACTGACATTTCGCTCTTGCTAATAACAGGGAGTGTTTATAAAATCCAAACTATCCCACATACGTATTCCAGAACACATTCGAGCTCTTTCTAGGGTGTTTACGGTAAGCGGAACGGTAAACACGCATGCGCAGTGCGTGCTGTTCCCGAACGCTTTTCTCTTCTGCTCGTTTACAGACGTCTAACGGGCGTCTTTTCGCACGCATCCAAACATGCAAGTCAATTCCCGCTCAATCTGACCTGCACGACATCTCGCTGCAATGCAATGCAAGTCAATGCAATGTCTGCTGCATGCATGAGGGCTGCATAGCTTGAGCTCAGTGTTGCCCTGGCTAACCCTAGCTGATCTGTAGCCATAGACACCATTTGAGAATATTTCATTAATATTCACTAAAAGGTACCAGTAATTGTAATGCATTTCTCTAAAAAATGCTCAGTGTTTAAGGTGGTGCTCAGTGCGCTTCTCATTGTTGCACTGTTGCAGCTTTTATATCTGTCTTCCCTTTCAAAACTGCATGGCAAACAGCAGCGCTACAAGTATTCAGAGCTGTTCGGATCCAAAAAAACTGCAAACCAAGATGAGAAGAACCCTAGACGGGAACATCTCAGATACTCTTTATCCACAGGCGGCATCTTCGATGGGAGCGGACAGTATCGTGTGTATAAGAACCTGATTAAAAGTGACTTCTCCACCAATCAGAAGCCAGGAGCAGATCCCAGATCGCACCATCTGGCGTTGGCCACGCATACGACGATCAACAACCTTCACCATTTGAGCTCTTTGCTTGAGCGCTGGCAGAATCCTCTTTCTATCGCGATATTCGCCCACGGACAAGATGTCAAGTTCGCGGACGGCCTTCGCCTACGCCCTCAGCTTGTTTTGCCCTCAAGTTCAAGCGTTGGTTGACTTCCACCTGGTCTGCCTTTCAGGAGAAACGGCCAGTTTTCCAGAGCAGGATCGGAGAGCACTTCGCCGGTCTCGAGGAGAAGGGCTGTTCCGGTGTCTTCGCGAATCTCGAATCCCACCGAGACAAGTATAAAAACTACGCCATTGGAAACAACGTCTCGTACCCGAACAACCTTCTCCGAAACGTGGCCCGCAGCGGCACAGACTCGGCCTACATCCTGGTCATCGACGTCGACATGATTCCCAGTGCCAATTTGCACCACCAGTTTGTGACCATGCTAATGAAACGTGAACCCGCCGCGGACGAGGTCCTCGTTCTTCCAGCGTTCGAGATCAGACACACGCGTAAAATGCCCGGGTTGGAAGCCAGAGCTGGTGCAACTCTATCAGGTCGGAGAGGTGAGGCCGTTCTACGATGAGCTGTGCCCTCGCTGTCAGGCTCCCACTAACTACTCCCAGTGGGTCAACCGGGCCAGCCGAAGCTCTGGGCCGCTGGATGTGGCGTACACCTTAAACTGGGTCGATCCCTGGGAGCCGTTTTACATCGGCGCTCGATCGGTTCCTCTCTACGACGAGAGCTTCCGGCAGTACGGCTTCAACCGGATCAGTCAGGTGAGTGGGTTTGTACATATAATTAGTTGGCTAAATGCAGTCGCGCAAAATAAGGCATTCAAATAAATGCAGAGATGTACATAGTAAACGAAGAGAACTGCTTAGTACCATAATGCTGTACTTGTTCTCTACTAGAGTATTGTTTTTTTCTCATACTTCTACTTTTACTTCAGTAGATATTTTCGATGAATTCAATACTTTTACTTCAATATTTTTTTAATGTTCTACTAGTTACTCGTTACAATTATAAAAATTTTCAGAATCATTCAACACATTCTCATCCTTTAGCGTCATATAGGTGACGTCTATATGACAAACGACAGCTCATACTATCGCACATGGCACCCATTATCGTCAATACAGCTTCGCGCTGTGATGTGTGGGGTCAGGGCAGTCTCTATATTACGCATTCATGACGCCTTGGGTTCGCATGTTATATTAACGATAAAGGGTGCCATGTGCGTAGTATAGCGTTGTTTTGTCATATGAGCGTCACTATGTGACGCTAAAGGATGAGAACAGGCTGCAAGTTGGCTTTCATGCTGCCTGAAATCACACCTCAGGTTGTAGGGTAATGGTATTGATTGACGCACACATTGACAACTAATGCAGCGGTTTTCCTGCAATGACATTTTTTTGGCGCCCGCCAAAGCAAATTCGTATCCCGCCAAAGCTCCTTATTTGATTGCTAGTTCAAACTTTTGACTGCTTTCTTTAATAATTACATGACACAATACTTGTACTTTCTAGGTACTCAGTAGTGAATTTTAAAATCAACTACTTGCAATACTTAAGTACAAAAAATGTTGAAGACTTTAGTACTTCTACTTAAGTGTGGTTCTTAAAGAGCACTTCAACTTCTACTTAAGTCACTTTTTTGATAGAGCACTTGTACTTTTACTCAGAGTCCAGGTTTCTAGTACTTTAAACATCTCTGAATAAACGTGAAATATCTACATAGCACATATATGTGTGTGTACAGTGGCTTGCGAACGTAGTCAAACTGCCTTGTTGCTGCCTTCTGTTAAACTTTTTTTTTTCAAATTTATCTACACTTCAAAATTATACACTCCATAATGGCAAAGCAAAAAATATTAGTGCCCAACCAATAAAGGATTTTGAAGGCCAATACCGATAAAATATTTGTTGATTTTAAAATCTGATATTCCGATATATCTGCCGATATTTTTTTTTTTTTTCAGAAATGCACAACAAAACATTAACAGATTTCCCTAACATTAGTTATTTGTAGTTATTTATGAGTTTTAACTAAAATAATAATAATAATGCATTTTAAAAAGAAACTTGTTTCTTTTATGCCTCGATTTCCACTGAGGGGTACGGTACGGTACAGTACAGGTGCGGGTCGGGTACACCATGATCAGGCTTGCGTTTCCACCGCCAACAGTACCCTTACTTGATAGGCGTGGTGTTTGCTGGAAAGAAGCGATCGACGTCATTTTTGCGCGAAGAAAGCGACAATGGATGACAGCACAGCAGATCTTGTTCTTGCTTCTCAGCATGTTTGTCACTAGAAACAAGCGCTGGCATTAGGCGTTTCTCAATACCAAGTAGCCATCGCAAAGTCCGACTCAGGAGAATGATCCCTGCTAATGGAACAGTGCGTTCTTGATCGCGGCACTCAGCTCGCTCTGGCTGTGCGACTCCGGTTATCTCTTGTATGTACATTTTAGGCAATAATAAACCGAAATATGTTATAAAACACCACTCTGCTTCGTTTTGATTTCATTTCAATACATTTTAAACATTATAAAGCACACAAATGTGGTTCAGGCAACGCATAGCCTATTGATTATATTCACTGCATGTGTGTAATGTTATATTTATAACAAAACTATAAAACACAACCCTGCCTCTTTTCGTTTAAATTTAAAAATATTAAACATATTCCAGGCAATATGTAATGTATTGCATATCGTATTGGTACAAATGTTGCAATGAACAACAGATTATTTTGTAATACAATTTAAAAAATGACAAAATTATCTATTTTTGTTGCATTTCAGTTTTATCAATAATAGCCATTATAAAACTATAAGTAAAAGGTACAAACAGATATACAGTAAAGCTTAAATAACATAAAGAAACAATTCAGTCAGTCAAATATACAAATTCAGCGCTCAAAGAAATGAAACTTCACGTAGCCTTCTGCCAAAGCTATTGGCCAGGGAACGAATTATAGATTCACGGAGACCAAAGATCACCTGTTAGGTTTATACAAGACAAACTATATCTCATGTTTAACCACTACAGAGACGTCCGAGTCAGCGGCAAACGTCAGGATGACTAGCCGCGGAAAGGCTGTTCCGGCGGGGACACGAGCGCGAGCGTCCGGTGATAGCTTGAAATGGATCTCAGTCAAATTATCATAAATCTATAAATAAACCACAGATTTGAGCTTTAAAAAACTACTTTCTCGCCTGAAAAACTCTTAAAACTACATTTCGTGACACAATAACAGTAGAATTATATTTCAACTGTATGCTTCTAATGCCCTTAGCATGCGCGAGTGACGATACTCTGTCCACCAATCACCGTTCTGCAGTGAGTCTAGCTCCACCTTTTAGTACCCTTTCACTGTGCTAGGTACCCCAACGAAAGGGTACCAAAATAGTGGTACGGTACGCTTCGGCTTTTTGGTACCATTCACAACTTTTGACAGTGGAAACGCAAATAAATGCGTACCGAACCGTACCGTACTGTACCGCTCAGTGGAAACGAGGCATTATTGTCACAACAGAACAGACTGATGATAGTGGCTTTAGCTAGCTTTATGGTTCGCTAGTCTATAATGAGCCATAATTTAGCAATGGATAACGTCATACTGCAAATTGTAAAACATATATTTTCAATATAACAGGCCAAGGAGAGATGATATGTCTCATTGCTATAATGGTCACGCGCTATTAAAGAAATACTTCAGTCACATTGTCGAAAGTTAAAGGACAGTCAGTCAACTACACTGTAACAACGTAACGTAATTATTACTAGCTAATTCCGCTTCACTTTCGGCTTATTAAACAGCAGCAAAACTAGACATGATAGTCACAAATTTTGTGAGAACTGATGGGGATGTTCTTTTAATTGTTATTCAAGCAATGTATGTCTCGTGACCAACTCACCATAAACACACTTCACCGATGATCTCACTCGCGGATAACTGGTTCTCTCTGCCCGACTCTGGTTGCAGGATGTGTGGCGCGTTATAAATGAGTGTTGCCAACAGGAACGGTGTAGAGTGCCCTCTGGTGGACAAACTATACAACTCCAACATTCGTGACATGGTTCATTTTTATTTTATTTTTGAAATGTTCATTTATCGGCCATTATAACTGCCGATACCGATAGTTTGGAAAATGCCTAATATCGGCCAATAATATGGTGCGATAAATCGGTCTGGCTCTAAAAAATATATTTTAAAGCAAATTGCTAATTTATATAAAAATAAAAACTGAAATAATTACAGTGCAGAAGTAATGTAATTATTTCTTGTAACTTTTTGGGACACTTGTAATTTATGATTTACAATAATCATTATATTTTTTATATAATCTTGATTCCCGGCTCAGGTACTCACTGACGGCCTCTCTCTCTTCTCTCCAGGCCTGCGAGCTCCACGTCGCTGGCTACCGGTTCTCCGTCGTGAGCAATGCGTTTGTGGTTCACAAGGGCTTCAAGGTCCAGGGAGAGTTTCACAGCAGGAAGGACGAGGAGAACCGCAAGAACCGGGTCCTCTTCCGCAGCTTCAAGGAGAGCCTGAAGGACAAGTATCCCAACTCTCCTCGCCACTGCTGAGGAAACCTGTCAATCAATCCTCAAACACACACACCTTCCAGACACTCAGAGGAAAACACTGACACCAAGAACCTCTTTGAATTTACAGCCATTTCAAAACAACAAACTCTACAGTTTAAGAGAATGCGCATCATTTTTATTTATAATGCTTTTAAAGAGAGAAACTAAATAAAAATTTTTTTTTTTAAATGTGTGACGCCTTTGGATTGTGAGCTAAAGCTATTTATTGATTTCGTTGTCTTGTTCTCTGTAGTTGAATGTATTATTTAACCTGAGAAATGTTTATGTAAGTAAATAAGAGGTTATGAACGTTTGGCGCACTAATAATAGAGATGTTGTGACTGTACGGGTGCATGTGTTCGAGTTTCTGACGAGACGGATTAGTTGTAAAGCTATTAACATAATAGGGTCGACAGGCCACCTTTATGCTAATGACTGCTCCAAAGACGCTCTAAGAACCTGATGATAATACAGCGTCTGAAAATCATATTAGTGTTTTAATTATATCTGACTTGTGGATTAGGGTAGATGACAATGAAGCAACATTAGATTAATGCAGGAATCTACAGGTTTTAGTGACTGAACGATGAACGAGCAATACTGTGTGTGTGTCACTGATATTTACATGAACTGTAAGAGATTTGAAGTGTTTAACACTGAACGGGGCTTATTTGTATTGTCCTTTTTGGAAGATAAATTTAAAAAAAATATCCCTTTATTTTTGTTTAAATTTTTTTAAATATTTTTCTTGCCTGGATTTTTTCAAATGATATCAAGTGTATTTTTACATCAGTTTACAATAGAATTATTATTTATCCAGTTATTGTCATAGTAGCTCATTTTGGTTATTTATCTCGTTTTGCCCTGATAGTGTCGTGTCGTATTGACAGCATGAATGTTGTGACGTTTGAACACTGGAAACCTTATTGTGATACTGAAGAGAAAATTACTGTTTTATAAAATTCTGAACATGTAATTCTTTGAACATTGTTTTTGTTATCGTTGAATGACAAATGAGTTCTCCTGTTATTATTATTGATACTGACTTGTTCGTTTTGTATCTTGTTACATAAATCTACAACATTTGTGTTGGTGGTGATCTTTAAGATTATCAGGACTATCAAGGTCAAAGTTTATTTATATAGCACCTTTTTTCAACATGAATGTTGACCAAAGTGAAGCAAAAATACACACATAGTAAAACAGAACATGTCAAAAATTGTTCCATGAACTAATGTTTTTTTTTACTAATGTTTTGAGAAAAATAACTTTGAACAAATTTCTATTGACGTTCCTGGATGAACATTTGTTCATAACTTTAAGAGAACCAGGAAAATGATTAACAATTTTGGCAGTAATGTTGATGTAATATCTGGGTGCCAGTGATGTAGATCATGTCCACTAAAAAGGCTAAATAAATACATTAATGCATTAAAATCCCATTTAATGTAATGGTTCAGCTCTGTCTGTGCTGCTACACTTTTTGACCCTTTTGTATATGTGAATTTATTAGAAGCCCATACCTTTCCATCCACAGCGTGTCATTTCAGCAGTGAACCAGAAGGGGGGGCGAGTGTGAGGCAGGAAACAAGCGTCAGTCCAGCTGTGCTTCCGGTGTAACGGCATCCTAAAACTACAGATCACCTATGGGATGATATCAGGAAAAAATTTAGACTTGCAACACATTCTTTAATGTTCTGATTGGCTGAGAGGATTGTTGAGGAGAGAGTTGCTGTAATTTTTATAAATGATCATGTTAAAAAAAAAAATCAGTTGACTTGAGCCAAACAAAGCAAGACGTTTATCTTCGTGTGTGTGGGGGGTTTGTGTGTCATAAGGTTTAGCTGTTCTTCACCGATTAGACTGTCTATCTCTGCATTTTTTTGAGATAGTTGAACTTATCCCATACTAAATCATAATTATGACATTAGGTTGTAATTATCACATACTAAATCATAAATAATTATGGATAAAAAGTTATGAGATAGTCAAAATGATCACATACTAAATCAAAATTATGACATACTAGGTTGTCATTATCACATACTAAATCATCATTGACATACCAAGTCATAATGTTGACTTATGGATAAAAAAATGTCTAAATTTGGGCAAACTAACTATTATGACAAAAAGGATTAATTATCATGAATTGTCATAATTATGACATATTTAAGTCATAATTGACTGTCACAATTATGAATAAAAAGCCAAACTTGTGAGATAATAGAAATTTCCTACTAAATCATAATTATGATATAAAAAGTTGAAATTATCAAGTCAAGTCATGAGTCAAGTTGAAATTCAAGTCAAGTTGAAATTATCAAGTCAAATTATGACATGACTAAATTGACATTTCTAAGTACGTCATAATTTAGACTGTCAGTTATGTTTTACAAATGCATATATTTTTCTTCTTATGTGTCAGAAATGGGCTTCCATATTGACGTGCCTAACCAACCACAGAACTAAACTACTGCACCTCATATAGAATTTATATGGATTATTTTGGTTCTAAAAATCTGGTACTGGAGAGACAAATTTGTGCCGTAGTACAATATTGACAACAACAGTTTTACATTCTCAAATGACAATTGTACTGATGTAGTTACATTTCAATAATACCATTTATGAGTCTTCCCCTACCATCTTAGGAAAAAAATAACGCTCCCCAGATGTAGATCTACATTTTGCTTCGTTTCGCTCGGACATTTAACGTCATGTACATACACGCGAAACACTCGGAGATTTAACGGCAAAGACATACACGCATACACGCGGATAGCTCAAAATGCGTATAGATAACACGCAACTTAACTTGAAAGTGGCATGTATGTTTACGCAAAAGTCATGATGTGAGAAAACAAAAACAATTATAAGTAAATTATGAAACCAAAAATAAAACTCTACACATGTTGTTTTTTCGACACAATTTGATGAAATTGGAGCATCGGTTTGCCAAAACTATGAAACACAAAATAAACAAACTAGAAACTTGCAATACAATGTCCTTACTACACGCGACGCGCGGCACATGATAAAAGGTATATTTTCCATGTTAATCAGAGATTATGTCCTCACCAGCCACGACGGGGCGACATTCAATTCTATTCAATCAGACGATTCTATTCTATGTACCATAAGATTCTTCTGTCCAGTTATAGCCCTTCAGTGGCTTGCCTCATATTTAAAAGACAGGACATTTGCTGTGAATCTGGGAGACTTTTCTTCCACATTGGCCCCTTTAGTTTGTGGTGTTCCTCAGGGGTCGATTTTGGGACCGTTGCTGTTATCTCTGTATATGAAGAGTTCAGATGCAAAAGCCTCTAAGTGCCATTTGAAATTTTCTTCTAAAATGACCATTTTTATCAAGCTTGTATATTTAAGTTCAGTAATTTCACTTAAATGGCGAATGAAGATAACCTATTAATTGTCATTTAAGTGAAATTACTGAACTTAAATATACAAGCTTGATAAAAATGGTCATTTTAGAAGAAAATTTCAAATGGCATTTAGAGGTTTTTGCATCTGAACTCTTCATATGCTTCCTCTAAGCACTATTTTTCGAAAGTTTAGTATTTCACACCAGTTATGCTGACGATCTCCAGTTTTACTTTCTTGTGAGCTTAGATAAAACCTGTTTGCTGGACAAAGCACAGGAATGTTACAGTGACATTAAACTTTGGCGCTCTAGCAACTTTCTCCAATTAAATGAGAGTAAACTGAGGTTTTGATTGTAGGATCTCCCATCACACCTTTCCTGATCATTTAAGTTACTTGTCCTAAAGATTGAAGATCATGTAAAGAGTTTAGGGGTGATCTACTAACTTGCAATAGACAGACTGGTGCTGTTGTTTAGGGTAGCTTTTTTAACTTGAGATCAATTGCAAAAGTAAAGCATTTTTCTATCCAGTAAGGATTTGGAAATTGTGGTTCACTTTTTTATTTCATTAAAGATTGACTATTGCAATTCTTTATATATTGGTCTCCCCCAGACTATGCTCGTCCGACAGCGGCAAGGGTTCTCTTGTTTGTCTACATGGCCCTATCAGGCCTTGACCCCAGTACATCGCTGATCTTATTATTCTCTACTCTCCTTTAAGAGTTTCAGGTCCTCCGATCAAGGGCTTTTAAAGATCCCTCAGTTGTCATATAACATCAAAAGGAGATTGTGCTTTTTCTGTGGTAGGTCCCAAACTCTGGAATAGTCTCCCATTCCACGTGAGGTCAGCTTCATCAATTGCCACTTTTAAAGGATTAGTTCACTTTTGAAAAACTTTTGCTGATAATTTACTCACCCCCATGTCATCCAAGATGTCCATGTCGAAAAGAAATTAAGGTTTTTGATGAAAACATTCCAGGATTTTTCTCCATATAATGGACTTCCACGGGAACCAGACGGTCCAAGCTCCAAAAGATCGTTAATAACAGTTTCAGATCCAGCTTCAAATGTCTTTAAACGACACCAGACGATGAATTTTTTTTTTTGTAAACGGCGTTTGAGTTAGTTTGCACGTTCAACCTATGTGTTCAACTTACTGACTCTGTACTTCCAGCTACGTCGCCGTGACCTTTTGAACGTAATTACGTATTACGTGACGTTACAAACGCGCCTCCAGAATAGAGCTAGGCTACCATTTGTCCTTAGAAAAGTTACATTTTTGGAATAAGTTTTGAAATAACCCATCGTTTCGCATGATAAAACCCTTATTCATTCGTCTGGTGTCGTTTAAAGACATTTGAAGCTGGATCTGAAACTGTTATTAACGATCTTTTGGAGCTTGAATCGTCTGGTTCCCATGGAAGTCCATTATATGGAGAAAAATGCTGGAATGTTTTCATCAAAAACCTTAATTTCTTTTCGACTGAAGAAAGAAAAGACATGGACATCTTGGATGACATGGGGGTGAGTAAATTATCAGCAAAAGTTTTTTCAAAAGTGAACTAATCCTTTAAGTCATATTTATTTTCTTTAGCTTTTGAATAAGTTATGTTTGTTTTGTTGTATGATTTTAATGTTATCATTTTTGTAAAGCACTTTGGGGCAATATAAATAAAGTTGTTTGCTTGCTATTTTAGAAACGATTTCTATTTCGCGGCTGGAACAACAAATAAAGTGTTGCGATGATAATCTCAGGTGCTGTTTGTGCTTTATTTAATGTTAAAGAGTGTAATGTGACTGAATATCATTTAGTGCTTCCAGCTTTGTAGCTGTAAAAGCAACAATGGATAATTTACCTCAGATCTTGAAATAAAACAAATGTTCAAATTGTGAACAAACAAGTGTTTTCTTTGACAAAGATTGTTTTAGTAACTCAGTAGCCTATGTATTTGTAATAATGTTTAAATGGTGAAACATGTGTGAATGCCGTCAGGATTACTCACTGGTGCTGTGCATTGCCGCAGACCCCGCCCACACGCTGTTCTGATTGGCTGTGGTTTTTGATTGATTTTGACTACAACAAAATAAAAGACAGGAACTATGAAAGTGAATCAAAAACATGGCAGTGGCACAGCAAAGTCAGAGATTTATACAAATAAATTACACAATTTATACAATTACAATTAAATTAGCTATATTTGTTACTAGTTGAGAGCTTGAAATTACGGTAATTCCAACTTGATGTGAATGCAAAATGCATAAATGTAAAATGTATATGTGTGAATGCAGATGTTGAAACAGTAAATTCATAAAATACAAAACAAATGTAATCAAACATTGTCAGTCCAGAGTTGTTGCCTCTTTCTACTTAAATTAACAAATGTATTTCAATATATAGTACATCATATTTCACATGGGTTAATCCATGTTATTGAATACCACAAAATAATTTTGACTATTTAAAAAAAAACTATTGTTTAAAAAAACAAACCATGAAATGCATTTATAGAAATGCACTTTTAATGGATGTTTAATGGATGTCTTGCTATTTTCTTGTTCTCCCTATCTGTCTCTTCTCTAGCCTGAAGAAATGTGTGAGAGGAAGCAGAAGGCATGATGGGTGAGGGGTTGGTGTGGATAAGGCGTTTTATTAAGCAGGTTTGGTGAGGTAAAGTGGGGCTTATCCCAGAAGCTTTGAGGAGCAAGGCTTATTTAGGTCACAGAGCTTTACGACACAAGCAATTAGCAGCAGCGCTAGCAGGAGGAGCAGGCCTGAGATTAGCAGAGGACAGGCGCTCCTCGTGCTCCTCGGACAGCTGGGCCTCGTGAGGGGCTTTGGGTCGAGCACCTTCATCTTCCCCGATTTGTTTCTCATGACACGCAACTCACGAGAGAGTGAGGAGATTTTGTTACGGACTCCAGTAAACACTGAATTGGGTGAGAGGCTGATGCCAGTCACTGCTAGTTAAAGCACAGGTGTGTGTCACTGTCAACTCAATGACTTTAAAGCCCGTTGTCCAGCTGTAACAAACCCCTTCAGTTAACAAACCATGTGTAAATTCATGTCCATTGCTGAGTATTTTCTCCTTAAAACTGCAAGGTTTGAAATCAAAAACTACATTGGAACCAATCAGATCAATGTGGAGGCGGGGCTCATTTGCATATTTATAACCACGTATACTAAATTAGGCAAGAGTTTAGCATTACAGTCAAGGTGTTTTAAGGCATGAAGATATTTTTTAAGAAAAAAAACATTTAAATGTAATTTTGGTGATCAAAGATGAGTTTTGAGGGATTCAATTATTGACCACAGGGGGCTTAAGAATCCTTTATTTATTATTATATGGGTATTTTTGTGAAGGGTTTTATCTATCTCATCCATCCATCATCCATCCATCATCTATCCATCATCTATCCATCCATCCATCCATCATCCATCCATCATCTATCCATCATCCATCCATCCATCCATCCATCCATCCATCCATCCATCCATCCATCCATCCATCCATCCATCCATCCATCCATCCATCCATCCATCTATCTATCTATCTATCTATCTATCCACTATCTATCCATCATATCATCTATCCATCCATCTATCATCCATCCATCCATCTATCCACTATCATCCATCCATCCATCCATCCATCCATCCATCCATCCATCCATCCATCCATCCATCCATCCATCCATCTATCTATCTATCTATCTATCTCTCTATCTATCTATCTACTCTATCTATCTATCTATCCATCCACTATCTATCCATCTATCATCTATCCATCCATCTATCATCCATCCATCCATCTATCCACTATCATCCATCCATCCATCCATCCATCCATCTATCCATCTATCATCCATCCATCTATCATCCATCCATCTATCATCCATCCATCCATCCATCAACCCATCCATCCATCCATCCATCCATCTATCATCCATCTGTCTATCCATCTATCATCCATCCATCTATCATCCATCCATCCATCCATCCATCCATCCATCCATCTATCCACTATCTATCCATCTATCATCCATCTATCATCCATCCATCCATCCATCTATCTATCCACTATCTATCCACTATCTATCCACTATCTATCCATCTATCATCCATCTATCATCCATCCATCCATCCATCCATCTATCCACTATCTATCCACTATCTATCCACTATCTATCCATCTATCATCCATCCATCCATCCATCCAACCATCCATCCACTATCTATCCACTATCTATCATCCATCCATCCATCCATCCATCCATCCATCCATCCATCTATCTATACTATATTACCTATCACTATATTACTATTAAATCCTAAACTAGTCATATATATTGTTGGAAAGGTCTAAGACTCCTAAATAGATATTTTAGGTCTGTTTTTTTTTCTTACAAATTATGAATGAACAGTAATATATGAATTTATGACAAGAGTGCGCCTCAAAAAAACACACTTTTAATAATTGAAACTTTGATTTTTACTGCTAAAAGTTCATAATAAAACATAATTAGTATTTGTCAATAAAAAAAGATAAAATTATATTTTAAAAATTAAGGTAAGAAGTCCTCTAAAAAGTATAATATATTATATATATATAAATATTTTTTTTATTATTAATATATCACATATTTTAGTAGTTATCATAAATTAGGTATCATTTGAAAGCTTACAAACTCAGAATTCATCCTGTGAAAACCGTTTTGAAATTGGACGTTGCGTTACCATAGAAACAGTATTTTTTTATTAGGCCCCTCCCCTTTTGGACATCATCTTTCATAATTTATTATCAAAACCTTTTCTAATCTTGACAAAACACATATTGTCAGAAAGGTCTGAGTCTCAAGGTTCCATATTTAGTGACAGAAGTGATATTTGGGTAGAAATGTAATAATTTGTTATGGCATAATGCATACAATTAAATTCAATGGAATTCAATGGGACCCGGTGGCTATTTTTGGTACTACGCCTAAACAAAATCGCATGGGAACTTCAATATTTGGAACACAACTTGGTTAGATATATAGCTTTCATTTTATAGTATTTTTATAGTAAAACATATTTTGTAAAATATTTATTTCATATTAAAAAAAATATATTAAAAAGTATATTTGATTTACTGTAAATTATAACTTCCATACCTTTTTCATACTTTAATTTTTTTAAGTGCTTTCACTTTAGTAACAATCTGCTGATTGTTTTATTTAAAACAAGACCAAACTTAGGTCTATATTCCAAAGCATTCTTGAATTACAACCATTTAAGTTTGTATAGTGCATTTTTATGTCAATTATCAAAAAGGGGGGTGACGGGTAAAGGGTTAAGTACTATTAACTTTGATGTTTAAGTTTATTTAAACTTAAATCACATTAAACTGATTTAAAAATTAGTTTGTGTAACATTAAAAAAAGTATCTTTCTGAATAAATTTCTGAACTTTCTGTCTGTCTGTCTGTCTGTCATCTAATAAAAACCTGTAACCTTCCTTACACAGTTCAACCATGTTACACAACACGAAGGCCACACTAACCGTCTCACATAATCAAACCAGGACTTAAAAGCTCACCCAGCTTTTAGAAAAGGTAACCTGTCTATCTCAGTAGGGCAGTGAGACATGTGTCATTGGATTCTTTGGCTGCCGGTGTTTTGAAACAGATCCTGCTAATACCTTGATAATGTGTAGGGCAGCTCTAATGAAAGATGACACTGAAACAGCAGGAGTGACACAGGAGAGCAGTCCAGCAGCATTATAGCCTTCGCTTCATTGGATTTTACACAAACACAGATGGACGCCCAGGTGCATATAGTCCATGACACAACGCTTAAATGGAAACACTTCAGAACACTGATGTTAAATTTAGTAAACGAAGAATGCAGTTTTAAATGCACAGAGGATGATGTACTTACATTTATAATAAGATACACCATCTCTTTTCTTCTCTCTCATATACATATACTGAACACAACACATTAGCGCCGGGGAAACCGACCCTTTCTTATTTGAAGTCAATTTAAAACAATACTCCCAAGAAAACGTGATTGAAACGTTTGATTAAGAAAAAAAACAACAAAAAAAAACACCTGTGATATTTCTTATTAAGTTGCCTGTTTCATGTTCACATCAAAAAATCCTCCCGAAACCAAATTAAAATTCATTGTGTGCTCATTTAGCAGTGATAAATGTAAACAAATAATATGATTTAATCCGCAGGGGTGATAGTAGAAAAAAATCCTGAGCCTGAACTTTTTTCCCTGGGAGGTAAGCGGCCCCTAAGCCAAGAGATATATGCCCTGATCAACATAATTGTCAAGCGCGATACAGGGGTGTGCTCCCCTGGGAGAACATTTTGATAAATACAGGTAGTCTCTTAAATTATAGATTCTGGTGACTTTTGTAGATATAAATGGACATCATTCAGACATGAGATGAACAAACCCAATACAAGCCTATATTACAGTAGCATATCTGTGTAGAGCACTAGAGCTACTGGGACCCTGGGCCTAGTAGGCCTGTTCATTAATCCATCCCTGCTTTTAACTAGTCATTTACCTGCATACTTATTGCTTGTATAGCATACTGAGACTATACTACAGACATACCAAGAAAGGTGTGGCAATTATAATACTCATAATACTCACTTATAATATTCATAAAAAAAATTCCAGGGACCAGTTGTCAATTTGAATGCCTCAATTTTAAGATGAATCGTTTGGATTCGGAATATATCACTTTGCAAAACAGTAACAGCCTATAATTTATTTGCATATAATGAACTAGGTGGCAACAAAGGCTCCTTGCATACCAATCTTTTTAAACTTTCAGAACGGTTCACAAAAAGTGTCTCTTTTCTCCCATTCAATAAGGTCTACTTCAAAAGCAACTCACATAGCACTCACTCACTAGCAGGTGCATAGACGTTGGAACCCCCACCCCCGGCCGCCCCCTAAATTCACATAAGGATTCAATAAGGATTATGCATTAGCATGCATTGTGTATTATCATGCAATTTATACGCGAAAATTAGTTTTTACATGCATTTGATACGCAGAAAACTTAATAATTGGTCAGAATTATGTCTGACCCATTCCAAATGTTTTCCGATATGGTGACACAAGCACTGATGGACCAAAGAGCACACATTTCGACATGTGCAGTAAAAACTTGAAATATAAATTCTCAGAAAATGCATTTTAATACTAATATATTGAAAAGGCTGTTTATATACTCCATTAATAAAGGAGTTCAGACAAAGGACATATTTAATGAGGAAAATAGACATACATGCATGACAAAAAATCTTTAACTTTTAGGTAGCAAAATATTTTTTAGAAAATTCTACTAGACTAACATCACTCATAAATCCTGACATTTCACACATCTCTTGAGTTTTATTAAAAATCTTTAACTTTTAGGTAGCTAAATATTTTTTAGTAATTCTGTCAATTACACCAAGGTTAGATTTCATTGAAGGTAAATTGGACACTGACGCCCACAGATGTGAAGTGAACGAGCAGAGGCATCCGGTACTGTCAGAACTAGTTAACTCTGTGGCGATGCATGTGCAAAACTAATCACAAAGTCAACCAGGATACATAACACAGCATACTAGGCCTATATAGTAACAGTTTCAGAATACAATAGCAAACACACCGTGATTCGGATGTTTGGTGAAGTGCCGCTGCAGTTTTGACGGCTTCATTGCTTCATTGAGAGTTTTTCACCACAAATTACACACAACGGATTTGACGCCACGGAATCGCCTGTTGTCGTGAATCCATACCTAATGTATGAGGTATCGATATTTGCGATTGAAGCTTGACTTTTTCTTTCTCTATATTTCAAGTTGGTCATCACCTTTCCTTTTACCGGAACTGTCCGCAATGAAATAAGCCATTAAAGTCTGCGTGCGCTCATCTCTCCGCATACTTCTGTCACTTCAGCTGCACGCACCCAAGAACGCACCGCGCTCAGTCTGTTTAGATATGACGCATTGCTAAGCAATCGGAAGGCGCTTCAAAGGAAACACATTTTAATTAGTGCTGGGCAACGATTAAATTTTTTAATCGCGATTAATCGCATGAATTTCTTGCGATTAATCACGATTAATGCATTGTTAGCGGAAAATTGAATAATGAATTCTAAAGTAATGTATTGCACACTTTTGATTTAAATGTACTGCTATATACATAAAAGTGTGGTTTGCAAAAACTTAATAAGGTGCTTTATACCAGCAGAATTCTCTTTTACACAGTAGCAATAAAATATTTATTATAAATCTCAACTTAAACATTAATATAATCAAATCAAATATTAAAACAATGCTATTTGGCACAGGGGATTACCTGTTATCTAGTTAAAACGAGTCCAGTTTTCTTTTTTTTTCTTTTTTTCTCAACAGGTATCAACAGGTATCTTTTATCAGGGAGCAGCAGAAACAGTCAGTCAATGTAGTCAGAGGTCATGACCACTACAGATATAAGTCGACCAACGTTACTCCTCTGATAATAGCTTAGGTTTGGTCATGCCATGGTTTCCCACGCACACTAAGATTAGGTTACATTAAACAGAGGTAAAGCCCAATATAATTCTGCATCGAACTTACGCCGTAGGGCTGTGTGTAGCGCGCGTACCCTGACGTGCACCTCTCCAAAAATGTAACAACGCGTCAATATGCTTGCCTGCGCTGTGATTGCTAGAATCGCTCCCCGGGTTTCACATGCTCCCATAATTGCGCGTCAGACGCGGACAACGACGCAGAAGTATGAATGAAAACCAAAGAGGCTCCCGCGTAGGTCTGACGCAGAAGTATAAATCAGCATTTAGAGTGAGGTGAAGTGGTCGTCGAGCACAAGGTGCAGCGACAAGCGGGTGCGTTCCTGTGAAACTGTTGCGGTCAAGCTCGCCTCATGCACGCCGTTGCCGACGGCGCGCAGCCAGCACAAATCATTGGAAGAGAGACTGATCCTCGGTTCGCTGTTTGTGAGTTTCCAGAATCTAAATAGTTATCAGGACATCAACAGAAGGGAATTCACATGGCAGAGCACCTCCGCTAAACTAAACGCAGGTCTATCAGGTAAAGTTATGTTTAATTTTAATTTAAGTTAAAAGGCTACAGCTGCGTAGCGCACAGAAGCCGTTGGTTACTATCCGCGCCTGTCATTCACTCGTCTCGCGGATCGCTGCCTGTCTCCCTTTCTATTCACCTGAGAGACCTGCCAAAGCCTCTCTCCACTGCTTGTTTGGGTGGGTTATTTGCTGGATGACCAACATCCCACCCCTCCTGTGATCCATGGTTTGACTGTAGGCCGGTTATTCAGAGCCAGTGAGCAACGGACTTTTAAAAAAATGATATAAAAAAAAAACTGCGTTAACGTGCGTTAAAAAAATTATCGGCATTAATTAATAAATGCGTTAACGCGATAATAACGCGTTAACTTGCCCAGCCCTAATTTTAATATTTCTATTTATTTGTATTTATGTATTGCTTGTGTTTTGGATTAAATAACATGACACGTTAAACAGCATTTTAAAAAGACAATTATTATTATGGAAAAAAAAGAAAAGAAAAATCGGGGGATTTTTCAAGGCCCGGTACTGAACGTGTTCACGGGGAATCACTGGTTTAGTGAACGCGTTACGCGCCTCTCAGATCTGGGAAATTGTCCGTTCACGCGAACCTGTTTTTTTTTTTTTTTTTTTTTTTTGTAGACACGTCTGAACGCCGGAAATCCGGCGTGGCGCGGATCGCTATCAGGCATGAATCCGTCAAAAAATTGTGAGTTAAACATTTTATCCAAGATATTGAGACATATGATAGGAAAACCTACAACATGCCTCAATGCTGAAAAAGTTCTACTGAACACTCTTGGAGGAAATTATATGAAAACAGAAAAAATACAACAAAAGAAGACCTAACTGAAGGAATCAGCAACAAAACAATAGTGTTTGATGGAGTACAATTATTAAGAATAAAAACAGAAGAATGAGAGACGGAGAGGAGGCGAGATCATCATGACATCACTGGGTATCAGAGGGTCGTTATGAGCATTACTGGGATGTCAGAGGGTTATTATGACATCAGATTTTTTTTTACCATTTACAGACCATTCACACATCAGTTCCAAAATACCGGTAAACTCTGTAATGATATAGTTAACCGCAAGTGATCCTTTAAAGTTGTTGACAAATCTCTTCATCTGCCCAGACAAGGAGAAGAGATTTAGTTTGGGTATCACTCCCTTTTGAATACATCTTCATTTCGCGTTCACACAGAGAATATACCAAAATATCTACATGTGATGCGATCTGGGAAAACCCGTCAGATGTCGCGCTGATACGTTTTCAGTAAAGTCTAAAAATAGATTGAAAGTCAGTTTTTTGTCAAAATTTGTTTTAGTGCAGAAAAATAGCAATTTATAATGACCAGCTGAAAAGACTGCGTTTCGCTTTAATAACATGCACGCTAGTGATGCGCGGGGTCAGCTTTTTTCCAACCCGCGGGTCCTGCTTTTATGAAATTATTTGGCCCGCCCCAGCCCGCACCGCACCACTGTCTCTATTCTTACAACCCGCCCGCCCCGCGACCGTTAAATAAACATAATACCCAGCAAACACAAAACGTTTTTACAACTTTTCACAATGTTGTATTTTGGTTGTATTTAGGTAATGTTGTAGTACAACGTTTTAAAACGTTTTTAAAACGTTTTTTATAAATGGATAAATAATGTAACCAAAATAAAACGTTTTAAAAACGTTGTGAAAACACCAAACTGGTATGTTTTTTTAAAGTAGTCAAAAAACATACATATCACGTTTGTTTACTACTAAAAGGAAACTAGACCAAACTACAACTTTTGGAAGACGTTTTATTCAGGTGTTAAAATAACGTAATCTCTACGTTGGAATAAGACGTTTGAAAAACGTTGTTAAAATACCAAACTGGTACATTTTCTTTAGTCAAAAAAAAAAAACTATCACGTTTGTCTACAAAAACGAAACAAGACCGAACTAAGCGAGGCAGCACCATAAGTAATTTGGACGTTGGTTTTTTTTTGTTTTTTTTGCTAAATCAAGTTTTGTCTCGTCAATAAATTAAAACGTTATAAGCACATATACGTTCGCAAACCACCTACAAGATTTGGCATGGCAGAAATCCAGCAAAAAGCGCTCCCTGGTGGTTTATATCTCGTTGAAAACTATTATGCTGTAGGCTACAGGCTACACTACACCTATTTCTGAACGTTTGTTAACAATCACTACATTTAAATATGCCTATAATGCATACACCATACAACCCAATAAACAACCGCACTTAAATAGAATATTAATAACTGCATAGCCTACTATAAGCACTTTTTAATACATAAATAAATGTGTGTATCTAAGAAAATATGTTCATGCCTTAGCCTATATCATAGTTTTACAATTGTATTTCTACACCACGTTTACCAGCCTATAAGCATATAATTCAAACAAATGTTTTACATTTCCAATGCTTTCATGCTCATTTCATTTACAGTTTACGATGGTAACTAATAGGGGTGGTTAATCTGTCTGATTTCCCGATTCGATTCGATTACGATTATTGAAGTCCCGATTCGATTACAGTCGATTTTCGATTATTAACGATTCTCGATTAGCGATTATTGATTTTCCATTTTACAACAGTAAACAAAAATACACTAGACCAACATATGATTATATTAGCAGCAGCATCATTTTGGTATTAATTGCACTTTTTATTTGTTTGATATTCAATGAAAATGTAATGATGGTTAGTGAAGACATGCAAACATGCTTGTTGTCTACTACTTAGGCAAACCATTATCTTTAAATAATTTTTTGAACAATTGTGTTGCATTATAATGCAAAGGCACCTGGTTCTATTAATTGACAGCATTAAAATGCATTTTGTGATTTCCTTCAATTGAAAATCTTTGAAGCAAGTTTGGGGGGCTTGAAGGGCACCCGATTCAGAGAATCACCCAGAAATTCAAAAGAACAGCATTTATCTGAAATAGAAAGCTTTTGTAACATTAAACAATACAGTTCAAAAGTTTGGAGTCAGTAAGAATTTTTCTTAAATTTTTTGGGAGAAAGAAAAAAGAAATCTATACTTTTATTCATCAAGGATAAATTAAATTAAGTTGATCAAAAGTTACAGTGAAGACATTTATAATGTTACAAATCGATTATCTGAATCTTTTGTGTGTGTGACTATAAATACTTTCCTTTAAATGTACAAAGTAATGACCCATAAAGAATTAACGTACAATATATTTTATTAGCATTCCAAAGAACCAACAGGAAAATAAACGTGTGCCTGAACTAGGAGCATAACTTTAACTTACTTGTAGTAAATTAATATTATAACGACCGGTACAGCCGAGTGTTTTTCCTCCTCTGGCTGGAAACGCGTCATATGGCTTCTCATATTTGTCGTGTTTCCGTCGTTAGTTTTATTCTACAAAGCTTACAACTAGCGTGGCTCTTGCCCAGTTCCTTTCCCCCTTCAACTTCAGAAGCCAATATATTTCCACACGTCAGCTTTTAACCTAACGAGGAGGGTGTTTGGATCTCGCGCGCCATCGCATCTCTGTTATGTGCACGCGTCAGGACGGTCCGGTCACTGCACTTCCGTCTTACGCGTTCCGTCAATATTACGTTATTATAAATATATATATAATTATTATTATTATTTTTTTTTTTTTTTGGAAAATCGATTTTGGGATATTTGTGAATCGATTCAGGATCGTCCACGTCCGCATCGTGATGCATCGAAGAATCGATTTTTTCCCCACCCCTAGTAACTAATATCCATTAATAACGAATCAAGTTTCAGGATATGTTTTCTGATTATCAATCATAAATTATAATTCATTCCATCAATTCTAATTAATGTATGTAAATGCTGCGTGACTTCTACATGTTTTAATGGGCGCGCGCGCGCTGAAATTCGAGCCGCATTTGAACTTGAGCGGAGGGCGTTACCATGGAAACGGGCCGACAGCTCAACTGACAAGCTGCTGAACTCCGTCTCTCACTGTTGTTTTAACTACTTTCGCTACTTTCGGTAAGTGTAGTCCCAAAAATTACACAACTAGTACATACAAATGTTTCTGACACTTTCTTTCATGTAAATGACAGACTTTCGTTGAATATTTACTGTATAGAAATGGTTTAGTCAGTGTATTCAAAATAGTCCGTTAGCATCTTAACCAAATGCTATGCTAACGTTAGGCTAACGTTAACTGTTGGAGGAGGCAAGTTAGGTTAAGCTGTTTGTTTGGGCGTTTAATCGCATTTTATGTGTAACGTTAGATGAGAGATTTTGATAGTTTTGTAACGTTAAATGTTTTAATGGCAAATGGTATATGGATGTGAATAGTAAGCTCATTTATTTAACCTAAAAGTATGCACTGTCTGTAAGTTAACAGTTTAATTAATGTTTTCACGTGACGTCAGTCAGTCAAGCAAACATTTAGCCACAATTTATCTGACTGAAATCTTGTACGTGTAGAGGGATAAACTCCAGAGTATACTTCACATTTTGGACAACCATTGTTTTTTTACATTTACATTTTGGTTATTTTCTTTCTCACTTTAGATGCTGGAGAAAAAACAACCAGTCTAAAGGATTCAAAGTGGAAACTTCTGTCGTGGCTGGTGGCTCAACAATCATTGCGAGCCATGACTAACTTTTCTGTTTAAAAGTAGACATTGATTTCAATATATATTTCTGAGTTTCAGCTCATTTTATGAGTTCAGGCACCGGCGCCTCATTGTCGTGATTATGTATTGTCTGCTTAACTTACTGTTGTGAGCAGGGGCCTATGCCATGAAGCCGGTTTAGGTGGCTAGCCCGATATGTTTCAGTTTAGTTTGTGCCAACCCTGGGTTTTAGGTACCATGAAAGTGGTTTGTCTTTTAGCAGTGTTTATCGCCATAGTAACTTACACTCCACGGCTAACCTGGTCCGGGGCAGGTTATGTTCCAGGTAAAAGGTTGCAAACCGAACTTGGACCAATCAGCTGTGAGCAAAGTGACACATGTATGATGGGATAAAGTCACTCCACAGCAAATTATTTTAAAAGACAAAATCATGGCTTTTAGTAAATAAATTTGTATGATTTAGAAATTATTTCTGTAATTGTTATACCCTAAAACAATCTAATTTAAGTTAATCAATTATTATTACGCAGATTTTAAATGAATGTGTATATAAAGGCAATATAAATATGCAAGATGTAAACAACACTGGTCCAGAAACACTTCCTGTTCTCTTACGAGAGGTTCTCTCGTATTGCGTAAGCTAGCTTACGCTCCGGGAAAGATTCTTCTTTGCCGAACAATTGAAGCCAAAAATTTTTATAATTTGTAATCATTGTCAACGCACTTCTCAGGTGCAGGACCTAGAGCGGGCTAACTAGCAGGCTCATTGGTTCGTTTCTGGGAAGTGCTCAAACCGATCGGAGAGCGGCGCTGAACCCGCGCCCAATGAGCGGACGACGCTCGCTTATTACGTCAAAGCCCGCCGAAAGGGGCGTGGCTTGAGTGTATATAAGCACTCTCCGTGGTTTGGAACAACGATTCATTTTGATTCAGCGATCTAATCGCCTGCCGTTGCAAGACTGAAGCCGTCGTCGTGACAAGGCACCTTCTAGCAAGCAAGAAGCCTGAAGAACCCGGCCTCTGCCACCTTCAGCCGCCTCAGCGAGCTAGCGCCGTCCGACGACTTCCACTTGCTCCTTCACAAAAGAGCGTGAGCGTCTTTTTAAAGATGTCTCGCATTTCCTGCGGCTCATGCAGCGCACCGCTCGAAGACGGAGACCGCCACCTCATCTGCCCTCTCTGTCTCGGGCTTGAACATGCGGAACTCGCCCTCGCCGATGGAGGATGTTCTCTCTGCGAGGCGATGACTATGTCTTCCCTGCGGGCAAGACTCCTCATCGTTAAATCCGCCCAAGCCGCGCCGCCTCTGACTTCTCCGCGGAAGAAGAAGCGCCGCTCTCAGAGGCCGCCGGAACCTGCGATGGCTGCGCCGCAGCCGCCGCCCCCGACCGCTCTCTTTCTCCACCCGAGCTGGACCCCCCATTGCCGCCGAGTGGCCGCTCTGCAGCGTCCCTCGACTCTGAGGAAGAGAAAGAGTCGCCTTCGTTGCACGCTTCTAACAGCGACGAATGGTCTTCACTGGGCTCTTCGGCGTCATGCTCCGCGGGGACCCGCTCCGGCATCGAAGAGGACCTAATGCGCCTCCTGACTCTTGCCGTCGAGCGTCTGGGCCTCGACTGGTCACCACCACCCGAGTTGCCACCGAACCGGATGGATGGAAAGTACCTGCACCGGCGCCCGCTCCCGCTGGCACCCGGTCCGCTCCTTTCCTGCCTGAGCTCCACGCCGAGCTCACTAAATCGTGGAAAGCTCCTCTCTCGGCTAGGTCCCGCCCTGATGTCTCCGCCTCGCTGCGCTCGGTGGACGGAGCCACCGAGAAGGGCTATACAGCGATGCCGCCCGTCGAAGATCTGGTCGCCGCTCACTTGTGCTCGCCCTCCGCTGGATGGCGATCCTCCCCTAAGCTTCCTTCTAAAGCTTGCAGAGCGTCCTCTACCTTCCACACCCGCGCCTATGCAGCCGCTGGCCAGGCCGCTGCAGCGCTGCACTCCATGTCGGTTCTCCAGGTGCTGCAATCCGACCTGTTGAGTGACATAGCGCAGAATGAGAGAGAAATCGACGGCCGTGCGCTCAACGACTTAAGATGCGCTACGGACCTCTCCCTTCGCGCCACCAAAGCTGCCGCTCAAGCGCTGGGAAGATGCATGGCCATCCTCTGTGTCGCCGAGAGACACTTGTGGCTCACGCTCACGGACATGAGCGAAGCTGAGCGCTCCGTCTTCCTCAACGCGCCCGTCTCACCCTCTGGCCTCTTCGGATCTGCCGTCACGGGCATCGTGAGAACGCTTTTCTGAGGTCCAGAAAGCCACCCAGGCCATGAATTTGTTCCTGCCTCGCCGCGGTAACACTTCTGCAGGCCGCTCTCGTGAGCCCCCTGCCAGAACGCCTCAACAACGCCGCCCGCAGCAAGCTCAGGCCCATCCCCAGCACAGGCAGAGCGGCCGCCCTCGCCCTCGCTCTCGCTCCGACAGCCGACGCAGACAGGCTCCCCAAGCGCCCCGCCCCAAGGTCACGCTGAAGCCTGATCAGCAGAAGTCCGCCTAGCACTTCTGGGGAAAAGACGGCTTCTTCCGCCGCGGCCGGACCGCCGTCAAAGTTTCATCCTCTGTTAGTCCCCGAACCTTCGCCGACTGCAGCAGCGAATCTCGCCGAGACAAGCCGGTGACTCGACCCGCTTGCGAGCGACAAACAGCCGTTTTCACGGCTACCCAGAGAGTTCACAAAAAGAGCATAAAAGCCTCAAGTGTAAAAAATGTGACCACAAGCACGTGTTCACTCACACTTTCTCCCGTGCCCCCCACAGAGCTCACTCCCACTCAGCGGCCTCCGTCCGCTCGGGTAGCAGAAAGCATAAGCACGCCCTCAAGCAGCGCGTGTCCCCCCTCTGCTCGCTCTGTATCACGGCCCATAAGCTCCTCTCTGAGTGCAAATCCCGTTGCCACACACAGTTTACACGAGCACACACACAGTGTCCAGCCCGTTCCATGCAGCAACCGGGACAGCACGGCCATTCAGCCTCTAGCATTATGCTTCAAAGCGTGGGAAGCCATTCCCGGCATATCCCCGTGGGTACTAAGCATTATAAAAGACGGCTACCAGTTACAGTTTCGCCGCCGCCCGCGCGTTCCCGCGCCCGGCCCCTTTCTGTGGTCAGCCCAGCTGCCGCGAGCACGCTCCGCACAGAAATATCGAAACTGTTAACAAAAGGCGCGATAGAGAGAGTCCCTCCACCCATAACCGAGCCGGGGTTTTACGGCCGTTATTTTCTGGTCCCCAAGAAAGACGGCGGCCTCAGGCCGATTCTAGACCTCAGATTTCTGAACAAAGCTCTCATGACGAGATCATTCAGAATGCTGACGGTCAGGAAACTCCTCGCACATGTACGCCAGGGGGATTGGTTCATCTCCCTAGATCTGAAAGACGCTTATTTTCAGATTCAAATACACCCTCGTCACAGGCAGTTTTTACGCTTCGCCTTCGAGGGCCAGGTTTATCAATACGCCGTTCTCCCGTTCGGCCTTTCCTTAGCGCCACGCACGTTCACGAAATGTATGGACGCGGCGCTCGCCCCCTTCGAACCCAGGGGATGCGCATTTTGAATTATTTGGACGATTGGCTGATACTAGCACGTTCCAAAACAGAGCTTCTGTCGCACCGTACAGCTCTTCTCGCTCATCTGGAAACGCTGGGCCTCTCTGTCAACTGGACAAAGAGCGTTCTCCAGCCCAGTCAAACTATCTCGTTTCTGGGGATAGACCTGGACTCTACCACTATGAAAGCACGCTTATCCGCTCAGCGCACACGCCGCTTGCAGCGTTTAGCCGCTTCGTTCCAGATGAATACCCGCGTTCCGGTGAAAACTTTTCAGAGAATGCTGGGTCACATGGCCTCAGCTGCAGCCGCGCTACAGCTAGGTCTTTTACATATGCGCCCCCTACAATTCTGGCTAAAGACCCGTGTACCCCGCCGCGAGTGGACCACGGGCCGCCAGCTAATCAGAGTCACTCAGGCATGCATTTCTGCACTACAGCCTTGGACGGTGACCGATTGGTTTCAACAGGGCGTCACGATGGGGACTTTCTCTCACCGGAAGGTAATCTCGACAGACGCATCCAACACAGGCTGGGGTGCGGTCTGCGAGGGCTCACCGGCCTCTGGCCGATGGTCGGATCGGGAGACCCCATTTCACATAAACTGTCTCGAGATGCTCGCGGTCGAGTATGCACTGTTGCAGTTCCTCCCGCGCATCCAGGGTCACCACGTCCTGATTCGTTCAGACAACATGACAGTGGTATCCTACATCAACCGTCAGGGCGGGGTCAGATCCAGGAATCTCTTCCTGCTGACACGCCGCATTCTAGTTTGGTCCCAGAGTCATCTGCTCTCGCTCAGAGCGACGCATGTCCCGGGACACCTAAACGACGGTCCAGACATTCTATCCAGGAACCTTCTCTCTCCAGGAGAATGGTCCCTGAACCCTCTTACAGTCCAGTCACTGTGGCGCCTCTTTGGCAGAGCGGAGATCAGATCTCTTTGCGACAGAAGAGAACTCGCACTGTCCGATATTCTTCTCGAAGAACGAGGACGCGTTAGCGCTAGAATGGCCATACCGCCCGCTCTATGCCTTCCCTCCCATCTCCCTGCTACCGCAGGTCATTCAGAGAATCAGGGAATTTCGCCACCCGGTGCTCCTCATAGCCCCGCGTTGGGAGAATCAGATTTGGTACCCGGAGCTCACACAGCTGTCTCAGACAGCCCCGTGGCCCATCCCGGTCAGAGCAGATCTCCTCTCTCAAGCCCGCGGCACAATCTGGCATCCCCACCCGCAGCGCTGGGCGCTCCATGCATGGGTGACCAACGATTACACGTTGATTTGCCAGAGGGAGTCTTGAACACGATCAAACACGCTAGAGCGGCATCTACCAGAAAGCTCTATGCGGCTAAATGGTCTGTATTTTCAAAATGGTGCACCGAAAAGAATTTGGACCCCCTTAAGTGTGAGGTCTCCTCTTTGCTCTCCTTCCTTCAAGATATGCTGGACAAGGGCAGAACCCCATCCACCCTGAAGGTTTATGTGGCAGCCGTCGCGGCCTTCGTTGGTCCCCGACGCGCCCAGTCTATTGGCAAAGACGAGCTGGTTATCCGCTTCCTCAGGGGAGCCAGGAGGATGAACCCCCTCGCCCCCCTCGGTGCCGGTTTGGGACCTCTCAATAGTCCTCGAGGCCTTGAAAGCCCCCCCCTTCGAACCGCTCGAGTCTATTGACCTCAAATATCTCTCCCTAAAAGCCGTTTTTCTGACCGCTCTTGCCTCAGTTAAACGAGTGGGCGACATTCACGCGCTCTCTTCGAACGCGTCGTGTCTCGAGTTTGGCCCTAACGACTCCGTCGTCATTCTCAAACCCAGACACGGATATGTGCCTAAGGCGATTGGCACCCCATTTAGAGCACAGGTGATATCCTTATCGGCTCTGCCCACCTCTGATAGCGAGCCCAATGCCAACCTCCTCTGCCCGGTCCGGGCGCTGAGAGCGTACATTACACGCGCTGCCACGTTCAGACGGTCTGAGCAGCTGTTTGTGGCGTTTGGGGGACGCACAAAAGGCTTGGCCGCTTCTAAACAAACACTATCCAGATGGATAGTAGACGCTATCGCCTCCGCCTATGCGGCTAAAAATCTGCCTTGCCCGCTCGGCGTCAGGGCTCACTCCACTCGAGGCATGGCCTCCTCGTGGGCTTGGTCCTGTGGTATTTCTATTCATGATATCTGTGTGGCCGCGGGCTGGGCTTCCCCGTCCACCTTTATCAGATTTTATAACTTGGAAGTACCGGCCTTACAGGCTAAATTACTAGCGGTCTAACCCGGCGCAGCGTGCTAGCCACGCTTTATGGGGAATCCTTCAACCGGCTAGCCCCTTGATCTTCCCCTCCATTCTATGGAAACTTCCTATACTATGGCCCGCTATGCCGGCCGCCTCTTAGGCTTCATATTCTCACATAAACGGCGTCTGCCCTTTATTATTATTCTCCACTATTGCTCCCTCCACCCTCCCGGGGATGCTTGTGGTGACTGACCGGGCACGGCGTTGACCAGGGGTTCCCGTAGCGTAAGCTAGCTTACGCAATACGAGAGAACCTCTCGTAAGAGAACGAATCGGTTACCTAACGTGACCTCGGTTCTCTCTAGATGAGGGAACGAGTATTGCCGTTCCCGGCCGTGCCCGCTCTAACAGCGATTCGCTTCATCACTATAAATCGTTGTTCCAAACCACGGAGAGTGCTTATATACACTCAAGCCACGCCCCTTTCGGCGGGCTTTGACGTGAATCAGCGAGCGTCGTCCGCTCATTGGGCGCGGGTTCAGCGCCGCTCTCCGATTGGTTTGAGCACTTCCCAGAAACGAACCAATGAGCCTGCTAGTTAGCCCGCTCTAGGTCCTGCACCTGAGAAGTGCGTTGACAATGATTACAAATTATAAAAATTTTTGGCTTCAATTGTTCGGCAAAGAAGAATCTTTCCCGTAGCGTAAGCTAGCTTACGCAATACTCGTCCCCTCATCTCAGAGAGAACCGAGGTTACGTTAGGTAACCGATTCGTTTCAGTTTGTTCTGTTTTCTGTATTTTACATGTAAAGAAAACATCTTAAAGATGTTTGTTTAACTTTTTGATTCAGTTTTATATGTTCTGTTGGTTGTATTTTATCCCAGCTTTTATATACTGTTAAAAAACTGGAACAGGAAGTGCTTCTGGACCAGTGTTGTTTACATCTTGCAAAATGGTCTATAAAATGACTACATGTGAGCTTAAATGTTAAATTCTCTCTATACCTTTATCAACATAAACTAACTTCACAACTTTTACTTGCACTGATCTACAGTAGCGAGACTTTCTTTTAGTTGCCCTCTTTCATAGACAGCTATTTTCTTCTTGCTGTGTAAATTTGTTTAAATTTTTAATATTTTAATACTTTTATTTAATACGTGAATTGCGCTGCTTCTCTCGTGAGAAATTAATGTCAATGTGTTTTGAATGAGTTTCACTCTCTCAGCATGTGATTGGCTGTTTGCTACTGATCTTACACAACTCCTTATCTCAGGATCAAAGCCTGAGTTGACAGAGAAAGTTGATGATCAGCATCATGGTACCAATAAAGCCTGGTTGGATTGGTTTGGTTTTGTCAACTCGAAACTAATCCTGCAACCCTGAGTTTGTTCAACTACCATCATGGTACAGGCCCCAGGACAGACGAGGCACGTGAGAGAACGTTGCGAGGCCGGTGGTGTGATTGCTAATGAGCAGCACCTGTGCAGCACACCGGTCTCTGATCTCTCACGGAGGAGCGGAAGCATAACGGGGAGCAACGAAGTGGATGATGGAGCTTCTGCTTCTCCGTGAGAGATGCCGAGACCGGTGTGCTGCACAGGTGCTGCTCATTAGCAATCACACCACCGGCCTCGCGACGTTCTCTCCGCCGTCCTGCTCACCACACTTAAAGGGATAGTTCACTTTGAAATTAATTTTTGATATGTTTTATCTTACCTCAAGGGCATCCAAGATGTAGGTGTCTTTGTTTCTACAGTATTTTCAATTTTGACATTTTTCAGTCAAACCGTTGTTGTCTATCAGTCATACACTGGAGGCTAAGGGGGTCCACGTCAAAGAGCATGCACAGAGAAGTCAAAATTAAACATGATTTAATGACTCGTAAATGTAAGTACACATTGATGACCCAAGACACGAAACGAGCGGTTTGTGTGAGAAAACGAACAGTATTTATATCGTTTTTATCTCGTGTAATCACAGTGATCTGAATCAGTTGTGCAGTGTCCAACTGAACCGAACTGAATCAGTTCAATGTTACGCCGGAAGTGATCGCTGGCGTGTGACGTCACTCAATATTTACACGGAGATTTCGGAAGTTTTACCTTTTACTAAACATATTTAGATATACCGAAATCATCTTCCATTGCGGTTTCCTGTATATCTAAATATGTTTAGTGAAAGGTAAAACTTCCGAAATCTCTGTATAAACAAAAAGTGACGGCTGTAGGCGCGCAAGCGATCACTTCCAGCGCATGCGCAGACCGAAGCGCCCGTGCCGTCAGATCATTTTGTCATGGCTATGATTACAAGAGGTAAAAACGATATAAATACTGTTCGTTTTCTCACACAAACCGCTCGTTTCGTGTCTTAGGCCATCAATGTGGACTTACATTTATGAGGTTGAATTTTGACTTCTCTGTGCATGCTTTGACGTGGACCCCCTTAGCCTCCAATGTATGACTGACCGACAACAACGGTTTGACTGAAAAATGTCAAAATTGAAAATACTGTAGAAACAAAGACACCTACATCTTGGATGCCCTTGAGGTAAGCTAAAACATATAAAAAATTTATTTCAAAGTGAACTATCCCTTTAACGTTACCTTTTATTTATTAAAACAAGGTAATTGGTCAATATTATTAAGCGTATCGTTACAGCCCTATTAATCAACATTGTCTATTTTTTGTTGTTGTTCATATATCAATATTTTAGCATTACAGTTGTGTGTATCTGTATGTTCTTTGTAGTCTATAGTTGGTTTAGTAAACATTATTTTTTGTTATTGGCTGGAGTGCAAATTGTGTATTTTCTTTATTGATTACATTGATTTTGCTAAAATGGTTATAACATATAATATAATAAAAGTTCTTCTAATATATTTTATATTGTTTGTTATTTTATTTATTTATTTTTTGTATTAATAAATTTATTTATTGAGATGCAAGCTCTTTTCGTTTTTGAGGAAAACCTTTTGTTTTTTGGACACCTTTTGCTTGAAGGAAAAGTTGGGTAGTTAGGCTACATGATGTTGAATTAATAAATCAATCCATAACTTTTAATGTAATAAGTTAAATCAGTCCCTAAGAATTAACTGTCTGTAGGCTATTTATTTCCAGTGACGTTTTAATGTTTTTAACGGGTCGACTATGCTTCACAATGGAATCACAATGGAATCACAAAAGACCGATGTATAACATGCAGTGTGTGAGGAACACTTCAAGGTAATTTACATTCAAAGCAAAACCTGGAATCTTCGTGTTGGTGATTTTGGGTAACCAACTGACGACGACCAGAAAGTAAGACGTGATATTTACGTGTTAAGAACGTTGCATTAACAACGTTAAAAAAACAAAAAAAAACTTTTTTACGACTTTATGCAACGTTGTAAAAAACGTATTTATAACGTGAAAAAAAAAACCCGAAATCTGTCGTATTAAATACGTCGGATAAAAACGTTATCACAACCTTTTCACGACGTGAAAAAAACGTTTTTGAAACGTTTGCTGGGTAGCTACTAGGCATTGTAATATAAATGAAAATAGCCTATTTCAGCCTGAAAGTGCTTGGAAACATTGCCTTGTAAACTGGCAACAACAGACGATTATGAATATGAACCATAAATCAGGTCATATTAATAAACATTTTCAACATTTACAAAGCAGCATTTGTATTCATCTAATATGGTAACCCATTTTTTTATTTCTTAGACCCCCCACAAATGTCTTGACATGCTGGAAGTGGACATTTTGTGGCGCTACTGTTTGTATATTTTTCACACGAGTTGCACTTCAGGTAACGTTAGCCGAGACTACTGTTGTCTCCTGCTAGCCTGCAACTACTGTACTGAGAACCGCTCCCAAACATTAGATTTAGCAGCCTGACCTTTTTTCTTTTAATCATGTATATTCCTGACCTCAATTTCTCCCGCACCTTGTCTTCCATCTTCACTTATATTTCTCCGTTGTTGTTGTTGTCGAGGCTGGCGGCGGGAGCTGCTTGGCGTGCAGCTTCAGTGACGTGTCACGTGACACCAAAGGTTTGGGAACCTCATGCAAGTTACGTTGCTACGGCAATCGTATTGTAACCTTATCAAATAACCTTATAAAATATGAAAATAGATATTCCCAAATATTTAATATAGGCTGGAAATTGCAAGCAACATACATGGATAAAAAAATAAATAAAAATAATTAATGACCCGCCCCAACACGCCCCTCAAATAAAGTGACAATTTCTTTACCTGCCCCAACCCGACCCGCTGGTTACGAGTCGAACCCGCGCATCACTAATGCACGCAGGCGGAGCGGAGGGGAAACACAAATCTCCCGTAGCCTATAGCTCTCCTTCTCTTAACACTACAAAGACAGTTCACCTATCAAAATAAACCACATAACAGAATAAAGTCCAGTCCTGGGCGAACTACAACAACACGCAAGTTATTTATTTATTTATTTTTATCCAGCGTTATCGTGTGGTGTGATGCGGAGCACAAGAGAACAACAGAGTTTGAAGTTGCTCGTCTAAAAGACCTTGCTCGCCTCTCAATCGTCCAATTTCAAAATGGTTTTCACAGGTTGATTGTTGAGTTGGTAAGCTTTCGAATGATACCTAATCTATGATGATTACTAAAATATGTGATATGAAAAAAGGCAATAAAAAGGGGAGCGCCAGTCGTCGCGCTAGCAGGATGTGACCGTTATTTAAACCTATTTTTCTCAAAATTCTGTTTCTGAAAATCATAGCGATCAGCTGACTTCAGATAACCATAACTTTTGTTACAGACAACTGATAAAATAAATAAAAACAGATTTGGAAAGGGCTTGAACCCAGTAATATGTCAAATTTCACCATGTGGTGGGTTTTCCCAGATCGCATCACATATTGTAAATATTTATATGAATATTTCAAAAGGTCCTGTTCACACATGATCTGTTACAGGTGATTTAAGAAAGTAATGTGTGAAAGGGGCTAATGAGAGGTTTCAATGTTACATTCCGTACATTATGAATTACCAGCAGAAAATTGTAAACAAGAAAAAAGTAAGAAAATGTGTTGATTGCCAATGCAAGACTTACTGCATGGGTGTTGTGTAAATTATGTTTTACCATCATCTAGGTAAAATCCAAGCGGCAACATTCTAATCTGAAACATGAAGCCTACCCGGAAGTGCGAAAAACTACAATACATCTAAAATCCGCTAGAGGCCGGTCCCAAAAGGGAGCAAATGTCCATATAGCCCATGTTAAAATGTCCGTTTTCACAGCATAAATTCATATGTTAACAGTTTGGTCCCATGGACTTTTATTGTAATCTTCAATATGTTCCGCATGCCTGACAACTGTGAGGGGGTGATTTTTTTTCTAACTGGTTAGTTTAGATCATATTTAGATATAAAATGTATGACAAATAAGGGCTTTTAACTTTGATTGACAGCTGATAACGGGCTGCGCCGAGTGAATTTGACATCTTGGCCATGATCTGACACAACACATCATACCATCTCTGTATCCTTTCTGAAACTTTGAATTTTGTATTTCCCAATATTTTCCAGTATGGCGCCGCCCATACCCCCCATAAACAGTAAGTAATAATAAGCGAATAAGTAATAATAAGTGATTATATAGTTTATAGTATAGTAATATAGTTAATAAAGTAACAGATGAAGATGAATCTATAAGATTTTTTTCATGTTGAAAGATGTGACACAACCACCTCTGTATCCTTTCTGAACATTTGTATTTTGTATTTCCCAATATTTTCCAGTATGGCGCCGCCCATACCCCATAAACAGCCTCAAACCCGTTCTTCAGAAAGTCTATGGGTGATGTCACAGACGCTTTTTACAGTCTATTGTAAAATCATAATTTCCGTCAGTATCAGCACACCTCAGCAAGACATGGTTTGAGGAAGGAATCATTCATGGAGCACAAACACTGCAGGATGAGTTTAATTCTTTATGTTATAGAGGTTTGATTAGACCAGCACGAGTAAAGTGGCTTTCTGTCAGTTCTATTTGTTTCTTGTCTGTTGTCTGCAGGAATATTTTTTGTATCAAATAAAATGTTTTAACATGCAATTCAAATTTACAACATAAAAATATAGTGATGCATGCCTGAAAGAAGAATAAGGACTTTAATAAAGTGCTAAAAGAAATATAACTATATAAGACTTTAGGCAGTGTTTTGGGCAGTGGGCTGAGATGGATATGTCGATGTGGCGGGGTTTGTGTAGCAGATCAGGGCGTATGGTGGAAGTCACAGAGGCAGGCCTTAATGAGTATTAAAGTATTAGGTGAGAATAAGCCCTCAGGATAAGCTCTTTAGAATTCCTAAACAACTCTAGTAACACCTGTTATATCACACAATCACCTAAGATTGAAATGATTTTTTTCCCTTAAGCTTGAATAAGCCCAGCAAGGCATAACTGCTGCTATGCCTTAATCAGATATCACTTTAGAGGTCAAGAAAAGCCAGTCACAACAACAAACTTGTCAGACAACAGGACAAGTTGTGAATAAGTATTAATAAGTGATAATATAGTTTATAGTATAGTAATATAGTTAATAAAGTAACAGATGAAGATGCATCTATCTATCTAATCTTCAGCTACATCTTCACTTTTGTTTATTAATTTTTTGAGTGGTCACAAGAGACATATACACTACTGTTTAAAAGTTTGGGGTAAGTAAGATTTTTTTAATGTTGAAAGAAGTCACTTCTGTTCATAAAGAATCTGTTTATTTGATCAAAAAGACAGTAAAAACAGTTATTTAAATTAAGATAATATCAGGATTATTTAATAAATTTATAAATAGAAAGTTCAAAAATGCACTTATTGAAATAATGTTTTTCTGTAACATTGATCACCGTTGTTAAAGATCAGCCAGGCTCTCACAACAGCCAATCACAGCACCAGAATTCTAATCACACACAGACCTCATCACCACCCTCATCAATGACACTAATTAGACACACACTTCACCGAAGTTCATTGTCCGGTCTTGTTCGTATGATGAGGACTACTTACCTTGCCTTAGCAATGATCTACCTGATATCTCCAGTGATCCTTCTCGAGTCTCCACTCCAGCATCTTGTCTCCATTCTCCTCCGTGTTCTTCCTTAACTGTTTCGTCCTTCCTCCATGTCCCCAAGTCTCTTGGTGTTCTGAGTTCCAGCCATCCACTGCATCATCTACCCGTCATCGCTCCTGTAAGAAGAAACATTATATTCACTGCCACCATCCCATGCTCCAAATCATCATTGCACTTACCACTTACCTGCTATCAGTTCAGACTGGCCCAATACCGACAGACAACATTATGAGCTCACCGGAACCGCTCCAGGACAACACCAATCCCATCACACCAGCCGTCACCATCGCACCAGTCAGCACTTCCATCAACACCAGCACTTCTTCTATCGCGATCGCCAGTGCCACGGCCAAACCAGCACCCTACTCTGGCTCGGCGAAGGATTGCAATGGATTTCTCCTCTAATGTTCATTGACCCTGGAGATGCATCCGCATCTCTTCACCAATGACTGAGCTAAGTTTGTGTTCATCATCTCTCTGCTCTCCAATGGGCCGAAACCATCTTGGGCACTGACCACCCAGGGGCCAATAACACCCTCTTGCTGCTAAGAGATTGCTTTTGGTGGCCTAACATGTCTAGGGATGTGAGAAAGTTCATCCAAGGATGTGCAGACTGTGCCATGGCCAAGAGTCCTCACCACCTACAGTACCATCTGGCAAACTTTTTCCACTGACCGACCTTGGTCACTCCAAGGAGTGGACTTCATGTCTGACTTCCTCATCTTCTAACAGTAATCCATGCATCTTGGTTATAATTGATCAATTATCCAAGTCCTGTCGTCTTCTCCCACTCAAAGGGCTACCAACAGCAATGGAAACAGCAGAACTCCTCTTTAATCATGTCTTCAGATACTATATAATTCCAGAAGACATCGTTTCAGACCACGGACTGCAGTTTATATCAAGGGTATGGTACGCCTTCATCTCCCTACTAGGTGTGACCGTAAGCCTATCATCATCCGGGTACCACCCGTCAGTCGCACGGGCAGAACCGAGAGAAAGACCCAGGAAATTGGCCATTTCCTACGAACCTTTTGCCAGGGCCACCAGAACTCTTGGAACCAGTTCCTAGGCTGGGCCGAGTATGCCCAGAACTCCTTCCACCAACCATCTATTGGACTCACTCCCTTCCACAGGGAACTATGTTACCAAGCACCATTGTTCCTATGGTCAGTGGAACTGCCCAACGTCCCAGCGGTCAACTACTGGTTCCAAGAGAGCGGGAGGGTATTAGGACGCAGCTCACCACCAGCTTCAACAGGCAGTGCGCAGGATGACAGCCGACCTCAGATGTTCTGAAACTCCCTCCTACCAACCTGGAACATAAGGATCTGCCTGCCCTGCAAGAAGCTCAGTCCCAGATTTATTGGTCCCTTCACCATCATCAGGCAGATCAACCTGGTCATGTACCTCCAACTCCCAGCACATTACAGAATTCATCCTGCCTTCCATGTTTCACTCCTTAAACCTTATCACTCTCCTGTTTCTGTTTGAGCCTGGCCAAACAATTGAGCCTGCCCCCCCATGCTGGGCAAAAAAAGTCCCGCTGAAGTCAATTTTATCCCTTAACTCAATTTTGATCACCCAAATAACATATTTAAAAGATTTTTCTTCATGCCTTAAAATACCTTCAATTAGGGGTGTAACGGTACATGTATTCGTATTGAACCGTTTCGGTTCGAGGCTTCCGGTTCGATACGCATACAAACCGAATGATTGCTTGGACCATTTTTCCTGCCGGCAAAATTCGCGCTGACGTGGCCAACACAACGTTGCGCAACATCAAATGGCAAACGTAATGAAAGCAGAACGAAACTGTGCTACTCATTATGTGCTTCACGGATCATTTATCAGTTCAGACCAGCAACATCTGTGCAGTGCGAGCCGATCTCGATCAAGCAACACTGTTACCACACTGCGCTAAGAGATCCGGTAAAGAAAACATTTGAATTCGCCACTGAGGTAATAACATCGGTGCGATATCTAGTGAGATGCAATCACATTTCTCCGTTATTAACCGTAGATCTCTATTAGATCAAACAGTGCTGTCGTGGAAACCAGGAGAAACATTGTGCCATGAATGAACTAGTAATACTTTGCGTCCACAGAGCACCAACATTCACCATGGATTTAATATAGTAACACTAACTGGAGCCAGTTTGGTTGGAATGGTGAAATGCTTTCAAGTACTTCCCACATCTTTTTCCAGCAGTTAAAATTTTAAATATTAGGCTATATAAATAAATATATATTTAAATGTTATTTTTAATGTGATGACCAAAACGTAATTTGTTCATCCTTCAAAGATGACCCCCATTTATAAACCTGAAAGTTTCAAGATCTAGGAAAACTCACATTTATTCAAAAAATATTTTTTCTTTAAACAAACAGGAAATTTCTATGGCATTTCTTTCTTTTTGCTGTATCGAAAACGTACCGAACCGTGACTTTAAAATCGAAGGTACGTACCGAACCGTGATTTTTGTGTACCGTTACACCCCTACCTTCAATGTAACTCTACTCCATTGCCTTATTTAGTATACGTGGTTCTATGAATATGCAAATGAGCCTCACCTCCACTCACTCACAGCAACTCCACTCAAGATCACTCATTGACCTGATTGGTTACAAGGTAGTTTATGATGTCAGAAACAAACAATTTCAAACCGTGTTTTTGAGATCAGTACAGTTTTAAGGATAAAATACTCAACAATGGTATTGACTTATGAATTTGGTTTGTCTTAAAGCATATTAAATGGTGGCAAAGGTGTGTGCTAACGTCAAACCGAACATTCGAAACCCTCTCTCTTTCTCTTACACGTCTCAATCTCAGTGTGTCAGAGGCCAACCACCACATCCAGCCAATACACTGGAAACTAGTCCACCTCCAGCTAGTTTCTCCGAATGGAGAAGCTTAAATTAGCTCCCACTGGTTACCTTTAGTAAGCTGATCTCAAGCGGTGATCCGTCCATTTACTGTCTGAGAGTCGAGCTGAGTGAGTCCGCTGAAATGAAACAAGAACGGCCATTACGAACAGAATAATGGTTCAAAATTACATTACGGGGGCTTATTAGGTCATATGTTTTTAATTACTTTATTTAAACACTCAAAACAAAACAAAGACACATTTAAATGTAAGCCTTACTTAACATTTTCACACTTTAGTTTTATACGTTTTTCAAGGTGACCGTTAATGATCATATTATCACTTTATGGTTCCCATGGAGACACGTCATTCATTGCTTGTCACACCGCAGCCACAATAGTTGAATGACTAATGATCTGCTTTTATTTCCTTTTTAATTCAAAATTTCACAAATTTGTTAGCTTTAGCAGGATGTATCTGATATTCCGTTTGTCAAATATGTGCAAGTGGATGTGTTATGTTGTTCAAACACCTGTATAATGATCACTAGTTGAGCTGTATGCGCAACGATAGGTATCTTATTAAAATACCTAAAAAAATAAATACATTATTAGGAATTTACCACCTCCAGCTCAATTTGAGATTTTTAAAATTTATTTTTATGTTCCTTTTGCATGGAGTATGCAAAGTGACAAAATGTGTCAAAGCACAACTAACGTTAGTCCACACTTGTATTTTCTCAGTTTTTGAATTTGATGTTGTCAGAGGCTAAATGCAAACACATTTTTTTATCTACTTTTCGAGTCTTATTTCATGCAAAGTGATAATATAATTGCACTTTCATTTTCTCTATTTGAAAATGTTTAATGTTGTTATTTGATGTTAAGTTTTTAAAATGTGATAATAGTTGATAAAACACAGTAATGTATTTCTAACACAGGAATGGCAAATTGGCATGTTACCTATTGCACAAGAAAATTATTCAGTAAATAAATAAATTATATGCCGTAAGTTTAACCCCCAACGGCAAACTCAAAGTTACGCACAAAGTTTTATGCATATACTTTTGAAATAGAGCATGATTTGCTGTTAATTTGTACATGCATCACACACATTTTTTATCAGTAGTAATCGGCAGCAGGTCAACTTTACACATTTTTAATTATTATTTTGAAACAAATTCATAAAGGTAGTTATATTATTATTATATTATTATTATATTATTCAATACTGTTAAATCAATAATCACGATTAATCACATCTAACATAAATGTTTGTAAATATATTATATGTGTATATACAGTACATACAGTACACATCTATACTGTATATATACTGTATATATATATATATATATATATATATATGTTTGTGTCTGCTTCTCTGTGCGTGTTTTCTGTTTGTGTCTGTGTGTTTCTCTCTGTCTGTGTGTTTGTCTCCATGTGTGTGTGTTTATCTCTCACTCTGTGTGTGTATGTTTGTCTCTCTGTGTGTGTGAGTGTGTTTGTCTATCTCACTCTGTGTGTGTGTTTGTCTGTCTCTCTCTTACTCTCTCTCTCTGTGTGTGTGTGTGTGTGTGCATGCGAGTTTCTCTCTCTGATGAAAACAGCTTATAAATCATACAGAATAATGTTTTTGGAAAATGTAAAAATGCAGAAAGTTAAGTGTGATGGGTAGGCTTCAGGTTAGTGTAAGGTGAGAGAATATAGTTTATACAGTACAAAAACCATTACGTCTATGGAGAGTCCCGACAAAAACATGAAAACACAATGTGTGTGTGTGGCCAGTAAACCCTACATTATGGGGACAGATGTCCCTACAAAAGTGGCAATATCTGATAATATAAAAATCATTATGGAAAGTCCCCATAAAACATGTGTGTGTGTGCGCTTCCTATTCCGCTGATTGGAAAACAGTTTATCTTTTCTCCTCCACTCCACAACAACACAAGGGGAAGTGGAGCAGTCGTTTATTTTGCGAATGGCACCAGCGTGTTGTAGAGGGGAGGGGGGAGATACGCAACAGTGTCTCATTGATTTGCAAACGAGTTTGTAATTAGCTGTTTGCAATAGGGTATTAGTGTGTGTGTGTGTCTTTCAGTAAGAGCACCCCTTAAGCACATTTTTTGTGATTGTGTGTCACTCTTGTCTTGGGTAAATGAGGATGCTCCATGATAAGGAGATAACACTAATTAGTTCTCCACCCATTTACTTGTTAACTGTGTTTGTGTGGATTTACTCCATCCCACACCCCCGCTGCTTCTGCCCGCTGGCCATGTTAACAGCTCATTTAAGCAGAAGGAGCCGAATTTAAGCCTAATTAATTATGCCAAGTGGGGCTCCATGGCAGAGACTGGAAATAATGTGAAGAGACACTTCATATATGACTTCGACTTATTCGGATCATAAGTAGCTGTGGACAGATAGAAACAAAGAGCATATAATTAATAAGCATATTGTGCATACAATTTGCATTCAATTAATTTGGTAATTTTTTTAATCTGTCTGTAGAAACTACAATCTGTTTGGTTTGGTCATAAAAAGACAGATATAATAGCTACAGCTGTGTTAATTTATATACATCTTTTAATTATCTTTAAATGTATTAAAATGTCCTATTTTAATATTATTTTGAAGGTATTTGGAGTATTAAACGATATGTTGAAAAACTGGCAGTTCAGCTAAACATTTTATTCTATTAATTCAGAGGCTCTTTTAAAGTGATCACAGAACCTTAAAATTAATTAAGTGTTTTAGGGGGACAATTGTATTTTCAAATCAGCCATGTTTTACAATTCAAAGGAGAAACTAAAACAAAGTTGGATTACAAGACAATTAAGAAAGTGTTTTACTCTGATCTGTTCCAATTACACTCACTGGCAGACGTATTGATCCATAAGTCAATAAGTGAGCCACACACACACACATATGGAAGTAAAATAATGGCATATGTTTTTGAAACAAAAAAAGCCTGTCGAATTGCACTACTATTAAAAAATCAATAATCCATATTCACCTTTCATATTTCACTTCCAAAATATTCAAACTGTTTAACGGGATTATAATACCCCAATACCTCATCGTACTCAAGGATTCCCCTTCCGTTGGGACAAAAAGCTTAACGTAGCTTAATGGACTAATAAAGTGAACTAAAAGACCAAACCCACACCTCATTGGGGGTGTACGCTGTACTATATGTGATGCGATCTGGGAAAACCCGTCGGATGTTCGCGCTGATACGTTTTCAGTAAAGTCTAACTATAGATTGAATGTCAGTTTTTTTTGTCAAAATTGGGTTTTTATTAAATTATTATTCTATAACATCTTGTTAATCATCTCTGAATATATCTTGGGAAAATTCACTAACTGCTCGTTTAAAAGACCTTGCTCGCCTCTCAATCGTCCAATTTCAAAACGGTTTTCACAGGTTGAATGTTAAGTTTGTAAGCTTTCGAATGATACCTAATCTATGATGTTTACAAAAATATGTGATATGAAAAAAAAGGCAATAAAAAGGGAGCGCCAGTCGTCCCGCTAGCAATTAATTGAACCTGTTTTTCTCAAAATTCCATTTGTGACAATCATAGCGATCAGCCGACTTCAGATAACCATAACATTTGTTACAGACAAACCATAAAATAAATAAAAACTTATTGATTTGGAAAGGGCTTGAACACAGCTTTAATATAGTCTCAAAACTGTAATCTGTAATATGTTTGTCTGTAATATGTATGTAATATGTCTGTAATCTGCAAATTTCACCATGTGGTGGGTTTTCCCAGATCGCAGATCTATCTATCTATCTATCTATCTATCTATCTATCTATCTATCTATCTATCTATCTATCTATCTATCTATATGTGTGTCTTTGTGTTTGTGTGTGTATGCCTACATGTACTGCATTAGATTAAACATGGAAGGTTCATAGCACATGCAAAATTATCAAATTTGCAAAGCGAAATAAAAGCATAGTTAATACAATGTATATTTTTTTCAAATAGTGCAATTCAACAGGCTTTTTTTGTTTCAAAAACATTTGCCATTATTTTACTTCCACACACACCACTCATCCGAATCTTCATCTTATGATTCATCCTCTTGTAGAAGCTTGGGAAGGGTTAAGCAGATTTGGAGTCAGTCTGTTCTCAAAGTGTTAAAACGGCTTGGACCTGTTTGCACGCTGTGTGTATATATACAGTGTGTGTGTGTGTGAGAGAGATCTGTGTCTGAGAGTCAGATTAATAGAGAAAATGATCTTCGCTGAGCTAATTTCTCCTGTTCTGTTTTTTGCTGTTAATTTAATCACTTTAGTGTTTTTAATTAAACATATATAAATATATGCACACAGCTATGTTAAAAAACAACCATTTCTGTGTTATTTGGCAACCCAGTGCAGGGTAAATATTTAACAGAACATATGCTGAGTTATTTTAAGCTTGTTGGGTTTTATACATTAACCCATTTGCTGGGTTGTTTTGACATAGTGCTGGGTCAGTCAACCTGTTGAAGGTTTTTCAAAATAAAGAAAATGCACTTTAAAAATCTGTTATATATAGGATATATCGTAAAATACTCACGTTTAATAAACGTAGACGTGACAGGAGCAGCCGATGGGAATCTGTTCAGAGAAAACTAGCATCAGGAGGCTGTTTCAACTCATTAAATAACAATCTTGTATATAATCAGGCTACATCAAAAACAGCCATCTCGTCTTAATTGGGATGGACAATTACGTTTCAACCCATCAAACGAATAGCGTGACCAACATGTAGCACTCCAACTATACCTTTATCACATGACCTTTATCCTGGTTGCGCATTTGTTTCCCATGGAACTTGACATGCATGTAAACAACAAAGGTAAAATGTGAGACTGCACATAATTGTCTATTTGTACTGTAATAAATTAATAGAAATACAATGTAATACAAACCTTAATTTCATTCAGGAAGTTTCCCCTCAGGACGTTTTCTCTCAGAACAGGAAACAAAATGACCGCAGACAGATGTCCAGTTTTAACCGGTTTGGCACAGACTACCCAACATTGGGCTCCATTGACCCAGTGCTGGATAGGTATGTGAGGGGGTTTAACATTTGTATAAACAGTAAAAATGACCCAGCAGCTCAGTTAGCTACAGAAAAACTACCCAGCACAAAAAAATAAAAATAACCCAATTGAAAATACCCATCATGTTAAAAATGTTATATATATATCATAAATATCATATTTTTATTTAAAAAAAAAAACAGTTGGTGTTTTTACTGCAATTTAACTGCTGAAAATGCAATACAATAATACATAATGTTACTTTGTAGTAATAATAACAGGACTTTTAGAGTTTTATCATTAAATTATTATTAATTAAGGGAACCCATAATATTAGTCTTGTAAATGTGTATTTTCTGTAGCTGATTTAGTACAGGTAACAGATTTCAATGGATGTCTGAAAGGCATCACAAAGGCTTTTGTTTTTGACAACAAACACTCATAACTTTCAGAAAGGACTAAATAGAATAGACTCCCCCAATGACAGATCAATGTAGATCTAGACAGATCATTTAGTCCTCAGATAAATCCCTCTAAATCTAGACCTTCACCTGACTGCAACCTTTATTAAACAGTCTGTATGAAGATTTAACATAATTTGCCCTGAGAGCACATTTAAGAGGACTCGTTTTAAGCCATATGAAGATTTGACAAAAGCTGACTCTTAAAAAAGGCTGTGACTTCGTCCATAACACAAGATTTGGTTTTTGTTTTCAACACAGAATGTTTTAAGGTTCCACTTAGAAAACAAAAAAGATTTGCAGTCTGATTTCATACTGTAAGTTCTTCAAAAACGATTATGATTATGAAATTTAATAACACAAAAGGGCCGTTCCAATGAAACCGGTCCCTTTCCCATTATTATTATTTTTTTTTATTGAAGATGTTAAACATTTCATCAGACAAAGAATGTTAAGATATGTTGACTGGAAAACAAAATATATCATAAAGGCATCAAATTAAAAAAGACATTCATTAATCCTTGAAGAGTTCACATCAGAATTACATAATAAGAGATTTTTTCTATTATAATTTATAAAAAATGTACACCCTTTTAATAGGTGGGAGAGGGGAAGTTATGACGATAACAAGATAAGTTTTAATAAAATATGTCCACTAAAATCTAACTTATTTTTAAGAACAGCACAGAGCACATCTATAACTCTTTAATAAGCCAGCAGCCAGGCACATTTCAAAAATGAGGGTAATTACCCATTTGTTTAACCAATTTGTTGACAGATGCTTATTTTAAAGCGGATTAATAGTAAAATGGTCTCCTGGAGGACTGATTAATGTCCAGAAGATCTCAAGGATTGAATGGCGAGAGGGGATATTATTGTATACAGTGTGGGGCATCAGGCGCTCAGACCTGCTCCAGGGTCACAGAGGATATGGTATAAACGTGTCCAGATTAATTAAGGAGGTATTACTCAGTTGGGATTGTAGTGGATTCTGAAGCGATTTAGGCAACATGCATCTCAAAACGTCTCCTTGGACAGGCATGCGATAGCGATTTCCATGGCCTAAGCGCCTCGTTCAGATCCAATCCCAATTAAATGGCGCAACAACACCGGAGCCCTTTGGTCCATTTACCTTCTGACTACACAAGCCCGGTTGTCATGACAATGCCCGATCAACGACTTAAAGGGATTCAGAAACAAATGCAGACAAAAATTGTGTCAAACTGACTCAACTAGTCAAAGGAAAGTGAGAAAATCTGTTATCAGTGAAGTGTAGACAGCACTTCTGGTATAGTAGGCTACTGATTTTTTATAACTGTTGATTGTCAAATTAAGTTTCTACTAGTTTTTGGGGATTACAAACATTAGATAGATCAAATATTACTACAAGCTACATATTAGACAATTTTAGTCTAACAACAATGATAGATAGTAAAATGATATACAGAGACAGATTATGAATGGACAGACACAGATAGATAGATAGATAGATAGATAGATAGATAGATAGATAGATAGATAGATAGATAGATAGATAGATAGATATATAGATAGATAGATATATAGATAGATAGATAGATATATAGATAGATTTTTTTCTGTATTATGTTTATCAATGCCATCATATCTTTATACCAACAGACATTTTTAAGTCACAATTTGAATCTAGTCAGATGTGAATCTGCAAAGTGAAATTAATGTATTTCTGCATTCTACATGATAGTTTCAAATAGCATAAGAGTGAGTTTATATCAATATGAAAATTTAGATGTTGCATAAACTATTAACCCCTATCTTGATGACATTTAGCCTTGCTAATATAGGCTAACTTCAAACTCGCATCACTTGGCAGATCAAACTCTTCATGTGCATCAGCCTACACCACGACTGTTTTCACTGACAGCATCATGACTCGATCTTCCTGTATTTATCCCGCAGAAAGAAATAAAGTCGCTATCGTGACAGTTAGTTAGTCTAACAACCTGATCAGTCTCTCGCGAACAGCAACCCCCCGCTAAGTGGCTAATGACCGAGGCGTATAATCCTCCTCAAAACAAGCACAAAGATGCTAATTGAATCTCTATAAATAGGCTTGACTTCTGCTGCTCCTCCTTCACTAGAAGCGGCACCGAGAACGCCGGTGTTCCGCGAGTTCACGCAGATCCTACCGAGAAATCAGACTGGCTAGAGCTACATTACATAACAGGTGTCTCCTCGAGTCACTCAGAGTGTTTATATCGCTTTACTTGAACTGAATCTGAGAGATGCAAAGCGCAATGGTGATATAAGGAGGCGCGCAAACTTTTAAATCACAATCCCTGACAGACAAACCTAGTCATGTTTCCTCTGCCGATGTTCACGGCCGAGCAGGTGGCGCGAGTCTGCGAGAATCTGGAGGAGACTGGAGATATCGAGCGCTTGGGCCGCTTCCTCTGGTCCCTGCCCGCCGCCGTGCCCGGTTCGACCGGGGAACTTCTCAACCGTCAAGAGTCTGCGACGCGCGCGCGCGCTCGTGGCTTTCCACGGCGGGAATTTCGAGGCTCTCTATCAGATCCTGCAGAGTCACCGGTTCACGCGCGAGTCCCACGCGAAGCTGCAGGACCTGTGGCTGGACGCGCACTACCGCGAGGCGGAACGGCTGCGGGGAGACCGCTGGGCCCGGTGGAGAAGTACCGAATCCGGGAAGAAGTTTCCCCTTCCTCGAACCATCTGGGACGGCGAGCAGAAGACGCACTGCTTTAAGGTGAGTGTTTTTCAAAAAAACTGTGATGATGACGTGTTTTAACGGCCATCGACTTCGTTCGCATATCCTGCAAAGTTTTTTATATTTGCATTTTTTAAAAATGTGTGTACGTTTATAACACTAACACTATAGGCCTACATACCGTTAAAAAGTTTGGGTTAAATAAATTACTTTTATTCAGTAGAGAAGACGCACTTTTTTCATATATATATATATATATATATATATATATATATATATATATATATATATATATATATATATATATATATATATATATATATATATATATATATATATATATATATATAATAAGTATTAACTGAGTTTGGGTTAAATAAATTACTTTAATTATAAATTACCCAAACTAAAAAATTTGTTTGGGTTAAATAAATTACTTTTATTCAGTAGAGAAGACGCACTGCTTTAAGGTGAGTTTTTTTTTCACCGACTGTAATGACGTGTTTAACGGTCATCAGCATCGTAAATCCTGCAAAGTTGTTTTTATATATATATATATATATATATATATATATATATATATATATATATATATATATATATATATATATATATATAATAATTAATAATAATAAAGTATTAACTGACGTGTTTTAACGTTCATCAACATAATTTTTTCAACACTACATTAGTATTTACATTTTTTTAAATGGTTATCGTTACAACGCTGTTGTATAAGTGACGTATAGTTGACATCTTTCATCTTTGTTGTGGAGACACTATTGTTGCGTTTTTCTTTTGCTATTAGAGCAAATGGGAACACAAAAAATATAGGCTATATTTAATTAAGTCTCCCTTTCACCGCTATAGAAGTTTACCCAACTATGACGACTTCTGACTATGAGAATGCCGGAAATGTAAAAAGAGTCTATTGTAAAGTTATCGATGATGGCTGAAGGAAGGATAGTAAGAAGAATCTGGATTGACACACCCACTCATGCGCCTTGGAACAATAATATTTGTACGAAAACCTTGAAATGACACGGATAGAAAGATGAGAGTTATGCAGTGGTTATATATTTTAACTGCTTTACATTCAAATCAATTACTGCCAAACTTCACTGAATTGGATGTCTACTTCATTAATAGTATCACACTTATGGAATTATTTATTTATTTAACTTTCATATTGTTTTTCACTTTTACAATAATCTGACCAAGTGTCTCCTTTAAAAAGTAACCACACTTTAAGTCTGTGCTTCAAAGTATTCAAGAAAATGTAAGTTTAGAAGCACAAAACATGTCAACAAATCTAATTTCAAGCATTGACTTGAAACATTTGAACGATTTTTTTTTTACAACAAAGACCATAAGAAACAAATTCAGTAGAGTCTGTCCCTGTATGAACTGCTGAAAAATGCATATCAGTAGGCCAAATCCATACACACACACACACGCACTCATACATATAAAACACTAATTTACCCTGCATGTGCTCATTAAAAAAAGTTCAATATTCATTAGAATTCATTAATCAAAGTCTAAAAAAATCTTGATTGTTTATGCACTAAATGCTTTGTTGAAAACTGTGGTTCTTGTTGTAACAATGTAGATGAACTGGTTAATTCAAGTCAAATATAAAATTAATTTTACAGTATGTGAACTTACAGTGTAATTACCTAAGAAAGTACTGTTCATTTAAGGTAACTACAAGGGTATGGGTGTAGGTTCAGTTATTGCAATTAACAAGTACATATGTGCATGGAGAACAGGACTCTAAAATAAAGTGCTCCCATATAATTAATTTTTATTGCGTCAACCTGACTACATTAAATAACAACAGCCATTTGAAGGGTCTGAAACCAGATCTTTGGGTCACAACTGCATTTTCAGTTTGAGTAAAAGTGCAAACAAACAGCGACTTAATTACTCCGCAACAATGTAAACACATCTTTAAGCTCCTGCACCTATGATCTCATGCCGAGCGTCTTCACGCGTCAGGAGAGCGCACATCGCATTGAGACGTCGCTGTCAGTCTGTGCGCAGCTTGTTTTAAGCCTCTTGAGCCGAGGACCACCTGTGGCATTTAGCTCTCATTCCGCACAGACGACTTTCTACCTTTTCACCCTGTTCCAGACACTAGTGCTCAGATTAACTAACAGCTAAACAAAGCTCTCATAACGAGTCCCTCATTGTTTTTGGAGACTGAGCGAATGTGAATTGCAATGGAAAGTGGATTTTAATACGTGCAGCGTTGGCGGCTCGGGTGCTGGGTCACTTTACAAAGGTGGTCAGTAGTTATACCGCAAGGAAATGAACCTTAATCACTGGCCAGTCGACAGATTACTCCAGCAGACTGTAAATGAGATCTCGTGGCTAGCTCTTTAACACACAAACCAGGATTGACTTCAGAAGCCCTGATCCAGGAGCAGTGCTTAAAGCCTAATGCCAACTTCTGCCCTTCTTAGCTCGGATTTCCAAGGACATTATAATGGAAAACTCTACTACAAATGCATCTAACGAAGCTAATTGCAATGAATCAACACTATAAGCAGTGGATTTGATTTCTGACTTGAACGTAACCAGTTTTTTTGCGAAACGAGCTGCAGGATTGATCCTCATTAGCAGACGAATAAAATGCGATCTATAAATGCATCCCACCCAGCACTGATTAGGCTATTTGAAAGTCCTAGTCAATCATTTTATCCATTAAAACTCACCTTTGAGCACCAAAATGACACATATAAGCGTTTTTTCTCATGCCTTAAAATAGCTTGAATGTAACTTCGACACCTTGCCGCATTTAGTATACAGGGTTCAATGAATATGCATATGAGCCCCGCCTCCACTCACTCACTCTCAATTTTGAGACTGTTTTTGGTTCACTGCAGTTTTAAGGAGTAATACTCGCAAACGACTTATGAATTTACACGTGGTTTGTCTTAAAGCATATTAAAAGCGCCAGTAGACATATAAAACAACATTAAAAGCTTGATTTTCACCACTGGGGGACTTTAAATGTGCTATTATAAGATATAATGCTATTATCTTTCTTGAGCCTTTTTAAGGACTCCTGTTTAACTCGCGAGGTTGGCCAGAAAGGTGATTATAGTTCAGTGTTTCTTGGAAATGTGAGTCGGAATAAAATTAGCAAAAAAAAAAAAAAAAAGAGATGATTTTATGATTCAACGTATGCATTATGATTTAAAAGTTTGGGTTAAAAAAATTACTTTTATTTAGTTAAAGATGCATTAAACTGGTCGAAAGTCACAGTAAAGACGTGTAACTAAAGTTTGCTTTTTAATCATCGGAGATTCCTGAAAAAAGAAAATGTTTCAATGTTTTCAACATAGGTTATAATAATAATCAGAAATGTTTCGTGATCAGCAAATCAGAGTGATTTCTGAAGGATCATGTGACTGAAGATACAGCTTTGATCAAAGGAATAAATTAAACTTTACTATATATATATTCACATAGAAAACTGTTATTTAAAATAGTAATAATATTACACAATTTACTGTATTCTTGATCAAATATTTCCGGCCTCGGTGAGCAAAAACATAAAAAAATTGTACTGACCCTGAACTTGTAAATGTTAGTGTAACTGTGAAGTTAGCAAGAAAATGTATCTTCTTGGACGGAGTAACAGTGGTCTTGATTCTGTTTTCCAGGAGCGAACCCGCAGCCTCCTCAGGGAATGGTACCTGCAGGATCCCTATCCAAACCCCTCCAGAAAGCGTCACCTGGCTCAGGCCACCGGGCTCACCCCCACACAGGTGGGAAACTGGTTCAAGAACAGAAGACAGCGGGACAGAGCGGCATCTGCTAAAAACAGGTACACACACTGACACACAGTGTTACAGGGACACTGTAGAAACGAGTCTCCATTCAAACACACACCATCTTATTCCTAAATGACAATGATTTGGTATGAAACAGCTTCACAAACTCTTTTCAACCATCGGAAGTCTTATTATTTCTGTGTTATAAATATTCAAATTATCAAAGAACTGGGAAAGTTTATAGTTATATAGTATATAAATAGATCTTTTGAAAGTAACGACGCTTCAAAAAAATACTATCGATTACATCATGACTGGTAAAAATGTGTTTGTCATTGAATCATTCATTCGAGAGATTCACCTGGTTGTATTTTATGAGTGAGTCATTGAATCATTCACTATTTAAAATAATTCTATTTTATTAGATAATTCTGTTATCTAATAAATCTATGTATATATATTTAAATAGACTGCAGCAAAAACATTTTGCCTGAACCTCTGGTAAATTTCATTTATTTTGTTTAGTTGTCCAGTCTGTCCAGAATCCTGGGAGAATTGAAGAACGAATCTTCAGATGTAAATTAGAAATGTTGCCAAGGAAACTAACTGAAAAACAAGTTGAAGTTAAAATTAAAGCTATATAGATAAAAAAAACTGCTAAAAATAACAAAAGCACAGAACAAAATTACTTAAACTAAGATGAAATGTATAAAAAACTGATTTAAAATATTAGTAAATACTATAATATTATATGCATAATATTAAAATATATTTGATTTTAGTTCATTACTATTAAAAAAGATATTTATGTTGACTCAAGCATAGAGTTTCATTTAATATTAAACAACATTATTGATCTGTCTCCAGAGCAGATAAATATATAAATATATATATATATATATATATATATATATATACATATATATACATATATATATATATACATATATATATATATATATATATATATATATATATACACATATATATATATATATATATATATATATGAAGAGTTCAGATGCAAAAGCCTCTAAATGCCATTTGAAATTTTCTTCTAAAATGACCATTTTTATCGAGCTTGTATATTTAAGTTCAGTAATTTCACTTAAATGACTATTAATAGTTAATCTTCATTGCCATTTATGTGAAATTACTGAACTTTAATATACAAGCTTGATAAAAATGGTCATTTTAGAAGAAAATTATATATATATATATATATATATATATATACATACACACTGTATTTGTATGTATATATGTGTGTATATATGTGTGTGATATATATATATATATATATATATATATATATATATATATATATATATATATATATATATATATATATATATATATATGTGTATGTATATGTATATGTATATATATATAAATTAACTAAATTAGTAACTTTTTCACAACAAAAATAAAATATCACCGAGTTTACATAAGCTGGACTGTGACGCTATTTTCATCTGGAAACAAACTTTCTCTGCAATCTCTGTAAAGCTGCTTTTACGCGATCTGTATTGTAAAAAGCGCTGTATTAATTGAATGTGACTTGACTAACGTTCTTCTGTTGTTTTTCTCCCAGACTACAGCAGGATTCCTCCCTCCTCCCCTCCGGCAGCTCTCCCGAATGTTCCTCCTCGGAGCACAACACACTCCTCCAGGGCTCGTCCCCGCGTCGTGCCCGGCAGCCCGGAGAACAGCGACTGCAGCTCGGGCACGGGGCCGAGGGGGACCGGAGCCTCCACGCCCGACATCTCCGTCAGCAGCGACAGCGAGTTCGAGTCGTGAGGAACGCCTCGTCTGGACCCCGTCAAAGCTTATAGATGCACTTAAAGAAAGACTGAGAAATCAGCTTGTGAATGGACTTCCAGATTTGACACACACACACAAAAAGACCAAAAGAGAAACTACGATTTCAAGACTTTCAAAGGCCTCTTAAAAGGCATGTGCCAAATAAATCTCTTCGGGATCATTGGCTTTGTCAACCATTCAAAAACGAACACTCAGGTGGCACAAAATATGAGACGTATCAAACACGGGAACTATTATGCAAATTTTGTACATGAAGTCTAGCCTAGGCCTTTCGTAGCACTACACACGTCTGTCGAACCCGCAAAGAGAAACGCTCTGATCTTGAAGAGGGTAGAGATACTTGCTGCTGTGTGTTTTCAATAGATTCATACGTAGAGTTACATTGCGTTGTTTTGTGTGGGGTTTTTTTTGTTAAATGAGGATATAAAACATCAGTTTTACACCGGAATATAACAATGTCACTCTTAGAAGAAAAGGTTCTATACGGAACCTTAAACGAGGGTTCTGTCGGTGTTCCATACCGGAACTCGGAAAATTAGAATATGGTGCAATTTCAGTAATTCAAATTCTGAAACAAATATATTTAGTATATATAACTATATACATATGCATGGTTATACTTTTCAGAGGGCTGCACATTTCTGTATTCTTTTTACTGATTTTATGTATTATTCAAATTTTCTCAGATTTTGAATTTGTGGTTTTCATAAGTTGTAAAATTATAACTTTTGCACAATATTGTAATGTTTCAAGTTTCACCTGCGTAAATTGAACCTTTTAGGGGTTCGAATATTGGATCATTCATTTTCTTATCATTTTCTAATTTAAATGTTATAAATTAAACAGCTTGTAAATGTACTTTATCACTAGAAAATCATTTAAATAACCCATTACACATAGAAGTATTATGCAATCATTTAATGCATTTCTACATATATATATATATATATATATATATATATATATATATATATATATATATATATATAAAACTTTTTGTCCCAGACAGCAACATCGGCCCACATCCGGTACATGCAAATTCCACATTCCACACATACCAGATCTGGGGGCGACACCCAGTTGCATTCTGGGTATTGAACCTTTTTTTCTAAGAGTGTAGTCTGAATGAACATCGATTAACCGACATGTCAAGAAATATTAATGCTGCTGAACTTGAAATATGCTATGATTTCTGCGACTCCAAACCTGCGAGGTTTTAGCATGGTAGAAATGACACGCATCACTTCTGAATTATCCTCTGCAAACTTTCTGTACTTTTCCCTTTCAACCAATGGCATCACTCGTCTCGGTCTGAAGTCATCTTATGTGCCTACACTTTGAGGATGACGTCAGACTGTATGATCGTCCGCTGTTTTTCGTTTTCACACCCATACTCACCGAAGATACAAGAGCGGGATTGTTTGTTTTCATTTGTCTGTTGTTTGCATTTTTGAAATAAATGAAATTATTTTTTAAGCAAAGAGCTGTGAGCTCACTGTGCCCTCCTTTACGGCCCTCACTGACATCAACTAAATGAGCCATTGTTGAAATAATAATATGGCTTTACAAAACCTCAATCACCATTTCAAGAAATAATTTAACAATAAAAGAAAATGTTATCATTTATTGACTCATGTCATCAGTAGAACACAAAAGCAGAAAATCTGACCTCTAAACTATATTTTATTCTAAAATTATATGTTTAGCACTGTTAAATATAATATATTTTCTTCTGTAAATGATAAGGGAACTCATTGCATATATTTTACTGTATTCATTTGTTAAAAAGGCTAAAAGGCAGAAATTCATTCTTTTCATACCTAATTTTCAACAGTAATTTAAAGTCCCTCTGCAGTCAATAATTATGTCCCTTAAACTCATCTTTGATGATCAAAATTACATATTTTCAAAATTATATATTTTTTCCTGTGAAAATAATGTCTTGCTGCCTTAAAATAGCTTGAATGTTACTCTCCAGTCTACACCCTTGCTTCATAAATATGCAAACGAGCCCTGTCTCCACCAATCACAGCAGCCTAGATAACCAGATCCACTCGGTAGTAAACACTACACGATAATTAGACATATCGGTTTAATTCAGATATGTTCGAACCAGAAACTAATTCAGAAGTCAATCAATTACTGGTTATTTTTGGCATTATTCTATTAAATCTCATATTTTTGGAGAGTAACAGCAATATTAGTGTTGTCAACATGCAAAGAATTATTTCCATCTTAACGTGTTAAAACTATTTAACGCAGCATTTATAGTTAAATAATTATAGTATAATAATAAAAATAATATAGCAATAATAGTTAAATAAAGTCTTAGATTAACATAAAGAACGACTCCCTGCTCTTGACTAAAGAACTTTTGTCGCTTTAATAAGGATTCATCTATATTTAATTCATAATTTATGCATAAATTATGCATTTCCTACCTGTTACAGAACGGGAACGGGTAAATATGTCATTTATTATGAGGTTATGTGAGGGTTGTTTTAAGGATCGTTTTATTGAAGCCTAAAAAAATGATAGCTTTCAATTATACTGTAATGTTGAATGACTTTAAAGCTGAAACAAAAATAACAATCATTTCGACATCAGTACCAAGTATCACTGCCTCTGGAATTCCACTTTTACTATACAATTATACGCACTGCTTTATGAAATATGATATACATATTCTCAATTGTAAGGTAAATTTCACAACATTTTACAGTTTTTAAAATAGCATGTATTGCCTTTAAAAATTGAACTGTATGATATAAGGTGACTTGCAGTCGTTTACTGAGAAATATTTAATTTAATGAAATAATGCAAACATTTTTAGAGTAGCTCATTTTTTAGTTTTGGGATTGCTCTCCTCTCGGTGAACGAGGCGGAGTCCCTCTGTTCCTCCTCAGGGAAACCGGCCCCTTTGTTTCTGACCTCACTTCAGCAGAACAGCCCGAGAGTGTGTGTGTGTGTGTATGTGTGTGTGCGCACAGCATCTGAAACACTGCGGCATGGACAGCGGCGGGAGGAAAGTGGTCGTGTGTGACAATGGCACTGGGGTAAGACATTCACAAAGTGTTCTGGAAACATTATTCATAACAGGGCTAAAACTACTATATACAACTGCTGATTGAACATTTATGAAAGAACTCTATTTGTGGTTAAGTGAATGGTAAAGGGACGTTGTTTTGATTGGAAAACTGTTTAAATCGATTTGAACTTAAAGTTATCTAAAGTTAAAGAGATCTGATAAGCTTTATTTGGCTTGCGTCTGAGGCGCTGCATGCCTGACTAGCGCTCGTGCCGGAGACCTGTTGCATTGCTTCAGTCTGTCTGAACACGTCTGGCCAGGAACAACACTTCACCTTAAAAGGTGGCAGGGCAAAATATACACGATTATTGGCCACAAATGAGGAAGTGCTTTAAACTCTGGTGTGCTTTAGTGACCTGAAATTAACGTGGGGAAGTTGAGGGGGAGTTGGGGAAGATGCAGTTCTTCAAAACGGCTCATCTCAAATAATACAGTGCAGTCATCAAATATACGTCCTTACAAACCTGAAATGTAAAGCAGAGTTTGATCTTGTCTCACTACTCACTCGTCATCTTCTCACTCACTGTCTGCAGTTTGTCAAGTGTGGTTTCGCTGGCTCCAATTTCCCCGAACACATCTTCCCAGCCCTGGTGGGACGTCCCATCATTCGGTCAGATGTAAAAGTTGGGAATATAGAGATCAAGGTGAGTTCATAGTCAAAACAAAACACAATATAGGTTCTGTATATACAGTATGTACACACCTACACATGAAATGTTGTGTTACTAACTAGCTAAAATAAATGTATGTAAAAAAAAGACAAAAACTAAAATAACACACAAACACACACATATTATATGTATGTATGAATGAAAAGCACATAAAATAACTGAAACTTAACACATAAATATAAAATAAAGGTCAATTAAAAATATAATAGTATATGAATAATAAGACAATAACACTGACAAACACTGTGATTTAACAAGAAATCTGTAAAAACATCTCTCATTTATTTATGAATATTTTCAAATTATGATTTAAATTATTATTGAATTATTACTATCCCTCAGTTCCTTACTCTAAATTATCTAATAGTATATATTAGGGCTGTTAAATGATTAATCATTTATATATAAAATATTTATATATATATAATATAAAGTATATATACATCTATATACAGTATAAACATGAACATATTTCTTAAATATATACAAGCATGTGTGTGTATTTATATATATAAAATAATTATACACAGTGCACCCACATATTATATGTAAACAAAAAGTTTTATTTTGGATGTGATTAATCGATTAATCATTTGACAGCCATCAGTATATACAGCTATGGAAAAAATTAAGAGACCACTGCCAAATCACAGTTGCTCTGGATTTATTATTTATAATATAAATAATAAATCCAGAGCAACTGCTGATTTGGCAGTGGTCTCTTAATTTTTCCATAGCTGTATATATATATATATATATATATATATATATATATTAGGGCTGTCAGTTTAACGCTGTCATTAACGGCGTTAACGCAAACCCATTTTAACGGCGTTAATTTTTTATCGACACGATTAACGGTCTTTTGTCACAGGACGCGGCATGCGTCCTGATCCATTTCGCCGTCTCGCGCTCCGTCATCCAGTCAAAGCCGAAACGTGTGTTTGTGGCGGTGCCTGTTGTTTTGTTTTCGATCTAGCTAGATCCGCTTGCTCTTTGGTTCGAAGAAGCAGACAAAACGTCGTCGCGCGGCGCAAGCCATTGAAATGAATGGGTTTCAGAGCGCAGCGCGAGGACGTTTTGTGCCGCACACACTCGTTCGGGCTCGCCGAGCCGGCCAAATAGTAACGTTACGTTTTGAGTGGATGACGAGCGCGAGACACCGAAATGGATGCCATAAGATTCTGAATTGGAAAGTTTACTTTTAAAAAAGTTGCCAAACTGTCCCATTGACAAGACCAAGTGATCTGTGTGTTTTGTCGTTGTGAACTGAGCTATCATCATCGCAGAACGTCCAGTCTGAAACACCACTTGATGATGGCCAAGCACACACACACACACACAAACACAGATGATGCTAATTCTCCGCCCCTCGTCAATATTAGGACCTGTCAGTATTTTTTTCACCCTTTTATTGGTACACAGTGTTACATTGTGTGAGAGATTATTTATATAGTGTGAAATTTAACACTATTCCAATGTTATTTTCAATAATAATAATAAAAAAACATTTGCACTAAACAAGCCAATCCACTTTTCCATGTCTGATAAGAGCATTAAAATGAGAAAAAAATAATGTAACAAAAAGAAATCAAAAGATATATAGAATAGATAAAAATGTGCGATTAATCGCGAGTTAACTATGACATTAATGCGATTAATCGCGATTAAATATTTTAATCGTTTGACAGCACTAATATATATATATATATATATATATATATATATATATATATAAAAACAGTATAATGTAATTAAAATGAATAAATAATATTACATATAAAAATATAAACACTGCCATTATGTTCTACTCTAATGATTTATAATTCCCAAATATATAACATAAAACTTTAAATTCTTTATGATTGTTGATAGCTGAACAATTTGATCCGAGTAGGATTCATTATTTTTGCTGAAGAAACTATAAACTCAGTCTCAGAATATAGAATTAATAGAATTCAACGATTTTTTGAAGTAAATGTTTTAACTCCTCCTGTGGTGAAAATGCAGCTTTTAATGTTGTTTATGTGTGTCTCTGTGGTGTTTTTAATATGCTTTAAGTCAAACCATGTGTAAATTCATAAGTGGACAGCATTGCGGAGTATTTCCTCCTTAAAACTGCAGTGAACCAAAGACAGTCTCAAAACACGGCTTGAAACTCGCTGGTGTTTCTGACGTCACACACTACCTTGTAACCAATCAGATCAATGTGTGATCATCAACCAGTGGATCTCTGAGCTGAGTGAGTGGAGGTGGGGCTCATTTGCATATTCATAGAACCACGTGTACTAATGAGGCAAGGGTGTCAGGTTACATTCAAGATATTTTAAGGCATGAGGATTTTTTTTCAAGGAAAACAATTTTGGAGATCACAGATAAGTTTTAAGGGTTAAACCGATTGACCTCAGGCGGACTTTAATATGAAATTGTTCTTGTTTAACACTGAAGTCGCACCTCTGCCTCTCAGGACCTGATGGTGGGCGACGAGGCGAGCCAGTGCCGCTCCATGCTGGAGATCTCGTACCCCATGGAGAATGGGATGGTGCGCAGTTGGGAGGACATGCTGCACCTGTGGGACCAGACGTCGGCCCACAGCGGCTCGACATCAGCCCCCCGACAGCAAGGTCCTGCTGACGGAGCCGCCCCTGAACCCGGTGAAGAACCGGCAGAAGATCGCAGAGGTCATGTTCGAGACCGTACCAGTTCCACGGCATCTACATCGCCATCCAGGCCGTGCTGACGCTCTACGCTCAGGGTAACGCTCGGGGTCACGGGCCCTATTTTAACCATAAGCGCACTTAGTTTAGACTGTCAGTCCAAATCCGATTTTATGCAAATTCAATTGGAATCTAAATAATACAGTCCAACTTTTTTAATCTTACTAACGAACAATACAGTGAAACACTTTAAGGGTCCTATTTTGAGGATCTGCGCGTGCGGAAAATGGTCAGCGCTCCCGGCGCATCGTCTAAAAGTGTTGTCCCCAGTGGTTGAATGTAACGAAATACAAATACTTTGTTACTTAAGTAAATTTTTCACTACTCCACTACATTTCTAGCCTGCGATGCCAGCTCGAACTCCGCCCACAACATTTTTTGGACGGGACGTTCGGTCTGGACTCGATCCATTGAGGAGTAATTATGATCAGGCAAACAATGTTCGCGCCAATCAAATTGCCAGGGCGGGCTTTATACGATGATGGACAGATTGATCTGCAACTAATCATCACGTTATCAACGTTCCGCTGTCGCGTCTGTTGCAAAATAAATCGACAGCGCATTAATTTTAATAGACAAACAGAGAACTGCAATCAAGGCATTTGTCGATCGGAAAGATATTTTGCCGTCCTTCCCACATGATTCGGGAAAAGTGTAACTTATATCAGCTGGCTCCGATGGTCACTAAGAAGATGGGACTTAATGAAAAGCCTGTGGTCGTTGTGGTTTCTGCTTTGGTCGCACTCATTGAGAAGTAAGTAAAAGAAGCAACACTCGTTATTTAACTTCTAAAATAAGCAAGTTCTGTAGTTGAAAACTGCGCTATGCAAAGGAGTTGACTTACTGTGTTGCTCTGATTGGTTGTAGGTCTACCGACTATCCAATTGAGTGCAGAGTTGTTGTTTTCCTGGTTCGGTTACGACACGCCTCATAATCAAAGCTTAATGGAGCGGTCTCAGACTCATATTCTCATTAGAATATGAGTATGACGAAGTCAGGCTACTACATTTCTACAACGCTCTGTCACATTTTCTGATCAGTTTTTCCCTCCCAAAACACCATCCTGACCGTCCGTTCGTCGCACCAGTGAAAATTGGTTGCCATAGATATATCTAACCCAGTCACATCAAATGTGTCTCTATAGAACGCAGTGTGTTTATCGGTTTACTCGTGCAATTCACACGAAAATGAGTAGCATAGAATACACATGGGCACGTTAGGTTAGGGTAACTATACGTTCACACCGCCGCCAACTTGAGCATCAAAGAAGCTCTGGCCATCCTGTCAGAGGACACTTGTGCAAATAGTACGAGGAAGCTTGTTGACGCTTTGGACGCTCTGTCGTTGTGAACGTGACAGTAAGTATGGCAAGCCAAGAGGTTCAGAATTACGCCATAAATTAAGTCGTGTTATATTAGAAGTATTAGGTTGAATGAGTTAGAATTAACTTTTTATTAATCATTAGAATATAGACATTAAGAGAATAAATTGTTATGCAAGTACTTTTACTTTTAATACTTAAAGTACATTTAAAATCAGGTACTTTTTACTTAAGTAGGGTTGTCATTGTGGTACTTCTACTTTTACTAAAGTAAATATGTCTGGTTATTTGTACTTTTACTTAAGTACTAAGATTCAGTACTTCCTCCACCACAGGTTGTCCCTATTCTCTTAAGGAGTAATAGGTGTATTTTGGGCATAACGTGCAATAAACCAATCTGAGTCTCGTCTCCTATTCCCTTTAAAAGCAAGCTGTGCTCGCGTTATGGCGAGTTCACTATTTACATTGCGGAATTTGCAAGCGTAAAAACTGAACGCTTCTCCAGAGAGGAAAACGGATCTGCTCGTGCGCGAGGTTAAAGCGAGTGAGGAGATCACCACACGGGACAAGCCGGATTCCACCATATGTTTATGCACACAATATTAATCGTTTACATTGTTATCCTTTTATTTTTAATAGGCAATTTGGCTAGTTTGTGTGCTACTGTGCATCCCTGAATGTGCGTGTGTTGTGGACCCACCTATAGGCGCACATTGCTAACACAGTCTTAAACAACCAAAAAAAATACTCTATCTTTAACCAGGTTTTTGTTGGTCAATGGCGGAGTTTATTTCAGTTGTCTCAGAAGAGCAACACGCCAACAATGCGCCTGAACACACACACCTTGTTTTCAGACCAGCACCAACAGATGGGCGCAAATCCATTTGCTATTTTAACAACGTGGCGCAGGACGTGAAAATGATAACTGCGTCGGGCTGAAACTAGCAAGAAACACTTGTGTAGTGCCTGGCGCTGCATTGCTCATAGGGGTGTAACGAAAACAAAACTGACGGTTCGGTTTTCCCACGGTTTTGACGTCTCGGTTCGGTTCGATTCGGTTTAGAAAGCTAAAATGGCTTTTTTTTAAACAGTGGTTTAATGAAAAAAAGGTCTTTGTCTTTAAATTAATTCAGTTACAATTAAACATTTCACAAGGATTAAAAAAATCTGCTAATGCTGTGAACTATATTGAAGGCTGCACATTACTATAACATTAAATGTTGTAGCCTAGACTTTTAACCTAAATTCAGATGCCATTTATTTTTTAGATATAATAATCAACACACAACACATTGTATGAAAACATGTAAACTGAACATAAGGCAGTTTTTACATTAACTTGTGTTTTTACTCTAATAATTTACACAGTTGTCATTTTCATGAAAGATATTTTAAACATAAATTAAATAATCAAGATATCATTAACAGGTTAAGTAAAATATAATATACAGGCTAACATAGTGCATTTATTTAGTGCAAAGGTTCATTTATAGGAAGTTGTGGACACTGAATCACTTGCCTGCTGAGGTAAATATAATGCTAGTGACAAGCTAAAGCTTTGCTGTTTTATTGACGTCTTTCTGCTGCTTAAACACTGATTGAGCGATTACACGAGTTATGATGCCTTTCAGTAAGTATACTGTATCTTTCAACATACCTTCAGGTGTCTTTTTCTGTAACTGAGGAAGAGATGATCGCGTTTACTCGCGCCGCGCTGCCGCTTGAAATGAGGAGCCTAGTAAGCGATCTGTCACGTCACATCAAAGAGCGCCAAAACGCCATTTATTGTTTGAATTTCGTGATCAAATAGACAGAAATCTGAAAGATTACACCTTGCTTATTATCGAAAGTAACAAAACACGGAGCTTGTTATTTGGTGTTAATGGTGGTTAGGCTACAAAACTGAATTCATTGTGTACTGTTTACATAAGACATGAGGTCCATAGAGTGCGAAGTTAGACATCACTATGTCAGGCCAAAACGCGGAAGTGAGCTAGCATTTTAGCATTACGGTTCCCTCGCTACTAAAGCCTATGGGATTTTTGAATGGGTTTCTGCTAAATCAGCTGAAATAAGGGTCTGTGGTGAACAAGCCTCTGGAATATTTTCAACGTTTTAATATCTTTATATAGGCTTAAAAATGTATCATTTCGGATTAGCTTGTAAATATTATATTAATAGACAAAACGTGTAAGGTCACAACCCTTGTTAAACACAGATCTGTTTTTGCATTTTCCAAAAGTCTATGGGGAAAATGCATTGCTTTCGACCCAAGAAGGAACCATGGCAGCTAGCTTCCGAGTTGTCCTACAAAGTGACGTCATCACTTTCAACCACTAAATTCGAGTCAGCAGGGCCAAGAGTGGCGCGGCGGGGCCGGGGTGGGGGGCGGCCAGGGTGGCAGGGCCGGGGTAGCGGGGGCGGGGCCAGGGTAGCGCCAGTGTGGTGTGTCTGTACGCAATGACAGTATCGACGATTCAAGTGGTGAGGTTCGTAGTGTCGCGGTTTACAAATTTCAGTTCGAAAACACGCTACACCCTAATTGCTCGGGTGTATGATAGATTAGGCCCAATGTTGTAGATGAACGTGTGGTTGACTTGCGCTGTGTTCCTGTGGCAGGTTTGTTAACCGGTGTGGTGATCGACTCCAGGAGACGGCGTGACCCACATCTGTCCCCGTGTACGAGGGCTTCTCTCTTGCCTCACCTCACGCGCCGGCTCGACATTCGCAGGACAGGGACATGTCACAGCTCATCTGATTAAGGTGACATTCTCCTTCTATTGTCACCATGGAAACTGAGGAATGAGCTATGTTCCAGAACAGCACTTAGTTCATTCCAAAAACGACATAATTTATTCACCCTCATGAAACCTGTTTGAAATTTAGTGGGATCCAAAGTATAAAAAATCATTGTATGGCCATTTTTCAAAACATACTGCGGTGTTTTTCAAAATATATTTGAAGTAAAAACAATGATATTGTGAAATATTATAACAGTTCTAAATATCTGCTTTCAATTTGAATATATTGTAAAATGTTTTTTTTTCCTGTGGTCAATTACTCCAGCGTGTCACATGATCCTTCAGAAATCATTCTATGATGATTTGATGCTCAGGACACTTTTCTGATTAATGTCAGTGCTCATATTTTTGTGGAAACTGTAATTTTTGGGTGAACTAACCATTTCAACTTCTATTGAACCTGGAACATTTTGTTTAACTGTCTATTTTTTGGACTCATTTCTTAAAATGGATCAAAAATCTAGATATAGAATCACTGTATTATTTAAAAAATAAATAAAAAGATCAATCAAGAGCAAGTGTTAGCAATTATCAGTTGTGGTCTGGTTAAAAAGAAATGAATGATATTCTGTTTATTCAGCTTTTGCTTATGCAGGCTACGCCTTCAACCACACGGCAGACTTCGAGACGGTGCGGATGATGAAGGAGAAACTGTGTTTTGTCGGATACAACATCGAGCAAGAACAGAAACTGGCCAACGGACCACCGTCCTGGTGGAGTGCTGACACAGTAATACACTTACAACTCAGGGAAAATGAAGCCGGAAATAAGTCGCACAAAGTACACCTATGGGCAGGTTGCATTAACAAAACTATACAAAGTTTGATTTACTGTTTCCATTTAAAAATCTTGAGGCAAAACAAGCTGGCAACGTTAATATTGTGTACAGTATGCATTTCATTTTTTTTATTGTTAATGTCATCTTCCCACTAGTGATGAGAGAAACAAAGCTTTTCCCAACACTGAATCAATTGAACCAATTGCTTTGCAAAATGATTCACTGGTTTCAAAGCGCTCGAAACTGCCTACAGTCAAAACTGTAAATGCAGGAAACCGCCTCATAAAAACACCTTTTACAAACTTATCGTAAACGTTTTCTTGAAAGATTAATCTATCAAATGGAATATACAAAGCATCAAATACCATTAAACATGAAGTGTTCGTTTTATGTGTAAAGGGCGTGGCCAATAAAAGACAGATCAACTTGTACTCTTTTTACCACACAATGAGTTATTCCTCATTACAAACGTCTACAACTTTATATAAAACTGATCAGATAAAAACCATAGAGTCGAACCATTAAAATGTAGAAACGTTCGAAGCAGTTATGAATTTATTAAGCTCTCGTTTACTACCTTGTAACAAATCAGATCAAAGTGTAATCGCCAATGAGTGAATGTGAAGTGAAAGGCGGGCTCATTTGCATATTCATAGAACCATGCATACTAGACGAGGAAAGGGTGTCGAATTTACATTCTAGTTATTTTAAGGCATGAAAAAACGTTTAAATATATGTCATTTTGGTGATCAAAAGATGAGTTTTAAGAGATACAATGATTGGACGTCAACAGATTATAAAACTCAGGGTGAAGATGTGGACTTAAAACTTCGACTGCCTTCCTCACAGCATACAAAAGATTTTACTGACCTTCCCGCCCGCAGTTACCAGATGGACGGATGATAATGGTGGGAGGCGAGAGGTTCGGAGCAGCGGAGGCTCTCTTCCAGCCGCATCTCATTAACGTGGAGGGAGTCGGAGTGGCCGAACTGCTCTTCAAACACCATCCAGGCGGCGGACATCGACCTCAGGTCAGGACAACTCAACACTCAGTCAGTTAGGACACGTTTAATGCCTGAGCTCTGAGCAAATCTCATAGCCAGTAATTAGGATTTCTGACAATTGAGAGTTTACATCAGAATTGTGTGTTATAAACTTGTAGCTGCTAGTTATAAAGTCAGAAGTGCGAGATATAAACTGAACTAAAAAACAAAAAAACGTTTTCTCTTTTTTCCTCACAGAATTGGACTTTAAATCCGCTACTGCAAATTAATATCTCACAATTCTGAGTTCCGAATTGTGAGCAAAAAAAAGTCATAATTGTGACATAAAATTTGCAATTATCTATTAAACTGTTTTATTCTGTGCTGGGAACAAGATTTCCATTTACACTGAAGAAACAACATCTGTACTTAGTGTTTTTGTCTCGTTTTCCAGTACAAATATTGCAAAACATTCTTAATTCAATATACATTTACTTGACTAAAACATAAGAATACCATAGGCCTAATGTGTTTGCAGATATTTGAGAAACATGCGAAGTTAATTTACAGCCTGAAATTCTACTTTGAAATGAAAAAAGTAAATTTACCTTGATTAGCCCTCTGTTTTTTGACCGAAAAATTTGAATTTTTTACTTCATCAAATTGGTATGAAACTCGGTACAGGTTTTGGCACTTTCCTTGTGAACACACACACATAAAAGGTCCTGAAAAATATGTCACGCTTGTATTGTTCGTGGTTGGAAATTAATTTCACCAAGTGGACACGTTTGGTACTGCAGCCAACTAAATTCTTACTGAAAGCTCATGTTTTGAGATATCAACCTCAAATTTGGAACGCAACTTGTGTAGATTTATTGGTTTGATTTTCTCAGTTTTAGAGTAAAACATTTAAAATGGTATTTTTGTGCAGTTTTCATAACAACAAATGTAAAATGTTATACTTTTTTTCCACTTCAGCAATAATCTGCCAGGTGTCATATATTAAAAGAGACCAAACTTAAGTTTGTGCTCCAAATCATTCTAGATTTATGATTGTTTAAGTTGGAAATTTCATTTTCAGATCTATGCTCAAAAACAGTGAATAAATGGATTATAAATACAGTGTAAATATAATTAAGAACCATAAAATCTCCTAAAAATACTAAATATTAAATAAAAAACATTATCAGGCTAAAATATATTACAATCATTTCATTAAAAAAAAGAAATATGTTTTTGGCCAACACTCGGAAAGTTAAGAATGTTTCGATACTTGTACTGGAAAATAAGATAAAAACAGTACGAATTTGTTTGTTTTTTGCTGTGCAAGAGCTTTTGAAGAGACTTTACTTTTATTAATGGAATATTCCAGGTTAAAGTCATTTCTTCTGAGGTCACCTACAGTTGTTTCCAGCTGAACTGTTCCTTAAAGGGTGTCTGTGAGCTTCATGTCTTACCGTCCACCTGCAGGTCGGACTTCTACAAGCACATCGTCCTGTCCGGAGGAACCACCATGTACCCGGGGCTGCCGTCCCGTCTGGAGCGAGAGATCAAGCAGCTGTATCTGGAGAGAGTGCTAAAGGGAGACACTGACAAACTCTCTGTAAGCCCTGACGCTAATGCTAACTCCTATCTTAAGATACACTCACACGAGAATCAAACATATGTGAAATATTAAGACTTCATGTTTAAAGTTAGCAGCTAATTTCCATTATTTGTGCTTGTTTTAAGCATGAAACTCAAATTTGATTGATTTGTGCTTGAAACAAGAAAAAAGTAATTGCCAGTGGTGTACAGTTTTTGTTATTGTTAACTAAAACTATTACAATTAATACATTTTTGGTCATTGCAAATAAATCCGAAATCATATCAAATATACATATTAGATGAAAAACTTCAACTTAAACTAAAATAAAACCGTTGCTTTGGAAACTAACTAAAATAAATGTACATATATAGAAATATAATTACGGTTAACGCTTCCTTTTACAGTCCAGTTACCCATGTAAATACTATGTACTTATTTTAGTAACTACAATTACTGGGTAATAACTAGTACTAACCCTGAACCTACCCCTAAACCTAACCCTGTTCCATGTACTTATATTAGCCAGTACTTTCTGAGGTAAATACTGTAAAAGGAAGCATAATTACTGAGATTACTGAAACTTAAATAAAATTTAGATAAAAATAAAGTTTTAAATAAATAAAACATAAAATATTTAATAGAATTAGTTTATTAAATAAATAACGTTTTTATTTAGAACTACAGATAAATACCAATAAAATTATACTAAAAAGCATAATACATAATAAAAGCACAATAACAAAATTACTAAAAATTAAATAAATATAAAAATGAAAGGTTATTCAAAATATTAATAAGTACTATAATAGTTTATACCAGTAAATAATACTGAAATAAAATAAATAATAAAACTTAATTCAAGATTTCGCTGAAAAGTCTTAAAATCACATGCAAGTAAATTTAGCCTATCTTTTTTCATGACTTTGCGACTTTTATCATGGCATAAGCTTCAATCTAATTCAAAATACAGTATGTGAAAACTTTTGACTGATGATAAATTGGAAATCTTTCTTTTTTTAACCACACCCTAATAATCTGAATCCAAAATCCATTATTTTGAACTTGTAATAGGCACCTTCCAAATTTTTGTGTAGAAAACATTATACATGAGGCCCAGCCACCCAGTTGACCCGTTTTACATCTCAACGGCCTTTGGAAAGCAAGAGTGTTGGTACTAACATGTAAAGGAACTGGCACACATTAATGTAACCTTTAAATATTGTGTATTTAAAATAGATAGGCAACAACTAAATTATTTCTCTCTCTTTTACCACAGAAATTTAAAATCCGCATCGAAGACCCTCCGCGCCGCAAACACATGGTGTTCATGGGTGGTGCCGTGCTGGCCAACATCATGAAAGATAAAGAGTCTTTCTGGCTGTCGCGAGCCAGAGTACGAGGAGAAAGGCCTGAAGGTGCTGGACAAACTGGGAGCAGTGCTGGGATGAGCGTCGGCACCAAAACCAGTCACACTAACCTCTTCATGCATGTTCCCATTCATATCTATTGCTATTAATAAAAAAAAATATTTTAAGTACAAAATCTAACCCTAAAAAAAGAATCAAACGCTTACACTAAATAAGGACATATCATAGGCGTCTGATGCGTTTAAAGTACAGATTAAGTAACTAAAGTTGACATTAAACCGAGTTGCGATGGCCTTTTCTTCCCTATTTAAGTGAAAACGCTTAACAAACAAGAACAAATGTAGGCGGGGCTTGATTTTGCCTGGGGGGTATTTGATTGGATGGGTGTGGTTTGCAATTGGTGGATCTCATGTGATTGACAGGTTGCCCGCCCTCGTCATCAGAGAAGAGATAAATCGTATTATATCATAATTGTCAATTTTGATTTCATGGTGACTTTAACTAGCTATCTAAATGGAAATAGATACTAAGACGACATACTATATGCTATTATTTTACATAAGTTTGTGAAATTTATAAACTATTTATCCCTCTGAACAAGTTCCTCAGGAAGTTTTTTTAAAAATATAACTAGATTCTGGGGACATTTATACAAAGCAAATTTGTCCTCTATGTATAAACTTTAAAATGCATTATCTGCACACACAAATATTGCAAATTGAAACTACAGAAATCAAGATATTTGACTTGGCTTATTTCATAGATTACCTGTTAACATAGACTAAACTGAATAAAAATCATGTGATTGAATATTTCATTTATTAAATGTAACTGTTGATCCAAAGAGCCTCAAATCAACATTACATTTGATTCCTAAGTTGCTGCTGCCATCTAGAGGACTACAGGCTTACTAATGTCAGGTCAATGCGAGTGTGTCGAACCTCAAAGCAACAAAACAATAATCCATAATCGCCAACTAACAGCTCCAGAGAGACAGAGAGCATTCACATAGGAGTTTAATTCTGCATGTCAGTGAACAAGCGTACAGCACCGTTCTGTAGGAAGCAAACATTCAGAGAAACCAATCTGAGCGTGATGTCATATTGTTCATCCATGCATCACAATGAAGCGCATCACAAACGAACGCATGCATCGGTCAAGAGTTCAATTGATCCAGCAATAAAAAGCATCAAAACTCAACGCAAGTCATAATCAGAGCCCCATGTAGAATAAGCATTACATTTATAGTTATACAATTCACTGTAGAAAGAAAATAGTTCAATGTCACATTCAAAGTCAAAGTGAAATAGAGTTTGATGGAACAGTCGTTTGGTCGGGACATCTGCAGGAAACGCTGCCATGCCATGTTTTTACCAATTATGTGGGTTATAATTACTTTAATTATTCATTAGTATTAATGAAACATTTGTGCACTGATGTTTAAACCCGAATAAACCTGTGACTATATTATATATATATCATTTTGATGTTGTAAGGCACACAAAACTAGTGATACTACCAAAATTTACCACAATTATCTATATTATTTATTCAATTTAAAAGTATAGATACTCAGTGTAACATGGCCCAATTAATGTAGCCGGTTACAGTTGGTGACAATAACATTTGTACTTTGGAAAGCTGTACGTGCATATTTTACATTGGGGTAATACTAGTTTAAAGTGCCCCATTATGCTATTTTTAAGATTTAGTTTATAATTTACAGTGTAGCATCTGCACTTTTCTCACAGAAACGCTTTGATTGGAGATTCAGTGTTTAAGCCCCGCCTTCTGAGAGCTTCCTCTGCTCTGATTGGTCCGATCTATTGTGGTTGATTGCTTATACACTCTCAGAAAAAAAGGTACAAAAGCTGTCACTGGGGCTGTACCTTTTCACAAGTTAAACTTTTGTCCATTTTAGGTGCTAATATGTCCATTTCAGGAGCTCATATGTCCATTTTAGGTCCTAATATGTACATTTTAGGTGCTAATATGTCCATTTCATGAGCTATTATGTCTATTTTAGGTGGTAATATGTACATTTTAGGTGCTAATATGTACCACTAAGGTACCAATATGCAGCCTTTGGGTACAAAAGTGTACCTTTGTGAAAAGGTACAGCCCCAGTGACAGCTTTTGTACCTTTTTCTGAGAGTGTAGCGTGTGTCGGACACCAAGCAGCCATTAATAGTGCAACTACAGGCAAAAACATTAATTTTCTCCATAAGGAATCAGATTTTTAACTAATTATCCTTAAATGCTGTATTATTTTAACTTAGTTTTAAAATAATCTTGTTTAACAGAACAATTTGTGGTTAAAAACTACATTGATACAGTTCTGATACGAACAGTAAATATGGCAGTGCTTTTACCCCCTATTTTTGGTCAATATACACTCAAGGATTATTAGGAACATCTGTTCACTTCTCATTAATGCAATTATCTAATCAACCAATCACATGGCAGTTGCTTCAATGCATTTAGGGGTGTGGTCCTGGTCAAGACAATCTCCTGAACTCCAAACTGAATGTCAGAATGGGAAAGAAAGGTGATTTAAGCAATTTTGAGCGTGGCATGGTTGTTGGTGCCAGACGGGCCAGTCTGAGTATTTCACAATCTGCTCAGTTACTGGGATTTTCACGCACAACCATTTCTAGGGTTTACAAAGAATGGTGTAAAAAGGGAAAAACATCCAGTATGCGGCAGTCCTGTGGGCGGAAATGCCTTGTTGATGCTAGAGGTCAGAGGAAGAATGAGCCGACTGATTCGAAGATGATAGAAGAGCAACTTTGACTGAAATAACCACTCGTTACAAGGTATGCAGCAAAGCATTTGTGAAGCCACAACACACACAACCTTTGAGGCGGATGGGCTACAACAGCAGAAGACCCCACCGGGTACCACTCATCTCCACTACAAATAGGAAAAAGAGGCTACAATTGGCAAGAGCTCACCAAAATTGGACAGTTGAAGACTAGAAAAATGTTGCCTGGTCTGATGAGTCTCGATTTCTGTTGAGACGTTCAGATGGTAGAGTCAGAATTTGGCGTAGACAGAATGAGAACATGGATCCATCATGCCTTGTTACCACTGTGCAGGCTGGTGGTGGTGGTGTAATGGTGTGGGGGATGTTTTCTTGGCACACTTTAGGCCCCTTAGTGCCAATTGGGCATTGTTTAAATGCCACGGCCTACCTGAGCATTGTTTCCGACCATGTCCATCCCTTTATGGCCTCCATGTCCCCATCCTCTGATGGCTACTTCCAGCAGGATAATGCACCATGTCAAAAGCTCCAATCATTTCAAATTGGTTTCTTGAACATGAGAATGAGTTCACTGTACTAAAATGGCCCCACAGTCACCAGATCTCAACCCAATAGAGCATCTTTGGGATGTGGTGGAACAGGAGCTTCAGTGTCCTGGATGTGCATCCCACAAATCTCCATCAACTGCAAGATGCTATCCTTTCAATATGGGCCAACATTTCTAAAGAATGCTTTCAGCACCTTGTTGAATCAATGCCACGTAGAATTAAGGCAGTTCTGGAGGTGAAAGAGGGTCAAACACAGTATTAGTATGGGGTTCCTAATAATCCTTTAGGTGAGTGTATATTGGTATTTATATATTTTGTTTTGGAGTCTCCTACTATAGATCCAAGGTAAAAAAAACACAAATAATTCCCATAATATATATTGCATTATCACCACTTTCTCACGGACTAAATCTTGGATCAAACCATTTCAGACACTCTCTAAACCCCGCCTTTCGAGAGCTCCCTCTGCTCTGATTGGTCAGACGGCTCAGTGCGTTGTGATTGGTCGACAGCATATCTGAATTTCAGATCTTCCTCAGCGCTTGATACACAGTGAAATGAACAGTAAACTATGGCATCGTTTGCCCCTTGCATATTGCATTTATTGCATAGTATAATGCAATTTTTTTACAAACCCATGTGGGCTCAAACAGGAAGTAAGAAATTACGATTCATGTCAGACACGTCAGAATCAGTTTTTTCTTTTAGAGAAAATAACTAAATTTATCTATGCAGAACTTTTACATTCACAAACAGCGTTATCCGGAAAAGCATAATACGGGCACTTTAATCTATCGAATCTATCGGGCACAAATGCCAGCGTTTTGGGAAACTGGCAGGGAAATTCTCTCGACTTAACAAAATTAGCTTTCCGGTATGAGTTGAATTGTGGGCAGGCATAATTCAGATCCTGACAGTGTTTATGTGTTTATCTGCCCACCGTGAGGAGAAAGCAGAGCGTGACGTGTGATACACTTCTGCAAAACACAACCAGCTTGTTTCTTTGGAGTCTATTTACATGAAGTATTCACAGATGATTATGATGGCACATGTTCACTACATTCTTCAAACACTGAAATAGTCTGCTTTCTGAAGGATATTATAAATCAAATAAACACAAATATCAGGCCAGTGGTGATTCGATGATCCACGATGTTCATTCAGTTAATGTTCAGCTAACAAAATAGCCAGTGCAGTTCAAGTAAAACTCATAAGAGTACCAGAAGTACCGCAAAACTTACAATATACTCAAACCTTCACACTCCATACTTACACTGTGTTTACACCGGAAGTGCGTCTGTTGTCTACACTGGAAATGTCAAAGCTGCACATCCAGCTCATAAGGAAATAAGCTACAGTATATTTGCATTTTGTTGCATTTTTTGTTTATTAAATATACACTAGTGTCCAAAAGTTTAGGGGTCAGTACGATTTTTGGAAAAATACATTAATACTTTTATTCAGCAAGGATGCATTAAATTGATCAAAAGTGAGAGTAAAGACATTTATAAATGTTAAAAAAAATCTATAATAAATGTAATAAATTTTAACTTTCTATTCATCAAAGAATCCTGAAAAAAATCATTAGCTGTTAAGTCAATTTTTATTTTTTTTACTGTTTTCAGTTTTCAAAATGAATAAAAATAAGAAATTATTATTAATGTTTTTACTGTGTTTTTGGTCAAATTACAAAGCCTCTGTGAGCTTAAGAGACTTCTTTCAAAAACATGAACAATCCTAATCCGACCCTCAACTTTTGAACAGTAGAGTATACAACAGAAATTCACTGCTGAAAAATGTACTAATATATTTTTACATAGATGATATTTGCCTATTTTACTTTATTAAAAAATATATTAATCAGCATTACAATGAAGTTTTGTGTGTTATCAAGCACAATTTAAGTTGTAATAGAGCTTTATGGCGCTTCACATGCACGAATGTGCTCATTTTGCTGATTAGTGGCTTAGAAAATGTATTTATATATAAATATATATATATATAAATCAGATGAATGAAAGAAATAAAGTGGCTGCAGTAATGTGTCAAAAACAGAAGGTGCATCGCGACACACTTCCAGTGCAAATGGCTCCAGTGATTATAATAGGAGCGATTTAATGCAACACTTCCAGTGTAGATACAGTGTCAATACTCAGAGCATGTGTACATATATGATTGTTTAAACATATATATTTTTGTAAGGTTTTTTGTATTATGTTCAACACTTTGGTATTACTCTGCAATACACACCTCTGCAAGGCCAATCAAAAATTGACAGCTGAATCTCAGCGTTCCCAGATCTCCTGTTTGGCAGATATTGCTTTTTGCATTATTACCAAGTATCTCCTTCTTAATGCTATTGTGCTTTCTGTTTACACCCAACACAAACAAAAATAATCACCATCATCCATAGAACTGAACACATATACAGCATTCAAATACTGTGTGACATCCATAAAACCTCTAGCCGCGATTGTGACAAAAAAAATCTAAAGTCATATTGGGCACCTGCTTCTCCCTCACTCCTCACACACGGACTCTCCCAGATCCACAGCGCCCCTCTGAGTGAGTCTGCGCATCTTGCTGAAGTCGTGATCGCAGCGCAGGAAGGACAGGGATGCTCCCTCCTGCGAGCCCAGCTGATGGGGCTGAACGTGGGCCGGAAGAGGACACATCTCCCCTTCACTCCTCCAGAACAGACAGTAGTGCTGCGGCTCGCTCACGCCGAACACACCGGCGCAGGATTGGGTCAAAGCGTTCACGCTTTCCCCGCCTTCCAGAGGAGAGTCCGCACTGCACTGCGACACGTCACCCTGGAACAGCACACGGATGAACCTCTGCACACACACACACACAGGGGACGGAAGGACACACAATCGCCGTTAGGGGTGGATATGATTTAAGTAAATGAACAATAACTTGATTTAGATGTATGGATGGATGGATGGACCGCCAGATAGATGGATAGATGGATGGATGGATGATGACCGCCAGATAGATGGATAGATGGATGGATGGATGGATGGAATGGACCGGCAGATAGATGGATGGATGGATGGATGGATATCTACGATGGATGGATGGATGGATATCTACGATGGATGGATGGATGGATGGATAGAGATAGATATCTACGATGGATGGATGGATGGATGGATGGATGGATGGATGGATGGATGGATGGATGGATGGATAGATAGATATCTACGATGGATGGATGGATGGATGGATAGATATACATATCGATGGATGGATGGATGGATGGATGGATGGATGGATGGAATGGACGGACGGATGGATGGACGGATGGATGGATGGATAGACAGATATCTACAATGGATGGATGGATGGATAGATGGATAGATAGATGATAGATAGATGATAGATGGATGGATGGAATGGATGGACCGGCAGATGGATGGATATCTGACGAATGGATGGATGGAATGGATGGATGGAATGGATGGACACGGCAGATGGATGGATGGATAGAGATGGATGGATGGATGGATATCTATCGAATGGATGGATGGATAGATGGATGGATGGATAGATAGATGGATGGACTGGCAGATGGATGGATGGATAGATATTCTACGATGGATGGATGGATGGATGGATGGATGGATGGATGGGTGGGTGGATGGATGCATAGATAGATATCTACGATGGATGGATGGATGGATGGATAGATGGATGGACGGATGGAGCCGGCAGATGGATGGATGGATGGATGATGGACCGGCAGATGGATGGATGGACGGACCGGCAGATGGATGGATGGATGGACCGGCAGATGGATGGATGGATAGATAAAATAAGTTACTAAATATAAAATGGATTGTGTTTTACACACTTACATATTCACAGTAAACGATCTGTGTGTGTTTGCATGTTGTTTTCAACCTGTCTCTGCTGACTGTCCTTCTGGGTCTTGGCTTCTTGGCCCCGCCTCCTGCTCCACTCCCGCAAGTACTCTTGAGCCTCATTGGTCAGAGTGCAGATGGGCGTGGTCCCAGGCTTGTTCTGGATCAGGCATAGGCTGGCATACACGCTCGTCAAATAGTATCCACCTACAAACAAACAACCATGAAAACTGCTCAGTTTGGGGACATACACCCTGTACATCCCGCCTGTAAAAAGACAATGTACTTAACTTACTCATCCCATAAACCATTAAGAATCATGATATACATGATATAAATATTAAACATACATATAAAACATCCAAAACTATGGACTTTTGTATTATAATGTGACAAAAAAACACGGAAAATCTACAATATATGTATAAATCCGTATATAAATAGATTTAGAGGGTAGGTAGATCAACTCGATTAAATAATTCATAAAACTTAATGCGAATGTGTGGTCGCTGCTGGGTTTCCATGGTAACAGCAACTTCTGATTGCTGTTACTCTGTTCAGGTAGTGTAGTTCTTCACTGGGAATTTGGCTGTTGAAGTTAATGAATATAAATGATAAATTAACTGGAAATCACACACACTTGTGGCTCAGAGCTCATGGTAGACTGTCTGGCAAGATTTGTGTATTATTGCTACAGTAAAAAATCAAGATTTAGATTTTTGGGCTCAGTTGTTTTTCAATTAAACATTTTTGATTTACAAATGAATAAATATATTTGTCATTTATAATAGCATATGCATTTTCCTCTCAGTCTTGTCTGCAATTCTCATTTCTGTGAAGGATACTTGTGATACCTGTTATCTGACAAGTTCATTTACACAGTAGCATAAATGTGCCACCTAGTTTTTGACACCGCCTTCACGTTAAAAGTAACTTCAGTTTTAAAAGACTTTTACAAAGACTTGATGTATTTATGAAATCTACTAGAATAGTTATTTTAATGCTTGAATGTTAAAAAACACTCTATATTTGTTTTTGTTGCAGCACCTCTTTTCCCAGTCTGTCAGTAATGTTCAGTTTAGTTCCAGTCACTATGAAGGCCCTCCTTCTGAAAAGCACACTGCGTGCTCTGATTGGTCAGCTGGACCAGTGTGTTGTGATTGGGCGGCTGGACCAGCGTGTTTGAGATTGGGCGGCTGGACCAGTGTGTTGAGATTGGGCGGCTGGACCAGTGTGATCTCAGATTGGGCGGCTGGACCAGTGTGTTGAGATTGGGCGGCTGGACCAGTGTGTTGAGATTGGGTGGCTGGACCAGTGTGTTGAGATTGGGTGGCTGGACCAGTGTGTTGAGATTGGGCGGCTGGACCAGTGTGTTGCAGATTGGTCGGCTGGACCAGTGTGTTGAGATTGGGCGGCTGGACCAGTGTGTTGAGATTGGTCGGCTGGACCAGTGTGTTGAGATTGGGCGGCTGGACCAGTGTGTTGAGATTGGGTGGCTGGACCAGTGTGTTGAGATTGGGCGGCTGGACCAGTGTGTTGAGATTGGGCGGCTGGGCCAGTGTGTTGAGATTGGGCGGCTGGACCAGTGTGTTGAGATTGGGCGGCTGGACCAGTGTGTTGAGATTGGGCGGCTGGACCAGTGTGTTGAGATTGGGCGGCTGGACCAGTGTGTTGAGATTGGGCGGCTGGACCAGTGTGCTGAGATTGGGCAGCTGGGCCAGTGTGTTGAGATTGGGCGGCTGGACCAGTGTGTTGAGATTGGGCGGCTGGACCAGTGTGTTGAGATTGGGCGGCTGGACCAGTGTGTTGAGATTGGGCAGCTGGGCCAGTGTTTTGTGATTTGTCGGCTTGACCAGTGTTTTGTGATTGTGCGGCTGGACCAGTGTGTTGAGATTGGGTGGCTGGATCAGTGTGTTGTGATTGGTCAGCTGGACCAGTGTGTTGTGATTGGTCAGCTGGACCAGTGTGTTGAGATTGGGTGGCTGGATCAGTGTGTTGTGATTGGTCAGCTGGACCAGTGTGTTGTGATTGGTCAGCTGGACCAGTGTGTTGTGATTGGTCAGCTGGACCAGTGTGTTGAGTATTGGGTGGCTGGATCAGTGTGTTCTGATTGGTCAGCTGGATCAGTGTGCTCTGATTCGTCAACTGGACATGTGTGCTCTGATTGGTCGGCTGGACCTGTGTGTCTCTGATTGGTCGGCTGGACCAGTGTGTTGTGATTGGTCAAGTGCATTGAGAGTGTTTGGGAAACGCCCTGCCTCTTACCATAATCACGAGTTTCCAGACACTACGAGTTTCCACACACACTAACTCAACCAGGTCCCACCCCTTTATTTTGCGCATGAATAATTTAAATGAAGGATATTGTCACATGTCCGTTTCCAGATGAAAACTCAAGACTACAATGGAGGCGTTTCAGGGAGTTGAAACGGTGACACTGATATAGAGAATAACTCCTGCAAGAGGGACTTTGTGCTTTGTAACTTTTTCATGCTCAAACAGCAACATTACACACTAAAGAAAGATGAACATGTAAAAAAGCATAATAGGTCCTCTTTAAACAGAGTCAGTGTGTTTTTGTGAATTCTCCATTACCCTCTCCGGTCAGCCATGCCGGCTCAAGCAGCTCCATCATGTACTCCGTCTCCAGCAGCAGTTGTGGGACATTACATTGAACAAGCACGTAAGACAGGGCCGGTAGGAAATCCTCAGACCCCACTTCCTGATCTGCAGAGGAAATGAGGAAAAGTCTTAACTTTAACGTCTTAAAGTTGCCCTATCCCTAATGATAAACCAGTTTCTAAATCTTTTCTCACCTGGTTGCGTCCCCATAGCCTTGTACACACTCTTGCACACCTGCAGCAAAAGCAACACCTTGTCAATGGGCGAATGGCTGCGCTGCATCAGCGTGAGCTTTGCCTTTGCTCGGTCTATACCACGAACGTCCAGGACTCCCACTCGCACAGCCAGGCGCTCTCAGCGCCCCCTCCTGGTAGGCCAGCAAGCTGTCTGTGATCCTCCGTAAAGAGCCGTCCTGAGTGTGGAGAGATACGAGCGTCTGGTGCAGCTGAATCTTCAACGGCTTCAACACGCAGCCAAACAAAGCCTTTTCCAGGGCTAGATCTGTGGGTCACATGACAGGAAAGTGCACTTTGAAATCTGAAATAATATTTCTAAATCATCCCTGTGAATGGTTATTTCAGGCTCTTTCTGGTGCCCTTGTGCAATTTACAGTGTTTACTGGCTTTACAGTAAATGGCCTTGACCGCCCCGTAATTGAAATATTGGTTTGTAATGTAACTTTTTATAGGCAAGGTTAGTGATTTCAAATGTTTCCCACACAAAGAGTCTGAACATACAGCCACTGAGCAGCTTGGCGAAAATAAACAAGCTCTGTTCAATGGCAAATTAATGTTTGTACAGTAGAAGAACGAGCCAGACACATTGTGGCAAAACAGGAAAATCTGTGCACTGTGCAAAATCACCTCCCCATCCCTCCTTCTATCTCTGCTCTCTCCACACGCTTCCTAAAGTATGCGTGGGAATGTGCAATGTGCTAATGATAAATGCAAAGTGGAAAATGCGAATGCCTCCACCAACATCTGAAACAGCATCCATCCCCAAGGATGTGGCCGGATTTCTTGCTTTGATTTGGGGAGATATCTCATAATCAGCTCATAATCCCAGCAATGCAGGGTTATGAAAAATTGGATGTTGTTATTTGAGTGACGTGATTGTTCTGCAGTATCAAAACAGATCTAAGGCAACTTAAACTTGTGTCTTAACCAATGCCATACTCCATGTTCTTTTTACACATGAACAAGGAACAGATTTGGTACTATATAATACTTTAAGTGCATCAGAGAACGGGAGTTATACTTATACAGCAAATCTGCATTACATCTGTGTTAATAAAAGCTGTATGTACTGTAACATAAACAAACATAAACACTATTTTCCAGAAATTCAATATATCAAAGGATTTTAGGACTTCTACATCTTTTATCCTCTCCAAAGGTTTTATAGTTTTTAGAACCAACTGATTGGATTTTGTGATGCAATCCATAGTGTTGAGTCATTTACTTCCTGTAAAATCCTTATTGGTGTTTGCCAGGTCAAGCATCCCAATTAATATTGCCCAAACTTAGGGTTTAAACAAACTCCTAGTGTATCCAAAAAAAATTGACATCACGCTTATGTCTTCTTTTAAAAGTGACCCCATGCATTTACACTATAAACTTGGAGAATCAACCCAAGGTAGACGTACTGACCCGGAAAAGGCTGATAAGGAAGTAAAAACAGCACGATTTACAATAGATGCAGACGAAATAATACAAGATTTTACTTTCCGCATCTTTAAGGGGCAGAAAAACATTGGGTGTCTTTTTTCCTCTATTGTGCCATTGAAGAGATTCATGTGATCACGGTTGGTGTCCACCTGAGTTGAAGTCATTCGTCACCATTGCTTTTTAAATGACATCCAACTCACATTTACTGTACAGGTAAACATCCGATCTGTATGCCTACAGTACATGGCAGATGCGCATATCTGATTCATATCAGATTTATTCCACATATGAATGAGGCCTGAAACCAATCAGAGAATATCAGAATCCATGTGCTTTTTCCCACGTACACGTGCTTGGGTTATATCAGATCTGTGCCACATGGGAGGAAAAAAAAAACGATGTAAATGCAGCCATAGAGACTTCATGGAGGCAATCATCTACGAACCATCAAGGGTATCATAGCAAAGTTCTGCCAACCACTCACAAAACCTTACCATTGTGGAGCCAACTTGTGTAATTACCAGTAAAATTTTCTTCAACAAAAATAAAAAAAGTCTATTTTCATTCAAATTTACTTCTATATTACTGGTTAAAAGTGGGGGTGTTGTGGCCTAGTGGCTGCTGTGCTGGTGGCCAAAAGTTTGGAGGTTTGACTTGCACTGCATGCGAGATATACACTTTAAGAGGTCATACACTGAATTTAATGAATTGTCTGCTCTACAGCTTGAGCTCCAGAAACTACTGTATCAGCAATGCGTCATTGTTCGAAGTGATGCCTTCTTACCTTTCTCGTTCTCAGGCACCAGTGTCTCAATTGGAGGTTCTATTTCTCCTGCTTCAAGGAGGAGATTTTTGGCTTGGGACAGAAATATCCTCAAGCCCTGAAGCAACTCCACAGCAGAACTATATGTTGAGGCCTCCATCTCCTGCCTCTGTTTCTCTAAGAAGTCCTGCACCAATGACCCAAACGTGGAGCGTTTTTCATGGGAGAGTTCGTCCACCAATCGGGCAACTCGCCGCTCAGGAGCAAACACACATACAAAGGCAGCGGTCATGCGGCGTAGAGTCGAGGTTAGGTTCGCTGAGGGGAAACGGGTCCCGCGTGCCGCAGGTGGCCATTGGTGGGCGAAGTCCTGGGCTTCCTCTTCCTCCAGGCTGCTAAACGAACTATTGCTGTCCAGTTCAGCAAGGGAAGGAGCTCTGGTTCTTTCCAAAGCCGAGACACACCTCACCATCGTCAGTGTCTTTGTTGAGCTCAGCGTTGTCTCTTTGGGGTAAGGAGTTACTCTAGAGAACCACATGATGTGGAAGGGGATAAGGTAAAAGAAAACAATGTTTATTTTAGAACATAGCCTACTATTTTCAAACAGGCCTCACGATCATGACCTTCCAGAACCACAGTGCAGTGTAGGCACAGTATGTGGAATATCATTATATTGGCTGTAGGAGGCAGTTAACAAGTAAAGGTTATATTTGTGCTGACCTCTCTCCACCCGCGCTAACTTCAGCACAGTTGCGTGGAGACCATGATTTAGCCAAGTAGGATGTGCTCCTGTTCCATTTTTTGTTGGCCCTGAAATGTTATTGTACATCAAAGACACTCATAACCCTTCCCATATGCCTATAACTATTACCTTGAGGGAAATGAGGGTTTGATAAGAATTTGGTTTGACCACATATGCTCCAGAAAGGCTACCATCCTGTAGTCTAGCCCCAACCCTAATCAAACACACCTGAAACAGCTAATCAAGGTGTTCAGGACTAATTAAAAATGAACAGCTAGAACTGAAGTCTGCAGAAAAGTAGCCCTCCGGGAGCATGATTGGTTAGCCCTGCCATATCCCACCCCAATTTCCTGAGAGTTTAGCTCTAACACACTTGTCTGAAAGTTTCTAGTGATCATGAAGACCTTGATTAAGTGGTTCAGGTCTAGCGCTTAATACTGCAGGAATGAAGGAAGCCCTCCAGGAGCAGGATTGAACACCTCTTGCATAACCTCTTACATACACCTAAAATCTAATTGGATGATTGGTGCAGTAAGAACACTGATCCAAAAATGTGTCCTACCATCAAAAAGCATGGAAAGTCACACGGGTATGGTGACTATGATTTAGCCAATTAAATAAGCCAACTTTTATGTCAAGCAAACATAGTCCTAACCCTAAGCTAAACTCTAACTTTAAAGGGTTAGTTCACCCAAAAATGAAAATTCTGTCAGTATTTACTCAGCCTCATGTTGATCCAAACCTTGATGTGTTTATTTGTTCTGCTGAACACAAAGGAAGACATTTGGAAGAAAGTTTCATCAAACAGATCTCAATCCCCACAGTATGTATTTTTTCCTACTATGGTAGTCAATTGGGATTGAGATCTGTTTGATTAAAACTTTCTTCCAAATATCTTCCTTTGTGTTCAGCAGAATTTTCATTTTTGGGTGAACTAACCCTTGAACCATTAGACCTAAAACCTAACCACAAGACTTAAAGTCAGAGGGATCTTGAAATAGGTTACGTTGTATAGAGATCCCAATGTCCAATCCTGCTTTTGGAGGTCCACCTTCTAGCAGAGTTTAGCTCTAACTCTGCTTAGACACAAGAAGCACTAAAACTAAAAGGCAGGTTCATTGGAGCTAAATTCCCTTCCAGGAGCATGATTGGACAGGCCTGTCCTAATCTCCACCTTTAGCAACCTAACCCTAATGTTTTCCAGGGACCAGCAAGTATGTTGGTTCAGAAGTATGCCTTACTTGGAAAAAAATAAAACTCAATCAGCCAAGGGTCCACATACTTACAGGTGGTATCTGTCCCAACATCTGTTCGTCCTCCTCTACTGAAGTGGGAGTGAGTGCCGGAGTCCTCCTGAGCACGCTCAATCCTCCGGTCCGTCTCGGGCCGCCCTGGTTGGCAATTTGCCCGTGTGTCTCCCCTGGGTTAGGTCCGATTCTCCACCTGACAGGCTGAGAGAGGTTTCATTGGACACACGGACCCTGAGGCTGCGTTTGAAGCGGTGGCGTTTGTGTGAGGCGGTTCTACTGGGTTGGGGAGGCTGAAGGAACAGGGGATTGACAAAACATGGGCTGATCAATCTGGATGTCCGGTGGGGCGCTGAGGGCGGAGGGGGACCGTTAGGAAGGCCAGGGGACGTCTGAGAGCTCCAGAACTCTGAAAGAGCCATGAAAGGTGGCAAAGAGTGAAAATGAAATGGAAAACACAATTGCACATGAACCTTTTAGAGCTGAGAGTAGAATTTTTAGAGTAGCCATAGCTTTTAGATTCTATTGAAATAGTTTTCAATGTAAAATGAAAACATAACATCACAACTTTTGCAACTTCCTGAAACAACATCTATTTGGGGAAACTTGGCCTGGCCAGTTATGGTTTGATAAGGATGCTATTTGGCATGCTCGTTGATTTCATTTAGCTAGCTGGTATATGCTAGTTTGAATTTAACTAAATTAAGAGTATGAATTTTGGGACAGTGTGTCACTCTTGTTTCCAGCACCAATAAATGAGTGGCTGACGTTTGTTTCAACTCTTTGTCCTCCATTGATGGATTTTTCTGTCATTTATGAGGCATTTATGAGGCATGGGGGGTATTGATTACGCATCCTCTGAATGAGTATAGAATCTCAGGATTAAAACAGACAAAAAAAGGAGCAGAAAGTACGTTTATGCAAAGCAAAAAAAACACTCAAGTTTCTCAGCTTTTTGTTCAAAATGTTGCTTTTTTATGAAACTTACACACATTCAAGTGTTGATAAAGAAGAATGCATGAAGGTAAAATAAAAATATTAAAAAAACAATATCCCTGAGTTTTAGCAGCACATTTCAGAGCTAACTAATTTTGATGATCCAGTCACAGTAACTTTGTAAAGGGACTGTAATTGAAGGAAAGGACAATTAAATACTAAAGTGGGCAAAACCGCAAACCTGCAGGTTGGTAAGCACTGAATATAAGAGGGTGTTAAGGATACTAAGTGGGTGTTTACATATAACTGTAAAAGGTACAGCAGTAAAAAGGCTAGTTTAGTTTAAAGGGTCAGTAAGGGGCTGGAAATGATCGTGAAAAACAAGTATTCTTGCCTAAGCCCAGATGCGAAATGCTTTCCAGCTGGGTGTGTGTCGTGGCCTGTATAATTGCTTCTGGGAGCTCCAGTGGGAAAGGTAATACATCTCTGTTGAACACATACACAATTAGCATAAATTATAATACATTATAGAAAAAAACACTTGTTTAATGTACATGAATTCTATAATGTTTGGTGGTTTGATGTACCTGCTAATAGTGTAAAACGCCACTAGTCTGCAGAGATCAGGGAAGCTCAGGGCAGAACTTTCTAGAGAAAACGCTAAATAATGACAAAGCAGATGTAAGAATTTAAGATATAAAAATGTTACCAGACATAAAACCAGCTTTACCAGCCGTAGCTGTTTATTAATCATGAAACTGTATGAGCTGGTCTTAGATAAGAGTAGGCCAGTTAATAGTAATGTTTTCAGCGGCAGGTTTTGTTTTTGTACCCAGAACGTTTTCCTAAAAGGTCGAAAAACATTCTGTTAAACGTTCTTAAAAATCTTTAGTGAAAACATTGTTTGTTGATAATGTTTTCTCTCAGTCTTTTCACCATAACAACTTTTTTAAAACACACAGTTATAATAGCCAGAGAAAAAGTAATGTTAGTAAATGTGAGCCCAACTAAAACAAACACTGATCACCATAATGGTGACTTCACACGAAACATTTTCAATCAATCATCAAGATCTAAACCTGTTAACTCTCAATAAGAACTTCTGAAGATATCTGACAGAAATAAAGTCAAACTAGTTATTAATAAGTGAAGCAGGTAATTTTTGTGGAGTTGACCGTGTCCAGTGCCTACTGGGAAACTTACCGCTTAAACCTTCATAAGAATTTAGAGGATAATGTTCTACTAAACATTTTCAGAATGATTTTAGAGAATGTTATCCTACCTTTTAGGAAAATGTTCTGGGAACAAATATAAAACTTTATTTATTTACTGAAAACATTACTAGAACAAAAAAACAATTAGCTGGGAGCCTACCATATAAAATGCATGTCAAGTTTTGCTATAATACTGCGGCGGTGACTAAAAGTATGAAGAACCAAAAATAGACTAGGCTAAATAATATCTTATATTGCAATGTAAAAATACCAGTTGTTAAGGATTTACATTCTATAGCAACCATAATTGGCTTATCAACAAAATATGACAGCAAACACACGTTGTGGAGACCCTGAGCTAACCCAATAGCATTAGCTCAGTCTAAAACTAAGCTAAAGTGTGCGTATGCGTGACGTGTTAAACTCACTGGAGTCTTCCTCACGAATGGGATACTGTGACACAACTCCCTCCTGCACTCGCACACACAGAACCTTCCTGTGGGAGGCGCTACACTTACACACCAGAAACGTCTATGGACAAAGATGGAAGATACAGAGTTCATTAACCCCTTTATTAGATAGATATGATATAATATAATGAAGTTGTATAAAATTATACATATGCATATCCAATTATTATATACAACAATAAAGTTGAATATGTATAATAAAATGAAACCATTATTGAGAAGTTAGAATCAAGTACACTGTATTGTGGCGAGGGTTGATTGCAAAATAAAAAGTTGTTCAAAAGTGCTTTTTCTAAGAAATTTGAAAAATATATGCAATAAAGTACAATCCATATGAATGTAATGCAACAGACAGCCTCTGTGTTTATTTGAAGTGTAATTGGTTGATTAGCAATAAATGACATCAGTCTTACAGGCTATTGTTATGCAGTTGTTACATGATAACTATAATTATGACTTATATTGTGAGCAATAGTGAAAAACATGATGATTTGATTTCAAGTGGCGGTTGGGATTCACTCACCCCGACTATCTCTCGCTGCAGGATTTGGTGGGCGGAGTCAGGGTTGATTGACAGCTGCAACCATATGGAGTGTGTGAGGAGAAGACGATCCAAAACACTTAAACTCCTCTGGAGAGACGAATCCATCTATAACGCAAAGGACAGGGGGGTCAACAAACACAAAACCAGGCCAACAAGGAATCTAAACTCACAGAAGGTTTATTGGCGTGAAGTTTCATGTAGGGCCCTGTAATTTCTGCGATCACAGAATAAAAAGGACACTCTTTTTACAACTAAAATAACAGTAAAGGGTAAAAAAATGAATTCCCAAAAATTAAAACGGAAAAAACGGAATTTGCAAAAATTACAACGGAAAAAACGGAATTTGGGAAAAAATAAAATGGAATTTGGGAAAGAATAAAACGGATTTTATAGGGCCCTATTCATGATCACTGACAAACAGGAGCGCAACATTCATGGATTGAGATTAACTGCCTCCATCCCGCCAAATGCGGGTAAAATGAACTTTGCCGGGAAACGCTGGGAAATCACGAGCCAATCTGGTTTATATGTTTACACACTTTGCTGGGGAAGTTTGTGTAAGCCATATCTGCGTGGATTTAGGCTTATGATCTGCTCATGATATATTAAATGCATTGTATTATGCAGAATCTGTGCATTTCTGGCTTACTTGAACACACGTCACTAAGCAACACACTTGCACTTGCAAAATAAAGTAATAGCAAATATTAAAAAGCATTTGGTGAACAGAAAGACATTGTTATTATCCAGCATCCGACATTTTCTTTGTCCTGTATTGATCTGTCCACCTAAAACCATTTTTGGTTAAAAAAGAAGAAGAAAAAAGGCAGTAAAAATCGATTACCTATTTTCGTTTTCTAAAACTTGTGTTGGATTTTCACACGTAAAGTGATAGCACTATTATGAGATAATTTTAAAAATATCTATATGGCAGTTTTCCCCCATGGTATCGATGTCAAAATTGTGGCTAGTGAAAATACAGAGTGGCTAGTAACTTTTGAAAACCTCTAGTCAGAGGGGCCGCTCTGCAAAAAAATGCCCTGGTTGCATCTCTAATTTTATTCTAAACAGTTCCCAGTATATTATATTAAGTATTTGTTCAGCTACCTACAGTTCTCTCCAACATGTTTTACCCTGTTCAAATCCCAAAACCAGCACACAGAATCTTTGGAAATCTTTGCAGATTCTGTCTGGGCCTTCATGAAACACGCAGACAATGAACCGTGCAGCAGTCACTGCTTCAAACGCTCGCTCGCTCTCGCTGCGATGACACTGTGTGGGCAGCCCGAGAGGATGCTTATGCATAACAGCAGATGGTTGTCATGGCAACAGATGCCTACACGTCCTACCAGGCAGTCCCACTCATCCACGGACACCTACTCACCCGAAACACGCACACACACACACACACACACACGAGGCAGACTGCGCTTAAAAGGGCGAGGAACTGTTGGCAAAGTAGAGAGGATGTTTTTTAATTCCTGGTTCTCGTGCCCTTTCTCTCTCTAGCGGTGTCAGAGAGCTCTCCGGCACAATCAGGGCTCTTTGCGATATTTTTATCTAGTTTTTGAAGCCCACATCCCCTCCTCACAGCGTTCTCATCGTCAGACAGGTAGATCCAGCTGTGTTTTATACGCTTCAATGAAGAATGGCCATTGATGACATGAAAGTAACCGTGTAGCTGCTGAAACTGCACTAGTACTGATTGAGGGTTAGTTTTAGTGTTTTACACTCTTATCACAAGCACAATCTACACTCACTGGTTTTGTAGATAAGCAGCTTCCAAAAAACATAAATCTGCATGTAATTGCATTCATGTGTCGAGTGTCTTTACAGAGCAAGTACAGAGAGGTTTGCCAAGCACACACACACACAGACACACTCACTCACTGACTCACACACACACACACACACACTTGTATCAATAGATGAACTGTGTTGGCCATGCATGTTTTCTTTATTGGTCATTCCCAGAAGACCTAAAAATGCCAGGAATTAATTAGCACATCAAATGATCATTTCTGGGTGAATTACTCAGTATGTGTGCTTTGTAAATAATAAATGAACAGAATTTAACTCTATTACAGTAAAAATGTCTTGTAGTTAAATGTCCTGATGGCCAAGCAAAAAAGAAAAAGAAGAAGAAAAAACAACAACCATATTCTTCGTTCTTTGTGCCAAGAATTTCTTTCCCTATACTATATTTATCACCCATAGAAATACTAGACTTAAAGAACTTGTACATAATACATATATAATTCTTGTACATATCTTGATAATAATCATAAATGTTTCTTGAGCAGCAAATCATCATATTAGAGTGATTTCTGAAGGATCATGTGACACTGAAGACTGGAGTAATGATGCTGAAAATTCATCTTTGATCACAGGAATAAATTACACTTTACTATATATATATATATATATATATATATATATATATATATATATATATATATATATATATATATATATATATATATATATATATATATATATCACATAGAAACAGTTATTTTAAATTGTAATAACATTTCACAATTTTATTTTTTATTGTTCAAATACATATAGCCTCAGTGAGCATAAAAGACTTCTTTCAAAAACATACACTGAGTCATAAACCTTGACATTTCCATCCTGCCATGCTTCTTTCCCCTCAAAACAGTTGAGATAAAATAAAAATATGCTTGACCTTCAGACATCGACTGTGAGGAAATCAGTTCAGTGGTTTGACCGCCGCTGACCGTACCTCAGCGCCGCCTACCGCTCCTCAGCGCCGCCGCTACCGTACCTCAGCGCCGCCGCTACCGTCACCTACAGCGCCGCTGCCACACGCACCTCAGCGCCGTACGCTGCCCGTACCTGCAGCGCCGCTGACCGCACCTCAGCGCCGCCCACTCCATCACCTCGCACCGCCACCGCACCCACAGCTCCGCCGCCACCGCTCCAGCGTCCGCACGCCACCGCACCATCAGCGCTCGCCGCTACCGCACCTCAGCGCGCCCGCCGCTACCGTTCCTCACCACCGCCGCTGCCGTTCCTCAGCGCGCCGCTGCCGTCCGCAGCCACCGCCGCTGCCAGCTGCCTCAGCCCAGCCGCCCGCACCTCCAGCTGCCGCCGCCACTGCGTCTCCATCACCGCCGCTGCCATCTGCACCACCAGCGCCGCTCCCACTCACCTCAGCGCCGCCGCTCACTCCATTCCTGCACCGCCACCGCACCCTCCATGCGCCGCCACTGCCGTTCCTCCACCGCCGCACTGCCGTTCTCACCACGCCGCCACTGCCGTTCCCGCAGCCGCCACGCTGGCCATCCTGCACCAGCCGCCGCTGCCGTTCCTCAGCACCGCCAGCCTGCCGTCCCTGCACGCGCCGCCGCTGCCGTCCTCCCAGCCGCCACCGCTGCCGTTCCCCAGCACCGCCGCTGCCGTTCCGCAGCGCCGCCGCTGCCGTTCCTCAGCGCCGCCGCTGCCGTTCCTCAGCGCCGCCGCTGCCGTTCCTAGCGCCGCCGCCGCTGCGTCCCTCAGCGCCGCCGCTGCCGTCCTCAGCGCCGCCGCTGCCGCTCCTAGCGCCGCCGCGCTGCCGTTCCTCAGCGCGCGCTGCCGTTCCTCAGCGCCGCGCTGCTGTACCTCAGCACCACCGCTACTGTACCTCAACACCGCTGCTACTGTTCCTCAGGCACCGCCGCTACTGTACCTCAACACCGCTGCTACTGTTCCTCAGCACCACCGCTACTGTACCTCAACACCGCTGCTACTGTTCCCTCAGCACCGCCGCTACTGTACCTCAGCACCACCGCTACTGTACCTCAACACCGCTGCTACTGTACCTCAGCACCACTTCTACTGTACCTCAGCACCGCCGCTACTGTACCTCAGCACCGCCGCTACTGTACCTCAGCACCGCCGCTACTGTACCTCAGCACCGCGCTACTGTACCTCAACACCGCTGCTACTGTTCCTCAGCACCACTTCTACTGTACCTCAGCACCGCCGCTACTGTACCCCAGCACCGCCGCTACTGTACCTCAGCACCGCCGCTACTGTACCTCAGCACCGCCGCTACTGTACCTCGAACACCGCCGCTACTGTACCTCAACACCGCTGCTACTGTTCCTCAGCACCACTTCTACTGTACCTCAGCACTGTACTCCATCACATGCCTCTAACACCCATCTGAGCTTTATGGACAGGCTTTATTACATAAACATCACATCATCGGCCCGGGTGACTTTCCCACCCACAAACACAAGCAGCACTAAACCACTGCGAGAGGATCTGAGAGCAAGTCAACACACACACACACACACACAACTGATGGGTCAGAAACCTTCACACCACAAACCCTAACCAGAAGACATCCGAGGAGAGACAGATGATATTCGACTGTAGCGTAGGCCTCCTCACTCAAAAACCTGAACAGCCTACACACACAGATAGACAGACAGACACAGACACACACATGCACGCACACACATACACGCGCACGCACACACACAGTTATGCAATTAAGCATCATACAGGGAGAAACACAAGAAGAGGAAAGTAAGAACAGAAGAAGGAGAGGGAGTGTGTTTGATTTAAGCAGTTTCTCATCTTGAAGAACTTTTTTTTTCTTCACGAGGCTATTTTTGAGTCTGGGTTCAGGAAGATTATAATTATGAATCAAGGAAGTCGTGCATTTCTATCAGCACACAAAAAGTGCAGTTTCAAGTTCCGATGCCTTCTGAATACGAGTTTTTAATTGCTCTTTCAGGTTGAGACTTTTTTTTTTTGATCTCTCTAAAGCAAATGCAAGTGAGATTACTGTGACATTATTTAAGGAGATCTGATTTATGACTTTTGGTGTATGAATCACCTTTTCGAACAAGAATCCTTACTCAGAAATTGCTAGTTAATTTCACAAATAACTACAAAAAAACGGTAAGTATCGCTGAATTTTAAAATGTTAAAATTTTTTAGCAAGAGAAATAAACTTACTCCAATACAGTTCACTGAGAACTCGTCGGATGAATCAGTCTCTCAAAATCCCTCCTTTTCCGAGAGCTACTGCGCTCTGCTCAGATTGGCCCAGTCTGTTGTGATTGGTCTACTCTGCTCTGATTGGTCAGATGGTCAGCAGACATGGGCAGTATTTCAATTAAATGCATTTTAAATACGTATTTAATTACTTTAGTGTATTTTGTAATTTGTATTTTGCAGGTGTGGAAAAAATAAAATGTAGTTTGTAACAAAATATTTTGACGGAGTGTATTTGAGTATTTCAAATACTTAAATACTTAAGAAAAATCACCACAGTAATGTCATGATTCTGCCCTCGTGTCCTTGATTTTCTCTAGTCTTGAGGCAGGATCATGACAGACTCATGTTTTGTGTACAAGCCCATGGCCTTTTTTGGGCCATGTGCTTGTGTTGTCTCGTTACGTACTCCGTCCCCTTGTTTTCCTCGTCTTGTCATTGTCCATTCAGCTTCAACTGTTCTTGTCATTAGTGTCTCCCTATATAATCCCTTGTGTTTGCTATCCTGTGTTGGTTCATTGTGATTATTACCTGCGTGTTACCTTACTTTGTTAAGCCTTGTGAGAATCCTGTCAAGAGTCTTATCTAGAGAGAGTTCTGATTCTATATTCGCTGTCATTTCAGACCCAAAAAAGGCAGAAACAAAAGTTATCATATTCATCTAATTTTTGTTAGCGACCCGCTAGCTGCCCTTCCTAGAAGCATGCTGTCTAAAAACCCAGCCCGTTCTCATCCCAAGGCGTCATATACGAAGCTTTTGCCAAAGCGTAGACATCCAACGCACATGGCACCCTTTAGCTTCAATTTGAGACGCAGATATATATAAGCAGAAGGCGCCTCCTAGTGGTCTAACCCTAACCCTACCCCAGACCTAAACCTACCCATACTCTGTGCGTGTTATATTGACGCTAAAGGGTGCCATGTGCGTTGGATGTCTACGTTTTGGCAAAAGTGTTGTATATGCTGCCTTGGGATGAGAATGTGTTGAAAAAACGTGTCTCTGTAGGCTAGCTAGACTCTGAGATCTGCACACAAAAACAATGGATTCACCAACCACTAAAACCTAAATAAACAGTGTTCCAAGTTACCAATCACCGACGGGGTGGGTGTTGTGAGGTTTTGCGCTCGTGCACGGCTGCACGCGAAGTCATCGCTAACCCTAGCCCTAACCCTTCATAGGCCCTACCTATTATGAAACGATGCGTCTGTCGCAACTCCACTGAAATCTCCATGATAAGCAAGCGTTCACACAATATAAATGTATTACATATGAGAAATATCGATTTTGTATAAAACTACCACACCACTGATGTGAACTTATAGCTATACATGCCAGTTATGTCAGAGGGTGCTATTTCAGGCCCTGTAGAGATTTAGTGAAATGCCCAAACTTTTTTATTTTGCTACTTTGCCATTTTGAATTTACACATTTATAATATTTCTGCTATTGCTACTATTTGTGTTATTGACCTTAGAGTAATAAAAAAGACTATTGTGATTATTATTTTTTATTATTATTAATAAATTATTGTGGGAGCATTTTTGTATTTTCAAAATACTAATTACTTGTATTTTATTTAAATACATTTTTCACATCAGTATTTTGTATTTTATTTAAATACATTTCATGAGCCAGTATTTGTATTTTGTAACAAAATAGTTTTTGATGTATTTGTGCCCACCTCTGATGGTCAGTCTGTTGTGATTGGTCTACTCTGCTCTGATTGGTCAGATGACCCAGTCTGTTGTGATTGGTCTACTCTTCTCTGATTGGACAGATGGCCCAGTCTGTTGTGATTGTTCTACTCTTCTCTGATTGGTCAGATGGCCCAGTCTGTTGTGATGGGTCTACTCTTCTCTGATTGGTCAGATGACCCAGTCTGTTGTGATTGGTCTACTCTTCTCTGATTGGTCAGATGGCCCAGTCTGTTGTGATGGGTCTACTCTTCTCTGATTGGTCAGATGGCCCAGTCTGTTGTGATTGGTCTACTCTTCTCTGATTGGACAGATGGCCCAGTCTGTTGTGATTGGTCTACTCTTCTCTGATTGGTCAGATGGCCCAGTCTGTTGTGATGGATCTACTCTACTCTGATTGGTCAGATGACCCAGTCTGTTGTGATTGGTCTACTCTGCTCTGATTGGTCAGATGGCCAGTCTGTTGTGATTGGTCTACTCTGCTCTGATTGGTCAGATGACCCAGTCTGTTGTGATGGGTCTACTCTTCTCTGATTGGTCAGATGGCCCAGTCTGTTGTGATGGATCTACTCTGCTCTGATTGGTCAGATGGCCCAGTCTGTTGTGATTGGTCTACTCTGCTCTGATTGGTCAGATGGCCCAGTCTGTTGTGATGGATCTACTCTTCTCTGATTGGTCAGATGGCCCAGTCTGTTGTGATGGGTCTACTCTTCTCTGATTGGTCAGATGGCCCAGTCTGTTGTGATTGGTCTACTCTTCTCTGATTGGTCAGATGGCCCAGTCTGTTGTGATGGGTCTACTCTTCTCTGATTGGTCAGATGGCCCAGTCTGTTGTGATGGATCTACTCTGCTCTGATTGGTCAGATGACCCAGTCTGTTGTGATTGGTCTACTCTTCTCTGATTGGTCAGATGGCCCAGTCTGTTGTGATGGGTCTACTCTTCTCTGATTGGTCAGATGGCCCAGTCTGTTGTGATTGTTCTACTCTGCTCTGATTGGTCAGATGGCCCAGTCGGTTGTGATGGATCTACTCTGCTCTGATTGGTCAGATGGCCCAGTCTGTTGTGATTGGTCTACTCTGCTCTGATTGGTCAGATGGCCCAGTCTGTTGTGATTGGTCTACTCTTCTCTGATTGGTCAGATGGCCCAGTCTGTTGTGATTGTTCTACTCTTCTCTGATTGGTCAGATGGCCCAGTCTGTTGTGATTGGTCTACTCTGCTCTGATTGGTCAGATGGCCCAGTCTGTTGTGATTGGTCTACTCTGCTCTGATTGGTCAGATGGCCCAGTCTGTTGTGATGGGTCTACTCTTCTCTGATTGGTCAGATGGCCCAGTCTGTTGTGATTGTTCTACTCTGCTCTGATTGGTCAGATGGCCCAGTCTGTTGTGATGGATCTACTCTGCTCTGATTTGTCAGATGGCCCAGTCTGTTGTGATTGGTCTACTCTTCTCTGATTGGTCAGATGGCCCAGTCTGTTGTGATTGGTCTACTCTTCTCTGATTGGACAGATGGCCCAGTCTGTTGTGATGGGTCTACTCTTCTCTGATTGGACAGATGGCCCAGTCTGTTGTGATTGGTCTACTCTGCTCTGATTGGTCAGATGGCCCAGTCTGTTGTGATTGGTCTACTCTGCTCTGATTGGTCAGATGGCCCAGTCTGTTGTGATGGATCTACTCTGCTCTGATTGGTCAGATGGCCCAGTCTGTTGTGATTGTTCTACTCTGCTCTGATTGGTCAGATGACCCAGTCTGTTGTGATTGGTCTACTCTGCTCTGATTGGTCAGATGACCCAGTCTGTTGTGATTGGTCTACTCTGCTCTGATTGGTCAGATGGCCAGTCTGTTGTGATTGGTCTACTCTTCTCTGATTGGACAGATGGCCCAGTCTGTTGTGATGGGTCTACTCTTCTCTGATTGGTCAGACAGCTCAGTCTGTTGTGATTGGTCTACTCTGCTCTGATTGGCCAGATGGCCCAGTCTCTTGTGATTAGTCTACCGCGTCCAGCACTTGTCGGAAACAAAACACCCATTACTATATCAGAACTTCAGCTCTGGAGTCTTCCTCAGTCCTCAGTGATTGTACACACACTGTAAACACAGTAACAATGACGTTGATTTAACCATATCAATCCGAGCGCGAGTCCAATGATAAAACATTGGAAAAACTAGTTATGACGACTTGAGCAGGACGTTTCTCAGTGATATGCTACTCAGTTTGAGGTACATTACCGCAATTCCTCATCATCAGCATAAACAAGAGTATGTCCATCAACAAACCCATCTGTATATTTCTAATTTATTGCGGTGCACAAGCGGGAACTGCATCAATAACAGTGCATACGTTAGTTGAGTTTGCGTACCTAAAGGTTGTCTATGAAAGCATGTACACTACATTTTTATGTGAAGGACTGGGACTTTTTTGCCGTGAAAATTAAAAGGATGTGACGTTTACAAGGACTCCAGAGAGCCATTCACAATGTTCAGGATGATGCTGAAAGAGCCATTCTGTACTGTAATGTCAAATAATGTCATACAAAAAAAGGGATTCATTCAAACTATTGTCTCACATAGCCTGTAGTCTCAAATATACTTTATAATCAAACTAAAATAACAGTGTAATTTTAAAAAACCTCATCTATACATGATTCAAATATTTCCACATCATTATGATCAGATGCTTTCTGAACTACTGTTTCCTCATTATCATGTAGCATTATTACTCCAGTCTTCAGGGTCACATGATCCTTCAGAAACAGAACTTCAAAAAGAATGAGAATGAGTAAATAACAAAATATTCCTATTTGAGTGCACTGTCCCTTTAAGGAAGCTTGACTGTAAATTAGATTTAAGAGTTACAGCAGAAGGGAAGATTGTGAGAAGAGCTCACATTGACTTTTTGCAATGCAATTTCATTTTAATTATCCATAAAATGAAGAATCCAGGTACTTTTGGAGGCCACTGTGAAACACAAAACTAGTAAGCCGTGGAGCAGCTGGTCACTGCGCAAATGAAGAAGTGAACTCCAGTGACATGAGGACAGTCTGTCAGACAGATCTCAACATTTCCAGTAACAAGCACAGCGACGGAGAGAAAGAGAGGACGAGGAGTTAGAGATGGTTTCATGAAGCCGAAGTGTGGGAGACTAAACATGCTGGGAAACATCTCCAGGGACAGAAATGAGAGAGAGAGGGAATAGAGGAAGTGAGAAAAGACAGGAAGCCTTGCAGAGGAGAAGTGCATCTTCAGCTGTCAGAATAATGCACATCAGACCCAGAAAGTTTCAGGATGAGATCCGGTAGCTTCTTGTGATAGTGGCAGGGCAGAATTTGACAAGGAAATGTTGGACTAATGTCACACTGAATCACTCCAGAACCCTGATCTTATCATTCTAATGCCAAAAAATCATTTTAGTTCACTGTGCATTAACTAATGCTAACAAATACAACTTTTGATTTTAATAATATATTAGTAAATGTTGAAATTAACATTAACACAGGTTAATAAATGCTGTAGAAGTGCAGTTCATTATAAGTCAACTAATGTTGTTAACTAATGAAACCTTATTGTAAAGTGTAAGCTATATTTATAATATACAAACAGAAACAATTACATATTCCTTTGTTTTAGCATTATATTTAGACTATATAAATGTATAAAGACTTGTATAAAGTATATGTATATAGAAATGTATAAAAATAATTTCGACTTAATTAATTTATAATTATAATTAATTTATATATATTTTATAGATATAATTTTGTATATACCTATTTTACATTATAAATATATTATAGACTTACAGCAATACTAAAATTAAGAAATATATACTATATATACTAGGGCTGTGAAACGATTAATCGGGATTAATGCATTGCAAAATAAAACTTTGTGTTTACATAATATGTGTGTATAATTATTTTGTATATATAAATACACACACATGCATGTATACATTTAAGAAATACTTGCATGTATATACTTTGTATATATTTATACAAAATTAATATTATACATAAATATAAATATTTTATTTATTAATAACACATTTTTCTTAAATATATACATGACTATGTGTGTATATATAGAATATAATTACACACAACACATACATATATTATGTAAACACAAACTTTTATTTTGGATGTGATTAATCGCGATTAATCGTTTCAATCGTTATATAAATAATATTTAGACTTATACAAGTTAAAATACTAAAATATATAGACTATATAATTTCTATCTATTTATTTATTTTATATTATAAATATATTACAGACTTACATTCAATGATAATATATATATATATATATATATATATATATATATACACACATACATACATATACATATATATATATATATATATACCATTCATTAAAGAATATATTTTATTTATTTATTTTTATTAAATATTATTTAGACTAATTTATGACATATTAATATAAGGAAATAGTTATTTAATAGTGTTATTAATCAAAATTAAGTTAAGTTTTACTTCACTCAGCTCAAATAAAAATTTCATTTGAAATTTTCAATTAATTGAGTCAGCTTTGGTTAAATTTGGTAAAAAACACAATTAAAAAAGGTCAGTTTGCCCCCCAAATAAAGAAAACTGTCATCACTTACTCACCTATGTCATTCCAAACCTCTTTGACTTCATTTCTGATGTGAAACATTAAATAAAAGTTTTGAAATATTAAAAAAAAATTTAAAAATAAATGCTCCAGTATGTGCAATGAAAGTCAATAAGGCTCAGAGATATGTGGGTGAGCAGACTCTTTCACACAACACCTCAGCTCAACTGAACAGAAACTCAAACTCATCTCAGTTCGACTCAGTTATACAGTAGGCGACTATTAACCGTTAAAATCACCTCTCAATGATCGCATGTCATTTGACTGAAATGAGTCTGAATGGGATTGTCATTATAAGTGCAGTGATGCTGTCATTCTGTATTGAAGCGGCTGATGAATGATGACACACCGCAGCCGTGGCGGATTGTGCTTGTGTCTAAAACAGGCCTAAAGTGACGGATAAGATGAGGTGGGATGTGTGAAATCAGGGGTCCTAATGCCAGCTGCCCACTGAGGTGCCGGAAGATAAAGCTGCCCTTCATTAAAACAGGATGACGGAAGTTTTCAGTCAGATACACACGCAAACAAACAGGACACAGAGATGAAGCGCTATGAAAATGATAATTATGGAGGACCGAGTCATTAGAGTACATTCTCCAGAGGAAAAAAAACACGTGTTTCAGCTTCAAAAGAAGGGCATATTTCTAATAAAAGTAGCGGGGCACTTGTGTGTTGTGTAGCCGTTTTGAACACACTTTAATTGTTAGGTGTAATTTAACTCATTATCTTCACCTGGTCCGGTTTCACAAAGATAGACTTTGACTATGGCTTAGATATAGTAGATAATCAGACTTCAGATCGACATGTAAATCAGACACTTAAGAATGACTTAATCTTAAGTAGGAGTACACTGCAATGCATTCTGGGTAAAACAAGACCTTTTTAAAACAAAAAAAGGTTAACAATTTTTGATTACATTGACTACCATACAATATTTTTCGAAATAAGGTCCCATGGTGGTCGACCAGAAGGGGAGGGGCTTAGGCTCTCTATTAGGTTTGTAAACATTTGCCATAATGCCAGCCTATGGCTTTCATTGGCTGCTGGAAAACAACGTCTCCTTTTTGGGCTATCCGCGTGTATCCGCGTGTATGTCTGACGCCATTAACGTCCGCGTCATTCTGCGTGTCTGTACACGCCGTCAAATGTCCGAGCGAAACTACGCAAAATGTACATCTACATCTGGGGAGCTATCTTTTTATTTCCTAGGATGGTAAGGGAACAGTCATAAATGCCATTAACCCCAGTGACGGGTAGGTTTTAGGGATGTGCACGAATATTCGAATTTTCGAATATTCAATATGTAATTATTATTCGAAAAATTAAATACTATTCGAATTTTGAATACCTTGCTTTGCTGGCCATAATGAGTCCATGATAAATCCTAAAGAACTAACTCGCAGTTATAATTAAATGCACTGGATGGCGCTGTGGAGTGTGTTAACAAGTTGTCTGTATTTGATCACATAATGTTGTCGTCTGCCTCACGAAGTTTGGAATTAACGTTACTTGAAAAGGATCTTACTAAACGGAATTACTTTTGATCAAATTAATTAATTTTATGATATCATCACCATGAGAAATCACATGAAATCCAAACAGTCGAGTGAGGAAAGACAGCTGTTCATCATTGCATCAGCGACTGCAGGTAAGCGCAGCTGAAGATGTTAACTTATCTAATAGCAAAATGATTTCGAGACACACTTATTTTAAGTTTCGTTGGGCAGACCGGTTTAAGAACAGAAAATGCAAAGTGCTGTTAGAAACACCGTTCTCTGAAACGTCTGTCAGCGCGGCGTCTTTTCTCATTCGAGCATAAAGTGCTGGCGCCCCCTGCATGTAACGTTAGATATTATAGTTTTTTCTCAACATAAACGTGAAACAATATAAACACGATAATCAATCATTTGTTGACTCGTGTGTACGTTCTGTACGATATCTGACACAATTTGCTTTATTAGGGTTTTTTTCCGCTCGCGCTGCTTAAGCATGCTTTTAATAATGCTTTTTTATATATTTTTTTGTTTACACATAGGCCTACTGTTTAATGTTTTTAACTAAAAGAAAACTTTAATTACTATTGTAAGCTTGTTGTGTATTGCCTAATTGTAAGCTTGTCCAGAAATGGTGACAAAAACGTAAAAAAAAACAAACGTAAAAATAACGTCTTTTTGTTAAACATAATTTAAATAAATGAATATTCGAATATTCGATTTTTATGAGGCCGAATATTTCGAATGCAATATTTTTGAAAAATGCACATCCCTAGTAGGTTTAGGGACAGGGTTGAGGTAAGTCATGTATTTATTTATACAGTAATAACGTTAAGTCAGCGGCGTTCATAAACACGCTGAAGAGCGATTATGCGTGTTGATAGCACGCCAAAAATGGAAATATGAATTGGCATGTCATACACGCGCTACTTCATGAGATCAGTCTGAGACTAGAAGAGTTTGGTTCGTGTTCGTTCATGTCGAGAAGACGCCGTTTTCTTTGTTGCATTTCCAATAGATGAGATTTGATACGGTAAAACAACGCCATTGTTACTGTTCGTATCTCTGTGTATCAGGTGGAGGAAGTGAGGAAGATCTGCTGTGAGAGGTCGACCAATCACAACACACTGGGCTGACCAATCAGAGTAGAGGAAGCTAACAGAAAGGCGGGGTTTAGAGAGAAGCTGAAGTTGCAATGTGTATTATGAGAAAATTGTTTTTACCTTTTTGTAAACCTACCGTGAGAATCCAAACCAAAATGAGTAACCTTTAAAATAACGTATTAGTTCTAAGATTTGAACTTATAATCATTGGCATTTCAAGAGCCATTTATGCTCGCTAATATGCGAGGACAAAATTGCAGTAAACAAGAAAAAAATAGAGAAAAAAAGTCCTAAAGTGAAGGCCGGATTGCACCAAAAAACAAATAATGGTGAGGGCGTTACGCATGTAGGCTATATCAGTGACAAACAGGATATATATATAGTGTTCACAATGAGCGATTATGACATGACAGCACAAATGACATCATTCTAATAGACTGGTTATAATAGCACTGGAAAAACAAGATGAGTTTCATCCATCAGTCAAAGTGCTGCGAAACAAAGCCATTGCAAGTGTGAACAGACTGCTTGCATGTGTGTGTGTGTGTGTGTTCTCCCAGGAGGCTCACCACCACACTTTTCACACTGCCACCCCCGCAGACAAAGATGCTCATAGCTGTGGTGGTTTTTCTGTCTAACTACCACCAGGCAACAAACCTACTGTACACTAAAAAAAAGCATGATTTCCAAACCAAAATGTATAAATATAAACATTTATAACGGACAATATTCAACTGAACAGTACAATAGTACAACTGAGGTGGAGATCGACTTAACTTCAGAAATCTGACTCATTTCAGAGATCAAAAAGCAAGTGGACTGAAAAACAACATCTGATCCCAACTGTATCAAATGATAACTATCGATTATATGAACATATCTTATAACTCTACAGGCTGTATTGAATGGAAAATCTACCAGAACAAGTCAGTTGGACTAAAATCACATAATGCTTTGGATGTGAAAGACACGGCTTCAGATGTACTTCAAAAGTACCACAATACAGTGATGGCATCCAAGTAGTTACCATGGTACTGAATGGATACCATAAGGTACCTATAAGTTGCTTCAAATAATAACACTGCATTGCCATTGTATACAAAAAAAGCATGGTAATACTACTTTTAATGGTCTATCTATTTATTATTGAAACATATCGTAAAAGGATCTTGTGACACTGATAGAATAATATAGTAATGTGGTATTTTAACCAATAGTGTACCATGGTACTGAATAATCATATTTATATACAGTGCCATAGTGATTCAAAGACTATCATGGTAATGTACACATGGTACTTTTTGTCTATCTATCTATCTATCTATCTATCTATCTATCTATCTATCTATCTATCTATCTATCTATCTATCTATCTGATCTATCTATCTATCTATCCTGAAAGTACTGTGGTGCTATATCATGTGGTAATACCATGGTACTGAACGATGAACGTGGTAATAATCCAAAATACAAGACTGCAAGCCCACACTTCAAATAATACCACGAAACATAGTTAGCAATATTAAAACAAGGTATTAGAAATGGTGTGTGTCCAAAAACACGACAATGTCATGAAGGAAAATACTCTATGAATTAGTAACTTTACCTTCTCCGTTAGTAGTTCTCCACCTTCGCGTCCATCATCATCAGGTTGGGGATTTCAGGCGCGCTTTCGGTTGAATATCGATTGATCGGTTGAGCAGGACCGTACTCTCTAATGATCTGATGAGGTGATCCTTGTTCATGTGATATGATGAGTTTGATATGATTAAATGATCCTCCGTGATCATCACATTCTGATCCACGCGCACTGGAGCTCCTCGCGCAACTTTCCCCACGCGACACAAACTCTTCAGTCACTGTACGTGCGCAGACACAAACACACAGAAAATAGTATCTTAGCCAAGTCAAAATAAAATAATAATATAAAATGTTTTTGTACAAAAATATGAATTCAAATAATTATAAATAAATAAAAATATCTCCTAAACTGTTTTGTCAATTCTTTGCCGCGGTTATCAAACAGTAGGCTAAAATAAAATAATTGAGACATATGTATATACAAAAGAAAGGAACATGTGAACATACAAACACTTAAATGTGTTACTTCGTCATAATTGAGACAGATATCACGAGTGGAGGTCTTGAAGACGCAGCCCACGTGATCAGGCGCGCTCCTGCGCTGCACTTTATTTCCGCTGGGTGTCGCTAGAGGAGAGAGAGAGACAAAGAGAGCGCGCGAAAGAGTGCGAGTGACATTAGACGACAGACTGACTGACTGAAACATATTTTAACACTAAAATGGCATTTAAGCCAAATAAATTGCTTAAAAGAGATTATTCCCAAACCCCAGAACACGTTTCCCTTCCGTCGTTCCAGATGTAAGTACGATCTCTGTAACCTAGTGGTTCTGAATTAGTGGGTCATGTATGATTTAGCAGTTTTTAATTTAGATATTATTTGTCCCATTTACCACTTATCTAATCTCGCGGGTAGTTGAAGTGATGGTTCAAAATTGTGGCCACACAAAAAGTACTACTTTTGCTTTTCTATGGCAGAGGTTTTAAAAACTACTGTTTTCTTTTCTAGGGCAGGGGTTTTAAAACCTTTACTGTTTTCAAATATAATTTTATATACTCTAACAAAAATACTGGGTTGTTTCAACCTATGTTTGGGTCAAAAATGGACATGGATTTTTTTTTTAACCAATAGTTGGGTTCATCCATATTTGACAACCCAGCATTCTTTAACTTATGAGAATATAAAATATTTTCCAAATAAAATTTGACACATTATTTTTTCATCATACACTAACATTGTTTTTTTCTACTACGTGTACTTTACTGTCATAAATAATGTATTTATTTGTTTATTTAATGTTTATTGTGTATTTAAATATTTGATTAATATATTTATTTTATCATATTTTATTTATTTGAATTTATTTTTAATGTATTTATTTTCATTATTTTAATCAAATGTTTTTTTTTCTTATTTTTATATTTATTAGTTTAACTTTTTCCACCGTTTTCCCACCAACTTTTCTCCAGACCTCAAAGAAAAAAAACTTTTTCTATTGTACATTCTGTCCTTGTAAGAGCTTGATAACCCAGATCGTTTAATAAAAAATAGAAGTTTGGTGTTCCTGTGAGATTAAAAAAAAAGAAGTCATATGGGACATGAGATAACAGAGTTCACAAAAATGAGTCAATTGTTCCTTTCAAAAGGGAATAAATGTACTCCTCACATGCTTAGCAAACATGCAGGCCTACACTTACACACACACGCACACTTATCCAACCATTACATTTTTTTGCATCTTCAGTGTCAGTTCTCTCCTCCCCTTTTCAAAGAACTGAGCTTCAGCAGTAAGAGGTTAAAAAAGCAACACGCCACAATCTCCACGCGCTCCACTGCCCTTATCCTCATCCGTAATTAGTGCCGAGAGCTGCGCCTCTGGCCGACTCCATGCCTGATGCTTCCCCATCCTCTCCAACAACAGCCAAAGGGCATTTTATTAAGGCTTTAAGTACAGGGTCAATCCAAAACAGGCTAAGCTCAGGGATAAAAACATGTGATACTGTATGATGGAGTTCATTTATAGTCTCCAGGCTGACTCTAGAGACGCGTCCTCCTCACGAAGAAATCATGCGTGAACCAGGAGCAAAATATGCTGCACTGTCACTTTGGTCAAATTATGTTATCAGGTCAGATCTGTATCTCACACTGATTCGCTGCTCATTTGCATAAAGTTAAATAAATTCAGTTTGTCACAGTGCTTTGGCTTGTCGCTACGCCAAATAGTATAAAGTGGACAAAACGTTAACACTTTACTTAAAGGGATAGTTCACCCAAAAATGACAACTAGGTGTATATGACTTTCTTCTTTCAGACGAATACAATACTTTCAGACGAATATATTAAACAATGTCCTGGCTCTTCCAAGCTTTATAGTGGCAGTGAATTTCTGTTTTGAAATCCAAGTGCTTCTATCCATGATAAATTAATCTATCCATAATAAAAGTCCATCTATCCATCATAAAAGTTCATCCATGATGAAAGTGCATCTATTCATGATAAAAGTGCATCTATTCGTGATAAAAGTGCATCTATCCATCATAAAAGTGCATCTATTCATGATAAAAGTGCATCTATTTATGATAAATGTGCATCTATCAATCATAAAAGTTCACCCATGATGAAAGTGCATCTATTCATGATAAAAAGTTCATCCATGATGAAATTGCATCTATTAATGGAAAAAAGTGCATCTATTCATGATATAAGTGCATCTATCCATCATAAAAGTTCATCCATGATGAAAGTGCATTTATTCATGATAAAAGTGCATCTATCCATAATAAAAGTGCATCTATTCATGATAAAAGTGCATCTATCCATCATAAAAGTTCATCCATGATGAAAGTGCATTTATTCATGATAAAAGTGCATCTATCCATAATAAAAGTGCATCTATTCATCATAAAAGTGCATCTATTCGTGATAAAAGTGCATCTATCCATGATAAAAGTGCATCTATACATCATAAACGTTCATCCATGATAAAAGTGAATCTATTCATGATAAAAGTGCATCTATCCATGATAAAAGTGCATCTATAGATCATAAAAGTTCATCCATGATAAAAGTGCATCTATCCATGATAAAAGTGCATCTATTCATCATAAAACTTCGTCCATGATGAAAGTGCACCTATTCATGATAAAAGTGCATCTATCTATCATAAAAATTCATCTATCCATCATAAAAGTGCATCCATGATAAAAGTGCACCTATTCATAATGAAAGTGCATCTATCCATTATAAAATTTAATCTATCCGTAATTTTTGGAAAAATAATACACGCCTCCCGCACCTGCCCTCCGACCTAACAACCCAGCGGATGCAGGATGCAGATTAAACCGCTTGCCTCACTTTCCGTCACATGCTCCAGATCTCCACATGGATGTCCCCCCGAGGGGATCTACAAGCGTCTGAATGATGCAGGCTGTTCGTGGCATCATCAACGCAGCAATCGCGTCATGATTCAGTGTCTCGAGAAAACCCTGGAGGAAGTGACACTTTGTCAGCGCTGACCTGACAGTGACCCTCGCAACCTGCCGAATCAAAACCTGAAGAGGCTTCCAGCAGAAACACAGAGAGAGAGGGATGGAGAAGTGAATTTCAACAAGCCTTTAGTGTTCAATCATAAACAACCCTCACATTAAAATGATGGCGGTTATACAATTACAGAAAATGAGCACATTATCATCCCAATGCCAGAGAGACAAACTGTAATTGTTTGAATCCATTGTTAACACTAACAGCATCATCAGATCAAGTACTAGTTATATTCAGAACACGCTGAAAACACTTTCTATTAGTTATTATTATCGTCATTAAGTCCTCTTATCCCTTAAAACTCATCTTTGATCACCAAAATGACTTCTTTCCTTTAATGTAACTCTACATCCTTGCCTCATTTTATGCAGTTCTATGGATATGCTAATTAACCCCGCCTCCACTCACTCACACCAGCTCAAAGATCCACTTGCTCAGTCAACTTACCGAGGTAAACGCTGCACAATGGTGTCACTCTTTGTCACTTACTCTTTTCATCACGGACTTCCTATTTCCAACTTACTCTGACGTTTGTCCAAATGTTGCAAGGTTGGTTTTCCGCCTGGGAACACACACACCAGAACAGGTTATTTAACCATCCAAATGATTTCTAAATGGTTTTATTAAATTGGAATTGTTGCCAAGTTCCCCTTTAAGCAGAAAATACTCAACAATGGTGTTGACTTAAGAATTTACACATGGTTTGTCTTAAAGCATAATACAAACACCACATGGATAAACACCATTAAAAGCCTGATTTTCTCCACTGGGGGACTTTAATTGCATAATTTATCTAATGCCGTCACAAACACACTGGTGGCATTTTTTTGTATAAAGCAAAAACAGGATTTTTTAGAAACTTTATATCTTCCGTTCAAAGAACAGTTTAGAAATGGTGGGGTGGTGATGGCATAGTGGATAAGACACATGCCTTTGGTGTGAGAGACACGGGTTCGAATCCACTGTGAGACACCAGTGTGTCCCTGAGCAAGACACTTAACCCCAGTTGCTCCAGAGGCGTGCGACCTCTGACATATATAGCAATTGTAAGTGGCTTTGGATAACTAAATTAATAAATGTAAATTACCACATCTGTCAAGCTCCAAAAAGCACAAAATAAGTCACATGATAGTCATCAGGTGAAAACAGGTCGTGTGATAGTAGTCTATAACTATTCTATGACTCATACACTGCTCGTCAGATTAACAAGGAAATTAGCTTTCAGTGATGACTTTTCTACTTTTGTATGTCATGGAAAAATACCTGCACAGATTTAGACTTGACATGGGATGAGTCATTTTTACATCTTAGATGTAAATGAGACAATAAAACCATCAAAATAAATGGGGACCGCAGAAATGTTTTTTTGGGTTTTTTTTACAGACTTTATCTTATACTGAAGAAACATCCAACAAGGAGACTCAGGTAAATCTTCGTTTGAACTCCATTGCTGTCTGAAGTATTAAGCAGGTTTCATTTATGATCAGATCTGACTTAACTCACAGTGTGTGTGCGTGTGTGTGTGTGTGTGTGGGGGGGGGACCAGTCAGTGGTTCCCCACGAGGGAAATGAGTTAATAAACATATTAAATAACTTTTTTTTAATGTAAAAATGCATGAAGTTTTCTGTGATGGGTGGGTTAGTGTAGGGGACAGAATATAAAAATCATTATGTCTATGGAGAGTCCCCACAGAAATAGGGAACCAGACATGTGTGTGCACATGTATGTTCATGTTAGTCAATGAGTGTGAAATTGTACGTGGAGGGAGATCATCAGGGAATATCTGCCTGCAGCAGGACAGCGTGTGAGAAACAGTGCGAGACGAACGAGGGGTGTGTGTGTGTGGGTGCTGTTCAGCTCAGCCGGTGTCTCTATTCTCCATGTTCAGCTTTCACACTGTCCTCTGATAACACAGGTCACATCTGAGGCGCCTGCAGGGTCCGAACGCTGAAAGAAACATGCATCAATATGAAATAATCCCCAAACATCAGATTCTCTTTCCAGGGCTTCACGCCAATCCTCTTTCACATATATGTGTCAGCAAAAACACGCCGCAGTGTTACATAAGCAGCCCTCTGCCTGCTTCACAAACACACCGCAATGAGATCAGAAGCAGAGAGAGAGAGAAGAGAGCGGCGGAAAGATTATGACAGCCAGAAAAAAATGACAGAAAGAAAAGAATGACGGACAGGAAGAAGAACTGACAGAGAAAGAATTAGTGCTAGAAAGACAGACTAAAAGAATGACAGACAAAAAAGAAAAACAGACAGATAGAAGGGAAAAACTACAAAAATAAAAATGATAGACAGAAAGAAAGAAGAACGACAGACAGAAAGAAGATTTGACGGAGAGATAGAAAGAATGACAAAGACAGATGGGAAAAAAACAGAAAGAACGATAGACAGAAAAAAAGAACTGACAGAGAACAAATTAGTCCTAGAAAGACACACTATAAAGAATGACTGACAGAAAAGAAAAATAGACAGAAAGAAAGAAGAGAACGACAGAGACAAAAGGAATGATGAATGACAGAAAGACAGACGGGGAAAAAACAGAAAGGACGATAGACAGAAAGAAAGAAGAACTGACAGGGAACGAATTAGTGATAGAAAGACACTAAAAGAATGACTGACAGAAAAGAAAAATAGACAGAAAAAGAAAAGAACAACAGAGACAAAAGGAATGATAGAAAGACAGAAAGACAGACGGGGAAAAAACAACAGAAAGAAGTAAAAGAATGACGAGACAGAAAGAAGGATTGACAGAAAGACAACCTGTAAACCCGAACAGCAGTAACATTGTAATTAAAGTCTGTTGTATAGTTGGTGGACTTAGGGACTAGCCCTTTTGAGTGTCGAAATGTATGCATTATAAGCACCTGTTTACTATCCATACTCTGTTGCTCTTAAGCATGCATTGACTGTGGTTGGGTATGGGGGGGGGGTATCGTGTAACGATGTGGTATTGTATAAATCGATACCACATCGATTTATATCCATTTTTTTAATTTAATTTATTTATTATATTATATTCATTTTAAAGCACTAGGAGGAATGTCATCTAATTTCGTTGTACCTTGTGCAATGACAATAAACAATTCACTTCGCTAGCTGACGTCATCGGCAGACACTCGCTCGCAACTCTGGAGCAAACTCAACAGAACAACTGACTCTAGAGTTCTCAACGGGCCTGAAAATTATTACCCGACCCGACCTGGCCCGTGGCTTTTGAAGCCCGACCAATGTAACCCGACACATCAACATGAATTATCCGCCCGAACCCGGCCCGCGGCCCGAATCGGACGCGCCAAGGCACTCTCACCCCAAGGCGTCACCTAACTGACGCCTTGGGAAGCATTTGACCAAGCTTCAATATCTGACGCTTTGGGCGCCCTCTAGCGTCAGTCCATGACGCCCTAGGATGCGTGAACCCTACCCTACCCCAGACCTAAACCTAACCGCGTCATCCAACTGACGCATTCCGGTGAAATCACAAAATAAAATGAGCACAAACTTAGAAAGGTTGACTTACTAGTCCATCAACAAGATCGCCAGGTCAGCATCACCGTTGCATCCAGTGCTGCTTTTGAGCTCGCGCCAATGAGTATAAAGCTCGACCGAGAGCGGGACTCCTGTCAGGTTTCTCACGCAGTCAGATTCTCTTTTCCTTTTCCTAGTCTTCCGACCGCGTTTTGAAACTAGCAGGCGGGCTACGAGTTTTGAAACAAAATAGACCTAGCCTACAAACATAATCATATGCTTATAATAGGCATCGTGGAGGAAGATCAGTGCGTCCACAGTGGATAGACTGAGGCGTGTTCTCCTCTCTCCCAGCCACCCGCGATGGACTTTGCACGCAGCAGCCAGACTTTCTTTACGGTGAACAGCAGCGATGATTATAATAATTTGTTTGTTTTTTTTACTGGGTGGAAAAGATTAAGCCCGAAGGTTTGAACTCGACCCGAGTCATTTGCTTATATTTTCTACCTCGAACCCGCGGGTCCTGTGCGGGTTTGTCGGGCCGACTCGAACCCGTTGAGAACTCTAAACTACTCAATCAAAACATCTGTGATCATTTTCTTAATTGCTTTCTGAATGTTGTAAGAATATCATGAAGAAATGTTTTAATGGTATCGGTACCGTGTAATCCCTACTGCATACTACACAGTATCAGTGTTAAAGGGTTAGTTCACCCAAAAATGAAAACTAAGTCATTAATTACTCACCCCCATGTTGTTCCAATTTTCGTAAGACTTTTCGTTCATCTTCGGAACACAAATGAAGATATTTTTGATTAAAGCTGAGAGCTGGATCACTCCTCCATAGACTGCCTAAGGGACTGGCTCTTACGGCCGTAAAGACATTAAAGAGAATGTTTAAATATTTAATGTGCCTACAGTGGCTCAATTATAAGTTTATCAAGCGACGAGACTACTTTTGTGCGAAAAAACATAAATAATGACTTTATTCGACTATCCCATTACTTCCTTATAAGCGCATGCGCGAGAACTGAGATGACGACGTTCTTCTTCGACTACTCTTGTTACCGGCTGCTCACCGCTTAGGAGTATTACCGCCACCTACCGTATAAGATGACGTGCTGATATAGCCGGAGCGCGATCATCATCTTATACGGTAGGTGGCGGTAATACTCCTAAGCGGTGAGCAGCCGGTAACAAGAAGTAGTCGAAGAAGACCTTCCTCATCTCAGTTCTCGTGCATGCGCCCATAAGGAAGTAATGGAATATTCGAATAAAGTCATTATTTATGTTTTTTTCGCACAAAAAGTAGTCTCGTCGCTTGATAAACTTATAATTGAGCCACTGTAGGCACATGGAATATTTAAACATTTTCTTTAATGTCTTTATGGGCCGTCAAGAAACAGAAGAAATGTTTCAATCGTTGTGAAGCGCGTTTTGTACGGATTTTAGCCTAGTGTTATTTTAATATCAAAGCAGGGTGATAATGTTCACATAAGCTGACATTGTTGCAGGAAACGTTTTGAATGTTGCTGTGGTCAAGTGCACCGTTTAGTACGGAAGCCCTGAACCGCCTTGCTCTGTTCTGTGATGTGCATTCGTGACTCTCCTGTTTGAACTCGTTCATCAAAATGAACAAATCTTTTTTGAGTCATTTGGTTGATTCAATGAACAAAATAAACAAATTGAATCGGAAAAAGATTTGTTCATTTTGATGAACGAGTTCGAACAGGAGAGTCACGAACGCTCATCACAGAACAGAGCAAGGCGAGCATTTGAGCTTATAAAACTTAAACTTTGTTATTTATTTATTAAACGACTGATTGTTTCACTTGATAAGACCCTTATTCATCGTCTGATGTCGTTTAAAGCCCTTTGAACAGTTTGCACTGAAACTGTCTTTTGGACCTTGAACGTTTAGTTACAATTGAAGTCCATTATTTCGAGAAAAATCCTGGAATGTTTTCATCAAAAACCTTAATTTCTTTTCGACTCAAGAAAGAAAGACATGGACATCTTGGATGACGTGGGGTGAGTAAATTATCAGCAAAAGTTTTTTTTTAAAGTGAACTAAGGATAAGGGGTTAACATGTTTGGGTGAGGGTTAAGCTAAACCAGGGATGTCCATTCCTTCTACCGGAGGGAAAAGATTCAGGATTTCCCCAAAACACCTGCTGGACCCGAGGACCTGCTTCAGATGAACTTCCTGAAGAGCTGAACTAGAACTGAGCAAGACTGGAGACCACTGATGTTAACTCTGTTAGCAAGAACAAGATCCTTATCTAACCAAAAAAGATGGGTCAGAAGGGAGTGCAGAAGGGATTGGTGGGTAGTTGGAGGAAGGGTTTAGCACTTGATGAGCGAACAGAACAGACAGAAAATGAGTCCAAAAACAAGCCTGACACATCTGTTTAATCCCGTCACATCAACAGCCAAATTAATCACAGCAGAGCGGTTGGACCGCTCGCTGTCCCACACACACACGCACATAAAACAATCACTCCGAGATATTTACTGAGAGATTACAGTCATAATCCATCTCTTCATTCTGCAACAATCGCACCTTTTGCCACTTGTGCAAGACCATTTTAAATTAGATGACGTCTGTCAGTTATTATTTAATCCTGGTCAACTAGAGAATTAAATCTGTCCATGAACTCATCACCAAGCAAAGCTTAAAACGAGCCTTTACATTCATTCATCGTGCGAAAGGATGAAAAGAAAGAAAGAAAAACAGTCTGAAAAGGAATGACAGACAGTAAGAAAAAGACTGTAAAGGGATATGGGGGAAAGGGAACCAGGAGACAAAAAAAATAAAGACAGACAGAAAAAGAGAGAATGACAGACTGAAAGAAACCGACAGTAAAGGGATATGGAAAAAAAAGAGGGAACCAGGAGACAAAAACACTGACAAAGAAAAGAACGACAGAGAGAAGAATAGAATGACAAACAGACAGAAAGAATGACAGACACAGAAGAAAAGAACGGAAGACAGAAAGAAAGAATGACAGACAGAGAAAAGAGAGTCAGTAAAGGGATATGCGAAAAAAGTGGGAACCAAGAGACAAAAAAATGACAAAGAAAAGAACAACAGACTAAAAGAGTGATAGAAAGAGCAGAACGACTGACAGAGAAGAAAAGAATGACAGAACGAACGAAAGAACGAGACCGGAAAAAAGAATGATAGACTGAGAGAACAATAGAAAAGAAAAGAAAGACAAACAGAAAGAATGACAGACTGAAAGAACGATAGAAATCACAGAATGACTTGACAGAGAAGAAAATAATGACAGACTGAAAGAAAGGAGAGCGAAAGAAAGGAGAGCGAAAGAAAGAACAGAACGAACAGACAGAAAAAACAGAATGACAGTAAGAACGACAGACAGAAAGAACAGAACGAAAGAAAGAGCGACAGGCAGAAAGAACAAAACAACAGAAAAAACTGAACGAACGACAGACAGAAAGAACAGAATGAAAGAAAGAACGACAGACAGATAGAACAGAATGACAGACAGAAAAAAACAGAATGACAGACAGAAAGAACAGAACGACAGACAGAAAGAACAGAACGACAGACAGAAAGAACAAAACGACAGACAGAAAGAACAACAGACAGAAAGAACAGAACAATAAGAAAGAGCGACAGGCAGAAAGACCAAAACAACAGAAAAAATTGAACGAACGGACAGACAGAAAGAAACAGAATGACAGACAGAAAAAAAACAGAACGACAGACAGAAAGAACAGAACGACAGACAGAAAGAACAGAAAGACAGACAGAAAGAACAGAACGACAGACAGAAAGAACAGAAGAGAATGACAGACAGACAGAAAGAATGACAGACAGAAAGAACAGAATGAAAGAAAGAACGACAGACAGAAAGAACAAAACGACAGACAGAAAGAACAACAGACAGAAAGAACAGAACGAAAGAAAGAGCACAACAGGCAGAAAGAACAAAACAACAGAAAAAACTGAACGAACGACAGACATGAAAGAACAGAATGAAAGAAAGAACGAACAGACAGATAGAACAGAATGACAGACAGAAAAAAACAGAACGACAGACAGAAAGAACAGAACGACAGACAGAAAGAACAGAACGAACAGACAGAAAGAACAGAACGACAGACAGAAAGAACAGAAACTGACAGACAGAAAGAACAGAAGAGAATGACAGACAGACAGAAAGAATGACAGACAGAAAGAACTGAACGAAACAGACAGACAGAAAGAACTGAACGACAGACAGACAGAAAGAACTGAACGACAGACAGACAGACAGAGAGAACTGAACGACAGACAGACAGACAGAAAGAACTGAACGACAGACAGACAGAAAGAACTGAACGACAGACAGACAGAAAGAACTGAACGACAGACAGACAGAAAGAACTAAACGACAGAAAGAATCGACAGACAGAAAGAACGACAGACAGAAAGAACGACAGACAGAAAGAACTGACAGACAGAAAGAACGACAGACAGAAAGAACGACAGACAGAAAGAACGACAGACAGAAAGAACAGAACCACGACGAACGACAGACAGAAAGAACAGAATGAAAGAAAGAACGACAGACAGAAAGAACAGAACGACAGAAAAAAACTGAACGACAGACAGAAAGAACAGAAAGACAGACAAAGAACAGAACGACAGACAGACAGAAAGAATGACAGAGAGAAAAGAAGAGAACGACAGACAGAAAGAACAGAACGGCAGACAGACAAAAAGAATGACAGACAGAAAGAATGACAGACAGAAAGACCTGAACGACAGACAGAAAGAACGAAAGACAGACAGAAAGAACAGAACGACAGACAGAAAGTATGACAGACAGACAGAAGGAACAGAACAACAGACAGAAAGAACGACAGACAGAAAGAACAGAACGACAGACAGAAAGAACAGAACTACAGAGTAGGCCAAGCTTGAGTGTTTACTGTAAATTGGAGGTCAGCTCATCTTCAGTCTCTCTCTGGCTGTGAGGGAATGTCTCTTGCTCGCAGAGTTTGAGCCGGCACTGAGCAGGTTTGGGGGGCAGGAGCCGACGGGACCGCGGGGGTTCTCGGGGACCATCCGAGGGGAACGGACACATTCACACACTGTAATCCGACTCTGAGAGCCGTCGCCCCTCGGGGCCCCCGTGCAGAATGCTCTTGATTTCAGACTCGATTCCAGTGCTTTAAAAACCCAATCCTGAAGCGGGTCGAGTTGCACATTTGCACACGCACAAAAACATCAGCTCCACAAATCTCCGATCCACTGGGAGAACCGCTCGGATTACCTGAATATCCATGCACTTCATGTAGGGCTTGAGTTACAGGGGCTTTCAGGAGCACACATAGCGAGAGGTATGGATTGGGACGGGCTCCCCGAGGGCCCCGGTACGAGATTGATGTTTAATGGCGGCACATCTGCTTTCTCCCACTCGCATCTTCAGGAAAGAGCAAAACCATGTTGATCCCGGCGCTCCAGTCATTCATCTTCAGACGGTCGATGCACTCTACAGACTAATGAAGTCGGATTCTTATCTGCAGTCTTCCATCCATCCATCCTTCCTTCCAATCATCCTTCCATCATCTACCATCTATCCATCACACACACTAACTTTCATATT
>JAQIUQ010000218.1:217500-292500 GCA_030378365.1 Hybognathus amarus
AGCACATGAGCCTGAAGGATGTTGTTTTTCCAGTTTCAGTTTTAATGGTCAATGTTTTCACATCTTTCATTACACAGCTTTAGAAGCAAACCTCTGATTGTCATCTTATTTAAAGCCCATAAAAAGTCACTGAAAATGTAGCAGTTAAATTAATAAATAAAGTATGAAAGAATGATTTTCTCACCAACCAGCACAAAAAAAGCTTGAAAATCTCTTATAAGGTCATGAAAGGTTCTTCCAGTTGCAATTGAACAGCAGGTTCTTTGTATACAGTAAATTGTGGTACAGTAAATGCTTTACTTCTAATTTCTCTTACAATATATCAGAGATGACAAAAGTCCACTGAATTGTCTTTAGCGTCATCTACCGAGAGGTTTTCCAACCCAAACAAGAAGGACGAACGAGTTTTGAGTTTAAATTTTAACTCAAAATTGTTAATGTACAACAGAAAGTACATTATATACAAAAAGCACTTTCTACATCGCAATTGTCTTTAAGAACTGAGACACTTCCACTAACAGCAGTATTAGTTTATCATCTGAGATATTTTCAAATTTTGAAACATGAAGTTTTGAAATGAGAAAGTTGGCTTTTGGGATTCGTAGATCCAGACTTTGTCAGAGACACCAACGGTATTTCTGTCAAATATCAACCGGGACTCCTAAAAACAGGAGCTGGTTTATGGGTGGACGATTGTTTCAAGACTCATTATGTTTTGATCTTTATACCTCCATTTCACTAGTATACTTATTAACATTATGGCATACACGCCATTGCTATATTGCTCCAAATACAATTTTCCAAAAAGTACAGTAAGTAAAATAAGATGGCGAGATTTTACCAAATGAAAGTTGAAAATTATGACTTAACCCACAATGAAATTTAGCTTAATCAGAAACCTTGCAGCAAAGGCTTTGAATGGCAAATAAACCAATATTAGAAACAACCTTCTGTAAGAGGCTGTTCTTTCAGAGGTATTCAGTTTCTATTTGGTTGCCTAAACCAATATTTCCCAACTCTGTTCCTGGAGGCGCCCCAATCTTTTGAATATCTCCGTTATCTGACCCATCCATTTCAGGTCTAAAGAGTTTCTACTAATTAGCTGACGAGTTGATTTAGGCGTACTTGATAAGGAAGAGTTCAAAAATGGGTAGAGTTGGGGTGCCTATAGGTACAGGATTGGGAAACACCGTCCTAAACCAGTGGTTCCCAACTGGTTGGTCGAGGGTCTGATTTAATGCATCCGGTCAGACTCTATGGTAACTTGGAGCAAATTCATTTCAAAGTCACTCCTCTTCTGCAAATCAAACCAGTTGAGAAACACTGAATGAAAGTGATGCAGTGTTGTCTTAAGTACAAAGACAGTCGAAGGACTGTTTTTACATTCCACTGGCACAACTCTTGAAGGTGGCCACCATTCAGTCGGTCACCACCAAGTATCTTTACATCACAGTGCCTTTAAGTGAAGACCCAAATAGGAAAGGTTAGCATACTCTACGCAAGTATGTGAACACAGGCAATCTGTTCAAATTGAGGTTACTTGCCTGTAAAGAGCATGTCTTAAACTGACAATTTGAAGCTCTATTTCTGACTCTAATTTGATTACATACAAGTTACGCATTTGCAAGTGCACTGCAGTATAAACATTGTCCCGAAAAACACACAAGGATTCGAACTAACAATGCTGAGAACATATAGTGATTTTCGGCCAATGTCCATGTAGACGAATTGTCTTGTCGCCATTCCCAGTTTTTATTCAAGGCTGAAGCTCTCTGGCTTGTTCAGTAGTGGCCTCATAAAAATGGGCTGTGTAACCCAAGCACTGCTCAAAAAGAGTAGAATATAGAATATTTAAATATCCTATAAGATGGTTGCATCATCATCGACACATGATGCAAGGTTTTTTGACCATAACTGAAGAGAAGGTTATGGCAATTTGTGGCTCAGGTGCAGCTTTCATTATGCTGATGAGTGAGTGAATGTTCACACTTTAATGGAGCGCTGTCGTTAAAAGGAAGCCTAACAATACTCAACTCAAATGTCCAATACAGCAAAGATATCTATAATGTCGTAACTTCAAGGTCATGCCAAGCTGGTTTGTTGCTAGGAGTCTATCAAGGTGGTCTTACCAACTTTGACCAAGATGATCTACCAGGTTAACCCAAAATACAGCTGATCAACAATCTAGACCAGCTACAACCATTAAAGATAAGCTTTAACTAGCTAAAAACCAAGTGAAACCAGGTACCATCTGAAGCTGATTGCTTATATACAAACAATGAGTGATGATGGTATATATGGAGAGATAGTCCTTGAGAGATTCGAGACATTCCAGATGTCAGGCTTTTAGACTTCAATATATATTTTTTCTTCACCTTTTTACAATTAAATTTTATGAACACAATGGTGTTTCTAACTTATAGAACAAGAGTTGTGAGCGTGCGTTTGGTTGTGCTCACATCTAATAAAAAAGCTTTCAAGTAATTCCAAAAACTCATGGATATTTAGCTGCAGTCCAGAACAAGGAGTGGGGAATTCTAGGACAATCCTTTCACACAGGTCATTGGGAAAGCCGTAGTCCTTCTTTGGTGCTCCGAGTCATCGTATCCGATGGTCGTGGGACCAAACTCGGAGCTGGGGACTCTCTGTGAGCCCGAACTTGTCCCACAGATCGTGAAGTCTGGAGAGGAGCTCCGTAACGGAAACCGCTTCCGATATTGTAGAGACTCCGAGCGTAGCAACAGCCGTGTGTACTGCACTTCTGGCATTATCATCTTTAGACACTTGTCTTGCAGAGGGATAGGGCCTTTTTGTGTTACGTTAACTGGTAAATCGTACCAATGATTGCAACTTTGCCGCTTGGCTGCCAAGGCCGTAATTCCTTGTTTGTGATCTGTGCAGCAGAGCGAAGAGGCGGCAAATTTCCCCCGAAGCAGCTACGGACAAGTCGGTCACGGGACTGTCGCAACAGCAGGACTTCTCGCTCGAGCACATGCGAGTCCCAATGCTCTCAGCTGCCGCCACAGCGAAGCGTTGAAGTAATCGTACAGTACAGAATCTATTGTGTTCCAGGCTCTGATTTTGGCTGTATTTTCGCTGGAAAGGCTGTTCTTGGAGTCAGGCGTGCGCATGTTGAGACTGACGTACAAAACATCCTCGAGATCCCAAGACAACAAGCGGCGCAGCAGCACCAATGATTCGTCAAAGTATTCCGAGATCATAACCAACGAGAACACCCGCTCCAACTCCGCAGCGAATCGTTTTGCATACCCCACCGCTTCCGAATATGGCCGGTCCTTATCACCACCAAGGTCAAAAGTCAGTGTATTTCTCGCATACATCGAATCCTTCTCCTCTGGGCGATAGTATCTCCAAGGGTGCTCCAGAAAAGTCTCTAAAGAGCCGTTTGGGACACGTTTAAAGCTAAGACAGTACTGATTGAAGTAGGTAAAAAGAGACTCAAACATCGCTCCCGGTTCTCGTAATATAGTGATGTACATGGTGTTGTTGGGCATGAGGCGTCGTAGCTCAGCCCGGCTGAACCGTAAGTGGTTGGTGATTATGTCAGGTGGCGTGGTGTGCGGGTGAACAAAGTGGGAGCTGAACGGCCGAGGGTAGCAGAACTGGTGGTCACAGGTGGTGATGGGCAGCGCCACAGTGAGGTTGTTGCGTTCTGCAAAGCGAAAGAGGATGTTCTGCACAGTGGAGCTGGCCGTTTTATGAGTCTTCAAGAAGGCTATACTGGTGTGTTTAGCAGGTCCGCTGCTGCGCTGGGTGGAGGAGATTATGGACGATGGACATCCCCAACCAGAATGCCTCCAACGTCCTGCAATAAGAAATGGAAAAATCAACGCAAATTAATGTGGAAAGATAAGAAGAATAGTAATGCAAAACAAACATAAACCCCTACTAATAAAATCATCTTAAAGGAGTAGTTCACTTTTAAACAGTAGTTCACTGAGTTTTAGCTGACCACCAGGCTGGTTTCATCTGGGTCAGGTCTGCTGGTTTTAAAAAGGTATTTTGTGCACTTGTCAACTGGTCAAGTTGGGAGACCAGTTGGCCAAGCAGCTTAACCAGCAAGGTAAAGCAGGAAGCAAATGAATAGACCAAAAACAAATGTTGCAAAGGAGAGAAATGTGTAGTGATAGTCTAAGTTTTACCCCCCCCCCCCCCCACTTGCACAAAACATGGATAAACAACAAGAAGTAATCATGTCATGTCCACACTTCAGTGAGACAAAACAATTTGGCAATATGTCAAATTTAAATTCTCAGCTGAAGAACATTACTAAAACTCTTTTAATTTGTATTTTTTAAACTTTATTTTTAAGTTTTAGTTAAAAAAAAGGCAATGCATCACTAAGAACATGAAAAGGACAAATGGAAGAAACTCTTACAAGTGACCCCCATGGTGCAGAAGCAAGCTGACGGTACTGAGAGCAATCAACACTAGGAAGATCTTCTTCTGAGACATCTCCAGGTTCTTTCACTGCAAAAAAGAAGAATGGGAAATCACAACAGTGTACATTACTCTTGCGTTTAACACGCATCCAGAACACCAAGCCTTCTCACTTCAGCAAAAAACTTGGTTGATGGTGCAAAAAATTGGTTTGGTTCTCTTACAAGTTGTTGTAATGGTTTTTGGTCATGAAAACACATGTACAGAGACAAAGAAAGTGAGCAAACCTAGAGCATCGACTGGACAGGTGTCATGTGTTAGCATTCTAACATTGTTGCCTGTCTAGTGCTAACAAAGTCTTGGATATCTTCCATACGAGTCAGGGCCACCTCTTCCTTCGGCTTCTAATTACAGTTATCTCATCTCGCTTTCCCTTCTCTCTCACCATATCGAATGGCACTTCTACACAACCTGTCTTTATTTTCCACTGATCAAGCCCTGATACCACTGGAGTTTAATTAGCAATAGCATTACAAAATGGATTTCACTTCTGATGCCAAACAACAATGAATAAGCCAAGACAGATTAAATGGCATGACTATCGCACTAGAAAAGCAAGTCCAAGATTAGCAACACAAACATTGAATAATATAATGACTGCTACCACCTGCTTCTAGTTTTATAATTGTATTGCAGTTTTGCAGAATTTACAGCTGTTCAATTGACAATGAAATGGTTGCTACAGTACACACACACACACACACACACAAAAAAATCAGTGTTTGGATGAAGTGGGGTGCATTGAGTGTTGGGCGCTTTTTTAAATTTGCACACAACACACAATTTTTGCACTATTAATAATCACAAGAATGATATGATATGAGTTTTACTGAACCCAACAACAGGGTTAAAATGCAGATGCAAACAAATACCGCAGGTCAAAGTTCAACAGAGACTGGCCGTCTGGGCTTCTTTTTCCAATGGTAATATAAACCATCACCTACAACAAGAGTGCAATGTTCCTTAGAGGTCCATTCAGTGTCATGTTTCAGCATATAGTAAAAGCTCATCAGAAAAGAGGTGCAGCAAGACATTTTAGTGTGGTTTGCTCAGGCCTCACTATTATTCACCATACTTGAAGTTAGAGATTTGCAGCAAACCTTTAAACCGGCTCAAATTTTGGTGGAACAGACATAATAATACACTGTAAAAAATAACCGTGATTTTAACGGTAAAATACTGTAAAAATGCTACAGTGCAAAACCGTTAATTGGTAAAACAGAAAGCTTCCGTACTATACACGGTAAATAACTGTGATATAATTTTACCGTAAAATACCGTTAAATTTACAGTTTTTAAAAGTGAAAAAGACCAAATCATTGTATAATTTACAGTGAAAAAACGTAAATTGACATTCCCACAATTCCCTGTGTGACACTTCACATTTTATGTATTTTTGTTGAAATAACTATGGTTCCTCATAGTTTTATTGTTTTTTTTCTAATCAGTTATGTACATTAGGGTTTTATGCTACATTTAATGTTGTTAAATTAATGTTTATTGCATTTTTTTAATTTCATGTGTGTTACCATGATGGTGCTTAATGTTTGTGTGAATGACATTGTGCAGCTTCTTTAAATTATGTATTCCTTTATACAAGTATTCACTTGTAATGATCTGTGATTGCTCATGTTACTCTCATCACTGCTGTGATGATTGTTGGTTGTCAGTGCATTACAATGGTCGAAAACAGATATCGATACGTCAATAAGTTGGTAAATCCACATTTTTCAGAAAATAAAATACGGTTTATTACTGTAAATTTTAAATTAAGTCAGTAAAACCATTAACGTTTCTACCGTATTTTTAATGGTAAAGTTCTGGCAACCACAGCTGCCGTTTTTTTACCGTAAAATTTACGGTTTATTTTTTACAGTGTAATAATGGCGCTTTTCTCTGCACTTAAAGCACTTTACATAAAAGTGGAAATCTCCTCAACCACCACCAACGATCCCTCAAAACTACGCCATATAGAGGAGAGCGTGCTGTTAGATGCATCTCTTAAATAATCCAGAAAGTTATAGCAGAACATGAGACCCCTCAGAGACAACATGTTTAGGGAAAGTTTGCTTGAGTCAGTGTGTTTTTTTACCCTTATAGAAGATAAGAAGGATGAGAAAATTAGAGGCAGAGGAAGACATCATCGCCCACTCAATCATCCAACTACCTGCATGCACTCAACACCAGCTTGAGAGAAAAGACGTCACATCATAAAAGCCCAGTTTTACTTTCAGATTTCGTCATGAACTTTAAAAACGTGTGCTGTGTATTCCCCTCAGGCTAGGTACAACAAAAATTCACATTCCTGATGATATCAAATGGAGAATTCAGATGCATTACTCACCAAACAACAAAAAACACAATTCAAATGTATTCTTGTTTTTCTACCACATAGCACTCTTTACTTGGTATCATTATAGTCTAGCCCTGTGTGTGTGTGTGTGCTGAATCGCACACTGCAGTCACAACAATATGCATTTTGCCTATGGCAAATATCGAATTTCTAGAGCAGTGGTTATTATCCAGGGGCCAGTTGCATAAACATAGTCATTACAGTGTCTTAAGAACTAGTTTGACCAACTAGGATTTAGTTAGGGGTAATCAGTCTTACTGTTCGGTATCAAATTAGACCAATGTATGTTTTTATGTAACTAACTTTGAAAAGTTATGAACAGTTTTGAAGAAAAAAATTGGATGACTAACTTGTAAGACTAGTCTTCAGCAGTTTGTGCCACTCGCCCAGGGTGCCTCAGCAAACTTTCAAGGGGCCTGAAGATTACTTTTAAAAAAGCATTAAAATAGGGTACAACTATTAAAAATCTATTAAATCTATTAAATTTTTTCTTAGAAGAATCAGGGTTCACATCTTTTCCGAAAACCTGGAAATATAAGGATGCCTAATTATAAAAAAGTAGAAATTGTCAGAAAAGTCATAATCCAGCAAACATGAATGACTGAAAAAGTCATACAGATTCTTTGCTTAAAAAAAGTGTAAAGTCTTAAAACTTTACCAATCCTGAAACTTGAATCTTGCAGTGTCCACAGATAAAAAATAAATAAATAAAAATCCCCATTTTCATACATCCCCAAGATCATACATTTTTTTTCCTTTAAATATCCATGCATGTGTGTGTATTTATATACACACAAAACAATTATACACAGTGCACCCACATATATTATGTAAACACAAACTTTTATTTTGGATGCGATTAATCGCGATTAATCGTTTGACAGCCCTAATTTTTAAATTTAAATTCAAATAAATAATTTTTAAGTCCGAATTGGCATTTTAGCACTTTTGGTTACATCGTCATGCATTTTTAAATAAGTTGTTAGTTAAATGCCTGAAAAAAGTTCAGTGGTTAACACAAGCTAAGATATTTAAAAGAATAATATACTCTTGTGGTCACAGAGCTTATTTTCTTCAATAATCAAAAAGCCAGTGAAAAAAAAAAATCAAGTTTTTCAAGTGACTTAGGATGAACTTCCGGGTTTACCAACAAAATGATGTCATGCTTGACAGCTGATGTAATCTACATAAACAGTTTAATATCAGCAAATGAAAAGGAGAACAAATCCGCCACCCAATCATCAGTGCCTGTTACTCGCTCACAATCAAAAAGCTGTTCAGGAAGCAAACATCCATGGTTTCGAAATGAAAAATTCAAGTTCAGGTGTCCTCATAATTTCAGTAATGGAGTGTATATTGAAATAGTCGTCTTCCTTGAAAGTAACAAACACCCTTTTAGCTGCACACTAAGGCCAGTAATTCCTCAACAGATTCACAAATCATTCCCTGTCATTCAAGTCAAACACAGCCAGAGGCGAGGTGAAGGCAAGGAGATTAGAATCCGATCTGTGCTTTTTTGTTGAAATCAAAATGTGGCTTTTGGGGGAAATCACCAAGAGTCAAGCTGTGATCCTACAGTGCTGAGTGGATCTATTGAGGAACTGTGGAAAGACAGTCTCTGGAAGACGTGTTGAGTTACTGCGATATAGCCAAGCTTGTGTGACCAATCCAGCAGCGACGTGAGGAGCGGCCAGCGGGCGCGCAACCTTATAGATGTCTGGGACAGATGGTGGTTAAGAGGACTGACATACACTTTAAAACTTTATGTTATGGCTCAAGAATTATTATTTTTGAATTACGACTTCTTCAACCAACTAGACCAAAAGAAACCTCGTAGCATAAATACCATTTTTAAGATGATTACTGAACTTAAATTCAGATTTGGGACTCAAAGTGCACCAGATTAATGAATTTATCTTTAAAATGTACAAAATGTTCTTACTTGAGGAGAATGACAAGGATGACGAAGTGAAATGACTTTTTCAGTCATTCGTGATTGCTGGAATAGAACTTTTTCAGACAATTTCTACATTTTATAATTAGGCATCCTTATATTTCATTTTCGGAAAAGATTCTAAGAAAAAGGAAGGTGAATCAAAATAATAAATACCTTGATTTTTGACCCAATTTTAATGTGTTTTTTAAAGTATTCTTCAGGCCCACTTGAAAGTTTGCTAAGGCACCCTGGGGCGAGTGGCATAAACTGCTAAGAGCTAGTCTTGCCAAGTTAGTCATTCCAATTTTTTTCTTTAAAATCAACATGGCATCATGATTTTGCACAAACATACACCACTTTCAAATCAAGTGGCGTGTTATCTCAGCCTGTTCTCATGTTAAATGCGTCTCTCTATAACACGCATGTGTATTGTCGTGTGATATACTGCGCGAAAATGAGTTTTGAGTGCATATGAGACGCAGTTTTTGTTCGTGCTAATTGTACGCAGTTCATTTGCGTACTAATACACATGCACCCCACCAGGGGCGTTTCTAGGTTTCAAAAACATCAGGGGCTGAACCCGAAACATCAGGGGCTGGGTTATGGTAATTATTAGATAACATGTTCAGATACAGAGAATAATGTATATCGCATGCCTATATGCAGGGGGCAGACTGGATAAGACCCCCCCCCCCCCATCCCTGGTACTGCTAACCAGACCATCCCAGATTACCACATAGTCACACACATTCAGAAGGTGAGGTGCGTTAGGGGTTCGAGGGTATATTCCCCAGAGAAAATTTTGATTTCTCAGACCTACATGTGTGCATTTTAGGGTATTTGAAGGTCATATAAATTGGATAACAATAGCTTTAAAAGCATGTCAGCTTTAAAAGCATGTCAGATAGGAGAGTAAAATCCTATGTTACTCTCTTTACGGCCCCTGATCTACTCGTTCATCTGAGGGAATAACGTTAATTTAGCCTACACATCATGTTTCAATCGCCAAATCAGATGTATAAGTTAGGCTACTTCATTTACGATTTTCATTCTGCACGAGAAACGGATTATGACTCACAAAATGGATTAAGTTAGCTATTGGCGAAATAGTTAAGGTCCCACGTACTTTATTTATAACGGACATGTTCTGCATTAATACCACAGTGAGTAGCCAACAGGTCTAATTTAAGTTAGACCAGTGTTGCTGAAGAGCCTTCACCAGACACCGACCTGAGCTAATGATGGCAACGGCGCAGTAAGTTGATAACTCTTCTTGCCTCTCATCCGCCTCGTATCGTTATGACTCCTTATATTTTACTTTTTAAAAGTGTCTTAATGTCCATAGCATACTGAAGCCAAAAACAACAATGACAGTCAAGCCCTAAAGCTGTAAGTCTAACCAATGTCTCTCTCTCTCCTCCGGTGCGCACTCTATAAGCGAGCTGTAACCATAGTAACTTTGATAGACTGCTAGCCTATGGTAATAACTAGCTAGTTAAATAAATAGGCCTACAGTGAAAGCCAGCCAGATGATGATCTATCTTCAGACTTTAAGGATAAAAAACTGAATTCTTACCCACTGACTTCTTTCCGAAATCTCCCAAAGTCTCGTTTGCTTCATTTTTCTTTAATATTTTCTTTCCTGCTCGCTGACTGTCTCAGTTGTTAACTCGCGCTCTTGCGGTTGACTGTGCTAGCTCCTCCCCTACCTGCTGCTGCTGCATATTTAACAGAGAGGAAGAAACGGAGTAGCCCATAGGCTACCGACAGCAAAGAAATGTATTCTATAGGCTAGATTATTTTTAAGATCTATTTTTACAGGCTGTATGCATGCAAAGCCAAAGCGCAATGAAATAAAAGCAACTTATGATTTCGGGCGTTTACATAGGCTATTGTTGTCCAGTTTCATATTTGCTCAGTGACAGTCATTACATTCGGGGCTTGACTCAAAACATCGGGCTGAAGCCCCGGGAAAATCGGCTGGCGACGCCCCTGCACCCCACCCCACACCTAAACTTAACCTAACCAACCAATGCGTATCATATGCACGTAAAAACTCACTTTAGCGTATATATTACACGACAATACACATGCGTGCTATAAAGACGCATTTGGTGTGATCGGGTTGGTTATCTATAACACATTTTGAGCTATCCGCGTGTATGTCCACGCCGAAACGAACCGTCATCTTTTGTTTGTATGTTTACGCTGTTAAATGTCCGAGTGATTCCGCGTGTATGATACTGTGGGTAACACAGTAGTTTATATAATGGTCTACGAAAAATACACATTTTATTATCTTATTAAAATACATGATTGGGATTTTACCACCTCCACCTCAACATATAAGCCAGGAAAAACCCTGCATGTGCAATATAAAGTACTGGACAACTTTCTTTCTGTTGTATTACTTTAAAAATGAAATGAAAATTAAGTTATTAATTACTCACCCCCATGCGGTACCAACCCCGTAACTTCTTTTTCTTCCTTCTGGGCCTGAGACGAGAGTTCCAAGGATTTCCACGACGCATGCGCGAGAACTGAACAAGTCGTAGAATAAGAACGCAATTCTCGCGCATGCGTCGTGGAAATCTCTTGAACTCTCATCTCAGGCCTACAAGGAAGAAAAGGAATTAATTCGTTGTTTTTGTTTGTTTTTTTCGCACAAAGTATTCTCATCGCTTGATAAACTTCACATGGAATATTTAAACATTTTCTTCATTGACTTTCTGGGCCGTCAAGTTTACATCCCTTAGGGAGCCTATGTAGCATTGATCCACCTCTCAGAGTTAAATAAAAAATATCTTCATTTGTGTTCCAAAGACGAACGAAGGTCTTACGGGGTTGGTACATCATGGGGGTGAGTAATTAAAGACTTTATTTTCATTTTTGGGTCAACTAACCCTATAAGCCAATAAAGCAAAAACCTGTCAACAAGTCTGAAGAAAAAAAAACCTCATATTACACTCGACATTCTGTCCCCCTCACTTTTGAAATGATGCTACCATGTTCTCCCGACTGACAACATGCTGACAGACAGGACAGATCAGCTTACTTTTCGATAACTTTTGATATTAAACATTAAACAAAGTCTCACCTTTCAAATTTGGTCTTTTTTTTAAGAAATGTAAACAATAAATACCTTTTTGTGGTTTTTTTAATGTTTTGTGACAGATCGCTGTAGAGCATCAGTTAAAGCTGCTGGCAATTCGATCATCTCTTCCTTCTGGTTCATTCATATAAACATGAATGATCATAAGAAGGACTTTTCCACTTTAACCGTGGAAAGGAATCAGTACATTCCATTTTTCAAGTTCAAATTCCGCCCATGTTTATCTACTACACTGTAAAAAATGTTACTGCTATATAATTAAAAAGATGACGGTAACAATATTACACATAATATTTTTGAGAAGTAAGGCTTGATTTATTTCATGGAGTCATGAATAAATCATGTAAAATCCCCTTAAAGGGGTGATGAACTGAGAAATCAAATTTTCCTTGAGCTTTTGACATCTAAGAGGTCATCATATTATAAGAATATCCTGTAAGTTTCAGAACTGAAAACGTCCTTGTTAGTCCAATAAAAGCTTTTATTGACACCAGGCTCAACAAACGACTCGTTTTTCAAAGTGGGGAACTATGACGTTAAAGTGGATAAAACCCCACCCCGCAGAAGATCAACACGGCCGGTTCTAGCCCCAGCCCACCGATTCACGCATTACACGCATAGCTAAATAAAATAGATGCCTACCTCATGATGACAAACTGGATTGAGCTACCGAACAATAAAAATTGAGCAGTGCGGGTTGTGGAAGAAAGTCGCTGCATAAGCTTCCTCTGGATTCCAATAGGACTGCATGGATAAACTTTATTTTTAATGACGTTCCAGCTGATGAGGTAAAACATCGTCGGTCTGTTCGCTTCATTTCACTGAGGATTGTTTTGTAAACAAGAGTTAGAGTAAAGAACAGTGTTGTGCCGTCTATATTGGATCTGAATGGTGCAACACACGGACTCTGGGTTCGAGACATGTATGGGCGAATCATTCCGGTTGCTATTTTACAACATTGGACTTTTTCAAAACAATTTCCCCAAGTGCGCCGACGATGTTGTTGAAACTCATTATAATATGCAAAACTGTTATCCACTCACAGCAGTGGGCGTTTACTTCCAAGTCTTCAATGAGAAACGCCCATAAAACCTCGCGTTTCTGAGCTAGGCTCAAAACTAGGGTTGAAAATAGCCTATTACTTATTCATTTTGATGTTGTTGAATGTAAAAACCAAGCAAACGTCATAAGTTGACTAAGATGTAAAAAGCCAGTTCATGACCCCTTTAATTATTTAGTCTATGATTGAATAATTTAAAAAAATTTAGTTATCCTATTATGGAAGTCAATGGGACCAGAAACTGTCTGGTTACTGATATTCTTCTAAATATCAGAAAATCAACTGAATACATTTTTCTATACCTGACACCATCACATTTGTCTGATCTGATGTTAACAATACGTGGGTTATATGTTGACAAGATTTTTTTCTTGTTGAAACGTTCTGCGTGTGAACATTTTTGGATGGCAAAACAAATATGAGGAATTATCTTTGCTGCTCATTGGCTTTTTCACATCAGGTTTCTCAGGTTTCTCTAGTTGATCAAAAACTACGCAGAAAAAAAATAGTGTGATCTACGACCTTTATACAGTACATGTTATTGTAAAGACTATAAACTATGTTTATATATTCAACTACTAAACTATATTCCTCACAGCATCATTTTCATCTGTGTAAAATTCAATATGGCATCAAAGCTTAGACACAGGAACAGAAGTTATCTCTAACTGGTACAATTGGTGTAGGGGAGCGCGGGGCACAATGTAACGCGGGGCTAGTTGTAACACGCTTGTTTTAAATACTTCCACACACGCTGGCATGACGTAACTTGGTATATTTACTAGCTGCCATTTCAACACTTTATAGAGAAAAATATGCGCAAAAATTCCAAAATCTTTGTAAGATATCACTGAACATTTATTTAACCATAGCAAAAGTGCATTTCTTACTTAAGTTAATTTTTCGTCTCTATTTTTTGTGTTTATTTAAAATTAGACAAATCTGATATTATTTTAATCTCCAATCTGTTGTTTAACAGTTGATATAGTTCTTTAATGCTTTTACTAACTAGCAGAAGACACTAGCAGGGTTTAAATCACAGTTGTGCAGTTGGGGCATGTTGTAACACAGTGTTACAATGTGCCCCTATTAGAAATATGCTATTATATTCTATACTTTTATGAATTCTATTGAGAAAACATGAGAAACATGTAAATAAAGACTGAGAGTCAATGCTCAGAAATTATTAAGTATTATTTTTTCCTTTTGAATTATGCTGTATAGCTGTGTTTTCCGATGTGTTTGTTGTCAAACTCAAAAATTAGTTTATTTTTAATTATTAAAAAATGCCGTTATTTTATATGAAAAAGTTATTAATTGTATTTTATTCAGAAAATATTTTGGTTTGACTTGCATATGTTTTTGATTAGATCAGATAGCATTTTAAGCTGTCATATGGTGATGTTACAATGTACCCCACCTATGGGGCATGTTGTCACATTTCACTTCCATTCTTTTAGGGTAAATCAAGAAAAAAGTATACACTGTATTAATAAAACAAAACCACATAATTGTGCTAGACATGTGGGAAATTAATGTGGGGAGGGGAGACTCTAAACCCTAAGTAGATTTACACAAATTGACAAAGTCAAAAAGTGTTACTTCAGTGCCCCGCTCTCCCATAAATGCTAATAAATCTCAGAACTCATTCAAATCACTTTTACAGCATTTTTCTTAACATATATTTTTTCAAAGCTGCTGACAGAGACTAGTGCCTTACAAAGCCCCAGGTAGCATGGGAAAGATGACAAGAAAGCATTTTACTTTCAGTTCAAAATATCTCCAAGTGATAAATCCAAAAGATATTTCTGGGGGCGGTTGCTGCTATATATAGTCTTTGTTATACAGTAGTTAGGAAACTGGGTGTGCACTTCCTTCATTTGAAAGCCACACATCTGTTGAACCGCATTCTTCCATCTTAAAAAATATATCTAAATTATACTGTATGCACTGAATAAAAAATGCAGAACAGTTAGTTCATGCGTTCATGACTTACAACATGATTATTGTAATGCTCTACTGGGTGGCTGCCCTACGCGCTTAATAAACAAACTCCAGCTGGTCCAAAAAGCAGCAGCTTAAAGTTCTTACCAGAAGCAAGAAGTATGACCATTTTAGCCCGGTTCTGTCAACACTGCATTGGTTCACTATAAAACACTGTATACATTGGAAAATCTTGCTGATTTCTTGCAAAGCACTAAATGGTTTAGCTCCCCAGCACTTGAGCGAGCTATTAACACATTATAGTCCTTCACGTCTATTGCCTTTTGATTTTTGTTATCTTGTTTTTCATGAATGTACAACACAAAGAGAAATGTGTAAAGTTTGACCAGATTTCAGCGTTACACTTGTCTCGTATTTGTTCCCTACTAAATGTTTTTTTTTCCCTAAATGTTCAGATTTTATTCAATATTGTGCACTTGTGATTTTTCTAGACTAAATTGTACTGCTGAATTATCCATTAATCTAGTTTTTAATAGCATTTTTGTCGTAGATTATGATCATATTTTTTGGGGATTGGTTGTTTTTCTTTATAATGAAGTGGTATTAATTAGATTGTGTTTAACACACAAAAGAATTATAATCAGTTAAACACAGAGAGTTATAGAAATTCTACTTGATTTTAAAAAAATTGAAGCGTAAATCGAGTTTTTTATTAAAAAAAATAAAAAAATAAAAATCGCAGATTTTTTTAAGAAGAAAAAAATTTTGAATCTGAAAATTTTGAATTTAAAATCTTTTGAAAAGTGAACTACTCCTTTAAGTTTTTCTTTTTCTCCGTTTGGTCACCTGATGGAGATTGGGTAATGCCACTGGCACCCCTGACTTGGTTCATTGGGAAAACTTGAAATTCAACAATATTACTGATTTGGCAGCACTGACACTATTTGGATGAGGACTAAACTGAGATGGACAATCACTGCTTTCATTTTAACAGTGAATGAAATTAACTAAATTAACAATTGATGATCTTTACAACGACCTGAATCAACACTGAACTTAAGAATGACTATTTTCTTTTAGAGGAGAAGAAACTTTTAGTTTACAGCCGAAATGAACGGTTTTAATTGTTTTAAACCTGCCAATGAAAGGTGTTAATGTGCCTATATACGTCCTATCTAATGTAAATAAGAACATGTTTGTGAGAGGATGTGTTGAGAGACGCCTGTTCTTTGTATTTTGGACTTTGAGTTTTGGACTCGGTCCCTTCCACAGTTTTTTCAAATTTCCCTTCAGGGACAATAATGTATTATCTTATCTTCTCATCATTGAAGCATTTTCTGTAAAGCTGTTTTGGAACAAACTGTATTGTATAAAGCGCTATATAAAAGGTTATTTAAATCATCCCGCGTCAAACTTTCTAGCTTACAAAATACTGCAACGATGACAAAAACACCCTCCATGGACTCAACTGAAACATGGTAAAATTGTGTTAAACAGCTGAGAGTACATAAAATTAGCTAAAATGTTTACATATTTATCACATTAATTACAGTATTTATCTACATCCAAATTCAATCATTGATGTTACAATTAGATGTTTTACTTACCATATCTAAAATGTGCCAGGGCATTTGTTTTAATTCCTAATGGGAGCAGTCAAGTCCAAATTATAAAGAAACCATATATATATATATATATATATATATATAAATATATGTTGCAAATTACAGTGAGAACAAACGCCACCGACTAATCCTAACAGTAGGTCCAACCGACAGGTAAATGTACAGTAAAGAGTGATGAAGAAGGTCTTTCAAGGCCCAGAGCTTTCCAAATGTAACAAGACCCACCCTGTGTTCAATTGTGTGCTCCTGTGACTTAAGTACATATACTTTGTATACATTTACTTTTCAGTTCCAGTTTTCAAAGGTGTGACCTAATACCAACACACTCAACTGAAAACATCTTAATTTGAGTTAAGACTTGCCATCTTTACTTAACACGTTTTTTGTTTGTCTATTGGCACTGCAACAGAAGTCAAAGGCACCCTGAAATCAATAAAAGTTTTTTTCGTTTTGCTTTTAGTATGAATATGTTAGCCTTAAGGTTATTAATACGCTGTTCTCTTACAAAACAATGACCAAATTCACATTTAGGAGATAGGGCCCTATCTTGCTTCATACACTGGCGCATGTATCTTTTTTTTTTTTTTTTTGAAAGGTGATGACGTCATTTACCTTGAATTTCCCGCCTTAAAACATCCCGCATCAAACTTTCTAGCTTACAAAATAATGCAACGATGACAAAAACACCCTGATTTTTAACCCCTTAAAGGGCAATTCCACCTCTGGAAAGATGAATGTGTATTTAAAATGGGTCATTTATGTAGAAGAAATGTGAAATTATTTTTTAATTTGGAGCTTTCTAGACTGAGAAAAGACAGAAAATGTATTTTTGGCTTATGTGAATGAAAAACATCAACTCCCAGAATTCATTTGCTTCGCTGCCCTCAGGAGGCCACGCCTACCGCTAACCTCGCAGTATGTAAACAACAGTCTACTAGTGATTCTCCGTGATGAGTCTGTCCGAAAATGTGTTTCGAGATCGCCCAAAATGTCCGCGATTCGGCTTTTGCGTTCTACAGTCGTCATTCATCATGTTTACTGTGTCGACCGGGATGAGTGCCGGCTGTGTGGATAACGGCGTGAGGCCGGTGGCGTGATTACCGATGAGCGGCACCTAAGACGTAAGTTACCGGTCTCGTATCTCTCACGGAGGAGCAGGAATTTTCTTAGCAATGTTAAAACGCATCAACCGATCACTTGTTTGGCGTTCATGTGAACACAACAGTCAGATTCACCAATCATAAGGAATTGAGTTAGATTGAAACAAAAGCTGCAACTTACATGTAAACAATGAATGGCGACTTCAGAAATTAAAAGCTGAATCCCGGACATCGACGGCCGGACATGTCCAGGAAAAAGAGGACGGTAACCCCTACTACTCAGCTTTCTCCACAGAACAAGAGCCTGCTAGCTTAGTGTCCAAAAAAGATGTGTAATGTTAATCCCAATCCTCCATAACGCATCCGTCAGCATATTCAGTAGTTTCGTCCACATTTTCAAAACGTTTCTGCCAGTGAAATCAAACGCATTGGCACTGATCTGTGATAGGTTTGTTAGCGCAATAGGTCCAACCCCCTATTGGCGGGTTTGAAAGGGTGGGGACTCGGGCTTGTAGTTTTTTACTGAAATCGCCCTCTCTTACACTTCCGCCAACAATGACGTAAAATGACGATTTTTGCGTCATTGTTGAGAGGAAGTGAAAAAGGTAAATAGCAGATTTCTCTCGTCTCAGGGGAAAATGATAAAGTGTTGCATGACCATTCAATAGTATAACTGGGTTTCTAACAATGGAAAGCTTAATGCAAATGGGTGGAGTTGCCCTTTAACTGTCACTTGTCCGTATACGGGCAACCTAACTTTTCTTCACTATATTACTATTAAATCCTAATCTAGTCATGACAAACCATATATATTTTTGGAAAGGTCTAACACTCCTAAATAGATATTTTAGGTCTGTTTTTTTCTTACAAGGAATGAAGAGTAATATATGAATTTATGACAAGTGCGCCTCAAAAAAAATTGACATTATTACAGGAGTTTCTGACCTTTGTCACAAAAAGTCGACGCACACACTTTTAATAATTGAAACTTTGTTTTTTAGTGCTAAAAGTTCATAATAAAACATAATTAGTATTTGTCAATAAAAAAAGATAAAATTATATTTTAAAAAGTAAGGTAAGAAGTCCTCTAAAAAGTCTAATATATTATATATATAAATATCATTTTTTAATTATTATTATTTCACATATTTTAGTAGTTGTCATAAATTAGGTATCATTTGAAAGCTTACAAACTCAGAATTCATCCTGTGAAAACCGTTTTGAAATTGGACGTTGCGTTACCATAGAAACGATATTTTTATTAGGCCCCTCCCTTTTGGGCATTATCTTTCATAATTTATGAAAATCTTTTCTAATCTTGACAAAACACATATTGTCAGAAAGGTCTGAGTCTCAAGGTTCCATATTAAGTGACATAAGTGATATTTGGATAGAAATTTTTTTATTTGTTATGGAAAAATGCATACAATTAAATTCATTGGAATTCAATGGCACCCGGTGGCTATTTTTGGTATAACGCCTAAACAAAATCTCATGGGAACTTCAATTTTTGTGATATCAACTTCAAATTTGGAAGACAACTTAGTTAGATATATAGCTTTCATTTTATAGTAAAACATATTTTGTAAAATATTTATTTCATATTTAAAAAAATATATTAATAAAGTATATTTGATTTACTGTAAATTATAACTTCCATAACTTTTTCATACTTGAATTTTTTGAAGTGCTTTCACTTTAGTAATAATCTGCTGATTGTTTTCTTTAAAACAAGACCAAACTTAAGTCTATATTCCAAAGCATTTTTGAATTACAACCATTTAAGTTTGTATAGTGCATTTTTATGTCAATTATCAAAAAGGGGGGTGACAGGTAAAGGGTTAAATCCATGGATTCAATTGAAACATGGTCAAATTGTGTTAAACAGCTGAGAGTATACATCAAATTTGCTAAAATGTTTATTACATATTCATCACATTAGATAAGAGCTTTTGTCATTTGAAAGCAAATATTTAAACTCCCAGATGTGCCGCCTGAAATGGAGACAAAAACTGTGACCGTTACAACTTATAACCATACAGATAAGCTGAAGCACAAACCTTAAGAAAACACAACAAAAGGCTTTGGTTACTTGTTCTCACAGACCATTAGCCCTGCCATTGTCATCTTCGCATTGCATGTTTGTGGTCTTTCATATGAAAGCTTTGTTCATCATCACAGCATGTGGCCATACTTGTTGTGATGGCCCATGAACACTAAAACGCCAGAAAACGCCAGTTGCCCCAAATACCCCCCGAAGATGAGCAGATTAGATGCCGCACACGTCTCTTTACCAACTAATTCCTCCCTCAAGCTGGACTATGCTTGTGTTCTTGACTTGGAGGATTTCACAGTTTGGTCTATTTTAAAAAGCAAATAGTTTCTCAACTAATCAGCTATGCTGGTCAATCGGTGCAACCGCTTAGAAAACCATGGCATTGAGTTGTTTGTTTGTATTAGTGCCATGCAAGCTGCCACGGCTTCATTCATGCCCAGAAACAAGTGGAAAAAACAAGTACGTAAATGAATAAATGACTAAACCATGATCTATATGGACAATAAATATAAACATTTTATAAAAGGTTATCAAAATATCTAAAACTAAATCTGGCCTTTTTCTAAATCTAAATCTTTTCATAAGAATCAAACAAAAAGTAAAGAGTCATACAATGAAAAAAATGTTATTGGATTACTCGATAATGATAATAACGATATAAACATGTTTTATTTAAATAGCACCTTTCAAGAACACAAGGACAAATTACATAACTGACAAATAACACAAAATACAGATATACAAACAAGGATACAACAAAACATTCAAGACCATAACCAAAATAATGAAGGATCTGAAAATTAAACTTATCTTAATAATACGTAATGTAAATAATAAAGATGCTGAACGCTCAACTACAAACAAACATTATAGTCTGAAAAATAGTAACTCAAGCAAATCCTCAGAACTTGGTCTCAGGAATTTATGGGTGTATAAATACTGTAAGACATGAAGATGCTGAAGACATGGCAAGCCTTAAAAACTAGGACAGGTATTTTAAACTGAATGCGATACACAATGGGGAGCCAGTGCATTTGCTGAAGGATGAGCGAGATGTGAGCTGATTTGTTGAATGTAGGGGCACGAGCAGCTGAGGTTTTAATTAGCAGCAAGAAATTAAGGGCTTTAGTGGATAAAACAGAGAGTTGCAATAGTCCAGGTTACAACAGAAGTTTCAGCATTTTTGAGATTTAATGAAGGTCATACAGTATAATTAGGTCTGTTAAACGATTAATCGCGATTAATCGCATCCAAAATAAGTTTGTGTTTACATTATATATATGTGTGTGTAGTGTGTAGAATTATTTTGTATATATAAATACACACATATGCATGTATATATTTAAAACAATGTGTTATTATTAATATAGAAAATATTTATATTTATGTATAATATACATTTTTAATAAATATATATATATAAAGTATGTACATGCAAATATTTCTTTAATATATACATGCATATGTGTGTATTTATATATACAAAATAATTATACATACTACACACACATATATTATGTAAACACAAACTTTTATTTTGGATGCGATTAATCGTTTCACAGCCCTATCATGTTACGAAGATGAAAAAAACACGTTATAGTGGCTTCAACGCTTAATGTAGAATCAGATAGTACCAAAAGACTGCATAAAGCGGGGTGAGAATTGGGCTGAGCATTAAGAAAGATTTGTGTAACTATGCAAATTAAGACCATGATCTGGCCAAGAGAAAGCATGTAGACTAGAAATAGAAGTGGACAAAGAACGGATCCTTGTTGGTACACCACGGGAAACAGTAATAGAGCGAGATGTATGTTTATTAATCAGTCCCTCCAGGAAAAAGCGATTATGCGATCACTCGATTACAGTGCATATCCAGGGCAAAGTCCGCATATTTATGCGGGGCCGCATTTTTTCAAATACGCGCACTTTCGCCGCAGATTTCCATGCCAAGAATATACGGGGCTTGGATGATCATATAATCCTCGCATTTTCATTGCAAACAAAGTCACATATATCTTAGCAGAAAGCCATTGCATTTTTAAAGAAAACGGGCCGCATAATCAAGGATTTTTGCCCGCAACAATCACAAAAACTCTAGATGGACTGATTAATGCTGCTAAATTCTTGCCTGTCAGAAAGAAATGAACTGAGCCACTGAAACACATCACCGGTGATACCGATATCAGTTAGACGAGATAGGAGTACAGAATGCCAACAGTATCAAAAGCTGCACTCAGTTTCAAGAGGACCAGAAGGAGGAGGTCATTCAATACTCTTCAAAGAGCAATGTGTTACTTGCAGTGTCTTTGTATTCGTTTGTGAAATGTACTAGCAATTTCTGAGTGATTTTTTTTCCGACACCATTTTTTTTCCAGTGTAGAGGAGATAAAACCATCACAATGCGAGATGTGCATACATTCTAAAAATGTGCATTAATAAAAAAAAATATGCGCATGATGGAAACACATTTACCGAATAAATCCCTCGATGCACAACAACAAAATCATGTGACTTTGCTTCAACAGTGGATGTGATTGGATAACTGGACTAGACTAGTCGCGCCACATCTCAAATGTTGGTTTGGTCATTCTGAAATGCCTGAGCCAAAGTCTGACAAAATATTTGGGTATAATTTCCTCCCAGAAGCGTCTCACATGATTGCGTTCCCAAACACCAGCATCCGCTTTCGAACACTTAAAAAAAAAGAGCTAAAGTGTACTCCCCAATTAAAGGCGAACTCCAGCGCAAAAATTAACCTTTGGTCTAATAACATATTGCTACCTAGTTTACAGTTCTCTGAGATTTGTTTACATGATAGAGTTTTATCTCTAAAAACTGTTTAGCGTATAATGCTAGTAATGGGGGCATATACAGTAATGAGTAGAAAAGAAATCGCTAGTTAGTACCACTAAGAAGGCTCAAAATAGCCCCACAGTAACATAATGAGGGTCCATACATGCAAAACGAATCATTGAGAACTTTGTAAGTGTAAGATATCTTATAAAGACAGTCCACTTCGCGTATACAGGCAGGAGCCATCTTTGGAAAACAGTCTCGACAAGTCGAACCACGAATGCCGTTCATACAGTTCAGCTCACTTGGCCCGGTGTTCGTGATAGTTTCGACTGGTCAAGACTGTTTTCTAAAGATGGATTCTGCCTGTATACACAACGTGGACTGTCTTTATAAAATATCTTCTTATTGAACTCTCAGTACACTTACAACGTTCTCAATGCTTCGTTTTGCATGTAGGGACCCTCATTATGTTACTGTGGGGCTATTTTTTACAACCACATGGGCTGTAAACGGCTTGTTATATTCCATGTTTTATGTGATATTCCAAAATTACATAAGCCAGAACTCTGAGATGAGAGATGAAACGCCATGAAATATCACAATACTCATAACACGATTATGAGAATCCAGAATGGTCACAGTTATCAATATTATCCTGGTATTGTGAAAGCGACACCAAGGAACTTTTCCTCTGTGGGCACCCTACAGGTTGGAAGCGGAACTGTCCATTACCGCTGTCGTGAATAATTTATGCTACCGCAGCTAACCGTTGCACGCGCACTCGCTGTTTATCCAGCAACGGCTCTGGAATCAACAATGGCGACAGACGATTTGAGGAAGTGGTGGGGGAAGTAACGTATGCCGTAAAGCGGTCGAATTGTGTAGCTCTTTTTGTGCTCCAGTTCCTACCCGAAATCCGACGCGTAAGTAAAAGCGATCAGCGTGTCAGGCTATGGTAGACGTGTATATACAACCTATCGTAAGTCGATGTAACAGCACAAGAGTCTTGGAAATATATTATGAAGGTTGAAAAACCACATAGTTTTACTTTTTAAAAAAGTGCTGAAAATGTTCAAAAAGTACAGCTAAACAGACTGAATTCATTTCAAGTTTTATGTTGAAAACCAACAAACAAATAAAATTAGCAATGCAATGCACTAAAATTAACTATTAGGTGCTACACTAAAGGAAGATGAAATGCAAATACCATCGGTTTCCCTTTATATAATCATAGAATTCATTATTAATTCATACATTCTTTCATATAATCTCTCTCAGCACTTTGCTTAAGGCTGAACAGTATTAACCACAAGTTTTCCAAATCACAGTTATCAAATTTGAATGATAATGTAGATATGAAATGGAAATACAAGCCATCCGAAATATTTATTGTGGTTCATCCCTATTTGATATACACATAATATATAATCATTCTGACCTACTAATTCATGCACCTTACCTACTAAGTACTGCAAATCTGAATCTGAATATAACTATGACAACAAAGCAGCTTAAAAGCGTCTCATAATTATCCAGCATTAACAGGGAAAAATGTTCCTCTGGTTAATAAGGGAACAGTTTGTTTTCTTGCATCAATGAAAACAGAACAAGATGTAATTATTCATGAAGAAGGTTTAATGTTAGAAAGGTTTCAAATAGATAAGCCGTTCCAAATCAATTACGTTTCTGCTGAAGGATTTGATAAGTCCAGCAAATAAAGACAGAGGTGGCAAGAGCATCAGCAAAAGGTCATGGGTTCAAATCCCCAGGCGCTCGTCTGAACTAATCCCTCACGGGCCACACGTCCCGAGAGCCGCCAGCTCTGCCCGCGCGCAACAGGCGAGAGCAGAGATTGAATTATTGTGCGAGATGTAACAATTAGCGCAGAGCGTTTTGCCCTTACTAGCGTCTGCCATGTTTACAGGCTCGGGCAGATGGCACAACCTCCGGTGTAGTGCTGAAGCGAGATGAATGAGAGCGATCAAGAGGTGTGTGTGTGTGTGTGTGTGTGTGTGTGTGTGTCAAAGAATAAAGGATGGGAACATTACGTCCAGAAACATAAACATGAGTGCAGACGGTGCTGCTCCACAACACATTTTAAGCTCATTTATATTATACATTGTTCCTGTGGCGATTATAAACTTGAAGAGTTTACTTCAGATGTTAATCCGGTTGCAGGTTATAACTTATAGTGCTGTAAGTGTTTTTATATATATATATATATATATATATATATTAGGGCTGGACAACGATTAAGCGTGATTAATCGCATCCAAAATAAAAGTTTGTGTTTACGTAATATGTGTGTGTGTAGTGTGTATAATTATTTTTTATATATAAATACCACACATGCATGTATATATTTAAGAAATATTTGCATGTATATACTTTGTATATATTTATACATAATTAATATTGTGTATAAATAAATATTTGATATGTTAAGAACACATTTTTCTTAAATATATACATGCATGTGTGTATGTTTATATATACTAAATAATTATACACACTATGCACACATATATTATGTAAACACAAACTTTTATTTTGGATGCGATTAATCGTGCCAGCCCTAATATATATATATATTAGGGCTGGGCAACGTTAATCGCATCAAAAAAAAATACAAATAAATAAAAATAAATACATAAATAAATAAATAAATATATATATATATACATACACATACATATATCTATATATATATATATATATATATATTCATACATATGGCTTGTTTGGGTTATTAAAGTACATTTTGGGACTAAAAGAAGTTGTATACTTACGAAAACATCAGTTTGTGAGTTGATGAAGGCCTAATAATTACATAGAATTTACTGTAAAATTAAAATAAACAGTGATATAGCTTCAGTGCGATTATCAAGATTAAAGTAAATAACTATATAGTGTGACGTGCGTGTTTCAGAGCATTTGGGAACACAACATGTGCTAGGTAAGTTTGATGAAATTGAACTTCATGATTGCCATTTAACTTTATAAAATTTACATTAAACTTAAATTATTAATGAAAAAAGTAAGGATGCACGATTTATCGTCCTTCATACCAATATTGAACCGATAAATGCTCACTTTTTATGTTAGTGTTATCAAGTCAAAGGCTGGGGTTTAATTGAATAATTGAATAATGATCTGGTGTTTTCGGCGTCTCAGAGTGGCTCAATTCTCCGTAAATGCAAACAAAACTTGAAAACGCAACATGTGCTAGGTTCAGCATAATTTACGACATTTTTATGGACAGAAGTTCACAGCAGAATGAGTGCGGGAACGCTTGAAAAGTGGAGAACTTGAAACAGAAATATTAGTATATTCACTTCACAAATAAATTAAAACATAATTAATTCTTTTATTAATATAATTTTCAATTACAGCAGTAATATATTTTAACATAGACAACAGTCTTATTTTTTTATAATTAATTATAATTATTATATTAAATAATTATCATTTATCAGTGCTCGGGCCATACAATATATTTCCCCCTTTAATATCCAACTAAAAATGTAAAATAAAACACTTATATTAATAAATTATTAAAAATAGATATTGTATCTATCTGTAATGTTCGAAAAACATTGATTCAATATGCGCATTCATTCAACTTAAGTTTGCATAGCTTAATTTAACAGGTTTTTTTTATTCTATTCTTAACTACTGTACTACTATTGTCCAACTGTTAGTTTTACTGCTTCTATTGTTCTCGATTTGTAAGTCGCTTTGGCTAAAAGCTAAATGAATAAATGTAAAATGCATAGTGTGAAGCATTAGTAGAGTTCTAGATGAGTGGAAAGAGACGGCCTGATTCATGAAGAAAGAGAAAGGCGACGGCAGCATCACTGGTGACAGAGAGGAGGTTAACAGCGAGCCGTTACTGGGATCCACTTACACTCCAGGAGACGAGGGGTTAAACTTGTGTGTGCATGTTTATGGTCTTATTGGATCTGTTGCTGGAAGGAGCATCTGTAATAGACCGACAGTCTGAAGAGCTTTTAATTAATCCTTCAGCGACCCGGACAGCCACCGCAAGTCTGGGAATCAAAGAAATTAAACAAAAACAACAAAAAAGTGTTTGATGCATGGAAGACATTCACAATGACATGAGACTGCACACTATCGTCACCGTTTCATGCATCTAAATACCTGGAGGACCTACAATATTAACCCCTGAAAAACTGAATCAAACTGATATTTGGAGTGAAATCATTTCAGTGTTAGAAGACTAAAAATAGATCTGGAAAAGTGGCTCGGGCCAACAAAAATAAGCAAATTTTTTAGTGCTGTGAAACGATTAATCGCAATTAATGTTCATCAATTCAGCTATAAGCAACTTTGAGTTGGTATAATGAGTACTAATAATAGTAATGAAATATATTTTCATTACTGAAACATTAGCATCATTGACAATGCGTAAAAATTTTAGGGCTGTAAAACGATTAATCGCGATTAATCACATTCAAAATAAAAGTTTGTGTTTACCTAATGTGTGAGTGAACTGTGTATAATTATTTTGTGTGTATATATAAATTCACAAGCACATACATGTAAACATTTAAGAAAAATGTGTTATTATATATAAAATATTTATGTATCAGTACAATATATATATAAATATTTCTTATGTAATGTATTATGTAAACACAGAGTTTTCTTTTGGACACGATTTAATCATTTGACAGCCCTAAAATTTTATGATAATGTGTTGATAATGTTATGATAATTTTTATCAATGATGATGTTTCAGTAATGAAATATATGCATTGTTAGTATATGCATTGCATTGTCATTATTAGTACTCATTATATCCACTCAAAGTTGCTTATAGCTGAATTAATGAACTTTACAGTTATTGCAAATGACTCAAGCTGGAAAATGATATTGTGTTTTTAGAGAAATTTAAAATGTTTGCATCATTTATTATTATCCTGTTTATTCCTCCCTGTAAAGCTGCTTTGAAACAGTCTGTATTGTATAAGGCACTATGGAAATAAATCTGGCTTTGACTATTAAAAATCTATTTTCTGATCAGCTGATAAATCTGGTTTTCTAAACATCAACATAATAAAGACATGCATTAAAGCAAACAAGGGCTGAGAAGCTCAAGCTAACCGCTAGCCATCCAATGTTTTCACTGGAGCACATCTGAAGTCTCTGAGAAAACAAACAGTGACTGTACAGATTTCCCTCCATTCACAAAGAGACGACAGGATGAAAAACACTGCTTTGAAATGCAATATCACAGAGACTAATTTCACTCTGTTGTTACACTGAGGTCAAAGTGGAGCCGTTTGATACGACAACACGAGTTTCTCAACGACATAAGAGGGGAATATTAAACCTTCAAACGGCTGCCGAGTTTTTCTTAATCTGCATAACAAAACAAGTTGGTCTAAGTTTCACCAAAGTGTTGAAAGGGTTCATGGGAAAGTCCTCAATATATTCTGTAAACTAGTTCACTACTGGCGTTTGCTAAGAGATTTGTGACGCGCAACAGCGTGATTCGATAGCTTTGCTAATGTCAAGCTCATTGGAATCAATCGTAAGTGGATTTATCCGTGAAAAGCACTATTTGTGTTTCTGCTGCTGATGTCAAACGTTACAGAATCACTTACTAATAATGGACTGTTTGACACAGCATTAACATTGCAAACAGTGACTAACAATAATATTCTGAAATCAATCATTTTATTCCCTAAAACTAATTTTTGATTAAATTTCCTTAAAAAAATCCTCATGCCTTAAAAAAGATTAAATGTAACTCGACACTAGAGCTCTAACCAATAAGGGATTTTGAAGGCCGATACCGATTACAAATATTTTTTGGTTTTAAAAGCCGATATATCGGCCGATATTTTTTATTTATTTTTTATATCAGAAATGCGCAACAAAACATGAACAGATTTCCCTAACATTAGTTATTTATTTGTGGTTATTTGTGAGATTTAACTAAAATAATATGATAATGCATTTTAAAAAGAAACTTGTTTCTTTTATTGTCACAACAGAACAGACTGATGATAGTGGCATTAGCTAGCTTTATGGTTAGCTAGACTACGATGAGCCATAATTTAGCAATGGATAACGTCATACTGCAAATTGTAAAACATACTATTTTTAATATAACAGGCCAAGGAGAGATGATACGACTCATTGCTATAATTGTCACGCTCTATTAAAGAAATACTTCAGTCACATTGTCGAAAGTTAAAAGGACAGTCAGTCAACTACACTGTAACAATGTAACGTAACTATTACTAGCTAATTTTCAGCTTATTTAACAGCAGCAAAACTGGACAAGATAGTCACAAATGTTGTCATGCTTATTTGAGTTATGAGAACTGATGGGGATGATCTTTTAATTGTTATTCAAGCAATGTATGTCCCGTGACCAACTCAACGAGTGTTGCCCTCTGGTGGACAAACTATACAACTCCAACACTCATTACATTGGTTCAAGCATGTTTCGTCAGTTTTTATTTTATTGTTGAAATATTTATTTATCGGCCATTTTAACTGCCGACACCGAATAGTTTGGAAAATGCCTAATATCGGCCGATAATATCGGTCTGCCGATATATCGGTCTGGCTCTACTCGAACACCCTTGCTTCATTTAGCGCACACTGTTCTATGAATATGCAAATGAGTCCCGCTCATTGTAACAAAGTTTAAGTTTAATTAACTCAAATGTTCGCTTGCTCTGTTCTGTGATGTGCGTTCGTGACTCTCCTGTTAGAACTCGTTCATCAAAATGAATAAATCTTTTTCAGTCATTTGATTCATTCAACGAACGAAACGAAAGAATTGACTCGGAAAAAGATTCGATTCATTTTGATGAATGAGTTCGAACAGGAGAGTCACGAAAGCGCATCACAGAACAGAGCAAGGCGAGCGTTTGAGCTTATAAAACTTAAACTTTGTTATTTATTTATTAAATGAGTGATTGTTTCGCTTGATAAGACCCTTATTCATCGTCTGGAATCGTTTAAAGCCTTTTGAACAGTTTGCACTGAAACTGTCTTTGGACCGTTGGACCCCATTGAAGTCCATTATATGGAGAAAATCCTTCATATGTTTTCATCAAAAACCTTAATTTCGTTTCGAACGGAAGAAAGAAAGATATGGACATCTTGGATGACATGGGGGTGAGTAAATTATCAGCAAAAGTTTTTTTTAAAAGTGAACTACTACTTTAAGGCTGCAATTATTTGAAAATTAAAAATACAGTAAAACCAGTGAAATATGACATTTAAAATTGCTTTTCAATGTGAATATAGTAAAGTGTAATTTATTCCTGTGATCAAACCTGTGTTTTCAGTATCATTACTCCAGTCTTCAGTCACATGATCCTTCAGAAATCACTCTAATATGATCTGATGCTCAAGAAACATTTATTTTCAGTGTTGAAAGCAGTCGTGCTGCTTCATATTTCAGGAAACTGATGAATAAAACGTTTCAGGATTCTTTGATGAATAGAAAGATAAAAGAGCAGTACTTTTGTAACATTATAAATAAATGTCTTTACTGTCACTTTTGATCAGTAATGCATCCTTGGATAAAATTGATAAATTACTAGCTCAAGAAAATCTTGCTGACCTCAAACTTTGGAACGGTTGTGTAATATAAGCTGTTATATCTTATCAAACACCACCGTTATTGTCCTGTTTGGACAGTTTTAACCCACAATTAACCTTTATTTGCACTGAGAGAACACACGTTAGGCCGCAGGATCAGATTCAGATTAATATACATGCAGCTCCTTGATAAAGCAAAATGGACATTAATAGCCAAGTGGAAGAAACAGAGGATGAGAAACAGATGAAGAGAAGCGAGAAATGCAGCGAGCGCCTCAGAGGAGGGAAATTAACGCACGGGTCACGGAAAAGGTCAAGACCGAGAGAAGATGGCAGGTTTAATGAGTCCGACAAACAGCCAGCTAATACATGCAAGCAGAAACACACACTTTCCCGCTTTCAGCAACAAAAACCCTGTCAGTAAAAATGTAATCACACAAGTGATCAATCAGATTCACACACACCAGGGGTGAGTGGCATAAACTGCTAAGACTCAGTCTTACATGTTAGACAACCAATTCTTTTCTTCAAAACTGTTCCTAACTTTTTAAAGTTAGTTATATAAAAACGTACATTGGTCTTATATGATACCGAACAGTAAGCATGATTACTTGAACTAACTGCTAAAACTAGTTAATAAGACACTGTCTTAACATAATGGATATGTTTATGCAACTGGCCCCAGAACAGTAGAAACCAGACCCCGCGTAAACCCGCCTCCACATCTCACTTTACCTTCTCAAGACTTGATGTTCCCATCACAATTCATGAGAATCACAAGGCTTATGATTGGCCTGGCGTTTATAAATATCACAATCTGTCCTGTAATTCTGTTTTATACTTGTACTTAGTACATGAACAGATGTTCTCCTATTGACTATCAGGGAGTGGACAATGTTCTCGCAACAAACCCGTTACAAGATATACTACTGCGGTCAGGGGATATTCAACCAAGATTGTAATTATATTTGTCAACCAGTCTAGAAAAAGCAACAAATTTTAATTATTGAAGTAGTAGCATTAAAAATGCTAATTTTACTGTTAACGTATTTGTTCTTGGGCCGGTTTTATTATTATTTAGGGCCCTATAATTTCCGCGATTACGGAATAAAAAGCACACTCTTTTTACAACTAAAATAACAGTAAAGGGTAAAAAAATGAATTCCCAAAAATTAAAACGGAAAAAAAGGAATTTGCAAAAATTAAAACGGAAAAACGGAATTTGGGAAAAAATAAAATGGAATTTGGGGAAAAATAAAACGGATTTTATAGGGCCCTAATTATTGATAACTGTTTGGGAACATGATTGCTCCATTAAATTTACATTAAAATTGAAAAAGTAGGGATGCATGATATATCGGCATCGAACCGATAAATGCTTATTTTTATGTTAGTGTTATCGGCCCGATAAGAAAATTTAGCTGACGTATTAAAGCCGATAAATGGATTATTTCCGTATTCCGCTTCAGATGCGCAACTGTTCGTAATTATGGTTTTAAATGGATTGAAATAGTGCAAACAGAGCAAGTCTGTCATTTGGGCTACGTGAAATTTTTCGAATTGTTTGCTTGAGACATGGAGAAACTTTTGTTTTTGTTATCAGGCTCTCAAAAATTATAGAAAAAATTGGATTTAGATTTATCGAGCATACAAATATACAAAATTATCGGTCCAAAATTTTCATATCTGGTTCATCCCTAGAAACATTTATGACAGCAAGTCACGAATGAAACGAAATTTGCAATTGTCTTTTCTGTGTTTTCGTCTCATTTTACAACGCAGAGCTAGCCTATTTTCTGTGAATGTGCGAGACTTTAAGATTCATTAACGGCTAAAGCTAAGCAAATAGAATAATAACAAAGTGGAGCAAATGGTTAAAAAAAAATTGTGTTTGTGATTAAAACAATATGATAAATACCAGTTTGCATAACAGATACATTAACTGGAATCGGATGACACAGGAAGGCTTGCAAACGAATTCGCACTTGCCCTTCCGTTAAAATGAAGCTGGATTGAGTGGTCTCGGAGGCATTTATGATCAAGAGAATAAAATAGGGCCGGACTTGATTTTGTCATTATTGTCATTCGCCAATTACTGCGATCATGTTATTGGACAAACTTCAGGACAAACTTAGTGTACACGTCATCGGAGGCCACGGCTGTGTGCGAAATCCCCCTGACGTCGTTAATTAGGGCATTATTTGACAGGACAGCCATTTGTAGTTGTATCTGGAGTGCACTCATTCAATCCCACAATGCACTGCAATAACGAGTGTACAACCGATGTACATCCCATAACGCACCAAATTAATTCCCACGTCTCACCAGAAGATGTTGAGTAAGTAATGGTATATTTTGCTAATAAAGAATAACGTGATATCTTTATGTCTGGTCTTTCTCGGTATCATCCAATGAGTTTATGTTACGTTTTACGTTTGGACAGTGCGATGATTTAAGAGTCTTCCAACGTTTCAGTGTGGATGAGAAACATTTGGAAAACGCTAGTGTTGGAACATGTTGTTCCAACCCGATCTCACAGCAATTCGTTACGAATTTTGACGAGTTGGCTAATTCGGAACAATTCGATACGAAATCGTACATATTTTTACGAGTTGCCCAATTCGTAGAATTGATGAATGACATTCCCCTGACTCCGCCCTTAAACCTACCCATCACGTGGGTTTAGACATCATACAAATTCGTACAAATTAACCACCTTTTAATCACTCGTACAAATTAGTCGTGAGAATACCTTTGGTTGGTCATAATTGTATCTGGATGAATGTAGACGTAATAACCAACTCAATGATGAGCACGGATTAACATCGCAACATTACATGAGAACATTTTTTATTGTGACTTTAAACAACAGCCAACAATTGTTCATGTTATTTTGGTAGAGGTGTTTATCGGTGGCCCAAACTGGTTCAATATAACATGCATTTTGCAAAATTAAAAGCTCCACAATTTCATTCACCAACCAAAATGGATTTCAATAAAGACTCTTGTGTATTAACCAATGACAGGTGGGAGAATAACGCTTCGAAAAGGTCATTAATTCCATTTTGTGCTGCAAAAATGACTCACTGCTAATGAAAATAATGTTTTGGGTTCATACTGGTGTTCATCTAACATGCACAAGGATCTGAGCTGATCTGCTAACTGGGATTACAATCCGGCTTGAGAACCAGTTTACTCGGAAAGCTGTCATCACTCTCCACTGATGCGTATTGAACACTGCAATCAAATACGTTAAATATCAATCTTTTCTTATGGTTCGATTAGATGAGCTCTGAAATTATATAAATCTTGATTTGCAATTATAGAGTAACGATACATTTTTAAAATCTAAAATGACATTATGTTAAGATCATCTCAAAATCAAGCTTTTCCAAGCGGTTTCCTCTTAATTTCAGGGTACATGTTATATAATTTTAATCAATGCACCATTTCCAACATTTATTTCACCAGATGATGTTGAGCCTCATTATCTGACGTGCTAAAAACAATGAATCATTTTCTGAATGGGGGAAAACAGGAACAGCAGGACAAACAGAACAAGATCATGGAAAGCAGCAGATCATCTCACACAAGCCTGATGTGCTAAAGGTTACATGATTAATGCAGTTTGCATAGCAAATCAGACAGTGACAGGTCAGATCCACACGACATGTTTGTTTACATGTTAAATGAGAAAAAAAAAACTAAGCAGTTCCCAGTTAAAAGCACCCAACATCTATAATTGGACAACAGCAGGACTTCCCATTTTTGTTTTCAACTAAATTGAATGCATGTATTTAGCATATCCCTGTCTATTAAAATCATAACACGTACTTAAAGCATTTAAAACTTTCAAGACACACTTTCACAACACACTGCATAAGCCTTTCTCTTTAAATCCAAGCTAAATGAACATTATTTCGCGTTAAAAGTGTAAGAATGATCAGATGATCATGAATGAACCCGGCTGCTGTTTCACTGCCCCAATACTGTAGATCCTCACAGGTGAATCTGTCACTTAAAACCTGATTTATAGCATGCAGCACGGAAATCAATATCAATAAATCCGCTGATCACCATTCAGGAATCAGAAAGGTGAATGAAAAAACGCCGATGCATTTGATTTATGCAGCAAACGCACCATATTTATCATGATAAAACCATCACAAACCAGTATGATACGAGACAGGTGTGCTGTCAATCCAGACCACTGACTGCGATCAAGCAACACTGGAGCACGGCTGTACTCATTCTCACCCACCTTTGTCATCGCACGCTCCCGCGACTGGTGATGGATAGATGCAGTTTTTGATCCGCACTGGCAAACAATGGCTCCGAAACCGCTTTAAATTCGCTCGTTATTCCGGCGCAGCATACACGGACGCAATCCGGTAGGTCATCCGACTTTATAGCAGCGCGTCGCGTCAGTTGCCGCTATCTTTCATCTCGCGACTGCACCGCGCGCCGCCTCTCTCGCGCCAGAGATTCACGACGCACGCGCGTGGAAGGTGCACGCATTCAGGGGCGGAGAGGCTCTACAATTAACTTTCTGGCTGATGAACTGAGAAAATAAATGGGATTTGTACAGATATATTTAGCATTATTTCGATACAAACCGTTTTATGCCTAATGATGACAAATTGAATTAATTATTTAGACGTTTTCCCGTTTTTCTGGTTATTTTAAGCCACTTCTGAGGGAAATGTACCATCAGTCCATGCGGCGACACATTCCCGGTGTTAAAGGAATAGTCCACTCAAAAAAATGTTACGCTCGTGTGAACACGAACGGAAATGTTTTTTATTTTTCTTAATTTACAAACTCCAATAAAGAACAATAATATGAACATATGTACATAAATCACAATTTACATTAACTGTGCGCATATACTTGCATAGGTTCATGTGTGTATTAAATATTTAGTCTAGCCTACTGAAAAAAGCAGCCTAATCTTCAAACACTTAACGGGGTTGCAAAGAGGGAAATTAATAAAATTGAATTGCCTTTATACAATTCACCAAGGGTTTAATTATCTTTGGGAAAGTATTTTGTGGATGCTAGATTTTTATATTAATTTTAATAACAAGCTAAAGAGGGTTTACTGTTATTCCATTTACTTGTATGTGATATTTACATATCGTAATAACATTTAACATCAGAGAAATCTTTTTTAAAAAGACCATTAACATAAAGCAAACGTTACGAACGGAAGTGTTTGACTGTTTACAGTAATCCAAGTCATCTAAATCTCACAGAGTAGCGTGAGGAACGTATCTGAAAATGTAAACTCATTACTCAACCTTTTGTAATTTCAAATATTTATATCTCACTAACATCTAGTTTCTTTGATTTATATTTCTGATAGCAGCTGTCATGAAAAAAATTGTTGTTCCTCATATTTTTATTTTAACAGGAAATTATCACTATAGTTACCAGTAAAAGATGAAACAACTGAAACAAATGTTGGTTGATGACACATTTATTCATTCAATTGCTATATATGTCAGAGGTCGCACGCCTCTGGAGCAACTCAGGGGTTAAGTGTCTTGCTCAAGGACACACTGGTGTCTCACAGTGGATTTGGAACCCGGTTCTCTCACACCAAAGGCATGTGTCTACACTGCGCCATTACTACCACTTAATGTTACTGTCATTAAAACATTAGTTTCTGGGAAATAGTTAAAACAATGAACTACTATTGTTTGAACATGTATGAATTTCGGCAAGAACCAGCTTCTGTTTATGTTCTCAGATCAATGTTTATGTGAATAAGCATAAATTGAATCTGTTGATTTCCTAAAATTCCTCCTGCTGAAGTTATTAATTTGAGTTAATTAAGGGATTCATTTTGGATACTATATATTTTACAGAGCAAAAAAAATTTTTCTCTATGAAAAATTAACTGATTAATTCAGAAAAACAGAGCAAAAAAATCTTTTTCTCATCGTAAAAATTAACTAGTTAATTTCATGAAAAACAGAGCAAAAAATTTTTTCTCATGAAAAATTAACAGTTAATTCAGAAAAACAGAGCAAAAAAATTTTTTCTCATGAAAAATTAATCGTTAATTCAGAAAAACGGAGCAAAAAAAATTTTTCTCATGAAAAATTAACTCGTTAATTCAGAAAAACAGAGCAAAAAATTTTTTTCTCATGAAAAATTAACTCGTTAATTCAGAAAAACAGAGCAAAAAAAAATTTTCTCATGAAAAATTAACTCGTTAATTCAGAAAAACAGAGCAAAAAAAATTTTTTCTCATGAAAAATTAACTCGTTAATTCAGAAAAACAGAGCAAAAAAAATTTTTCTCATGAAAAATTAACTGTTAATTCAGAAAAACAGAGCAAAAAAATTTTTCTCATGAAAAATTAACTCGTTAATTCAGAAAAACAGAGCAAAAAAAATTCTCATGAAAAATTAACTCGTTAATTCAGAAAAACAGAGTAGATTTTTTTTTCTTCAAGTGAATGCAATACGCCACCGTACAAACCACCTTGAGCAATGATTCCTGGTTGTTTTCAATTCCGGTTTAATATTGGTTATTCTTAATGAATACATGTGTGTTTACATGCCCTGAGGAAAATATTATAGTTACTTTTAATTGAGTTGATTAAGATTCTGGTTGCTGTTCATTTAAGAGCATCCTAAGGTCGAACATCGCCTCTTCTGCTGTAATCTAAATGAATAAAGTTGATCAGTTCCATGATCTATTGACTGATGGAAGTGTGTGTACCACTCTTACTCATTAACATTGCTGTTGTTTTTCCAAATTTGCAAGTTGGATAGAAGCTTTCTTCTAAATATCTGAATGTAAAATGATCCAACCTTGAAGATGCCAAGAAAGGGCACATAGTGAACACACAAAAAAATTGAGGTCATGATCCGAGCATGCTGTGGTCCTAAAAAAATAGTCACACTTGTGCTCTTCGGTCAAAAATGACCGACCATAGGAAATGAATGGGAAATTGACAAAAACACAAAAACTTTGATAATCTTTGTGTGTACAATCTACAAATCAGCCACAAATGCAGAAAAAAGTCTCTCAGCATTGAAGGGGTGACACTCTAAAACATCAAGAGTGAAAAACAGACATAGCCACCCACCCACCCACACACACTTTTATACACCAAAAACACCAATAAATTGTGATTAAAGAAATATGTTTTGAATATTTAAAAATCACAGGTTCATCAGAAAATTACGAAAGGTCATGATTTGAGCAATTTAAGTGGTAAAACATTTTCTTTGTATTATTTTCTATGGCAAAACTGGACCATAAATATTGCATAAATATTAATAAGTAACATCAAATTGGCTCAAAATACAAAATTAAAAAGAAAAAATATTATTGAACAAAAATAAATTGCATTGGTTTTACAGGGATGGAGAAAATTTCATTTTTAGGTGTCCGTTCACTTTTGACCGGGAAGATAACAAGTGTGACTCCGAAACGAAGAGCACTTGGAGGGCTAGTGGTTACACCATGATTCTATGCTTTTTCTCTATACTGTAACCAGATGGTGCTAATTTTCTTCAAAAAATATTTTTTCTGAAGGCCTAGACTCTATATTATACTAAAATACTGCATTAATAATTTTTTGAAAAAAATAATATATATTTAGAAAAATATATATTTTTCCATGGCAAAAATAGACCATAAATATTGCATACATATTAATAAATTCAATCAAATTGTCTCAAAATACTAAATTAAAAAGAATAAATATTATTGAACAAAAATAAATTGCATTGCTTTTACTGGGATGGAGAAATTTTCATTTTTAGGTGTCCGGTCACTTTTGACCGGGAAAGATAACAAGTGTGACTCCGAAAACAAAGAGCACCTGAGGGTTAATTATCTGAACACGTAATTCTCACATTTCCCATCTTTTGTGATAGGAAATGAATGCAGGGTGATTTACTTCCTTTTAAAAATTACATTATAGAAAAACTCAAATCACATTAGGAAATGCTAATGCGAAGTGGTGCTTGTGCAAAACTCATGAGCCATTTATCTACATTGAAGGTTTTTTTTTTTCCAAGCATGTCTTCTCATGTTTTTTATAGTTTCTTATCCTCCCCTACTCCTAATTTTCTCTCCCTTTATTTCTGTGCAGTGACCTTTGTCCTTGTGGGATCAAGTATCCCAGCACACACAGAGCACTGTTAACAACAATGAGGGCTGGGTGAGACAGTGTGTGTGTGTGTCAGAAGAATAGGCCTTGTGTATGAGAGGTGGGTGAGAATGAAGGTGGACAGTGAGACTGAAAACTAGTTAACGATTTGCTCTCAGGATGTGTGTGAAGCTCCATGAAGCGCTGAGATGCCGCTCTCACACAGGTGTGTGTCTCTTGAATGAATTGCTGTCTCTGTCCCGTTCCAGACTCCACCCATCCACACCTGCCATTGCTTCTCACAGGATTTATGGTAAACCTTACTGGTCGTGGGAAAAACTGTATTATTCAATACTGCACGCCTTACTTGATTTTGATTGTTTAATGTCAACATTAATAAAACAAGAGTATGAGAAGGAAAGGCTTAATGTGTTGTGTTGAACTTACTCGTTTATTTTGCAAATGCATTTACAACTAGAAGCATGTATTCTTAAGGACTCACGTAAAATATCTGATAAGGCTGATATTCTTGGTTGTTTTAACTGTTCGACTCCTCAACACTTCGCATCAGAATCACCCTAAAGGTCTTACTCATAATCCTGTTAGTAATTCTTTTAATTCTAAACCAGTTTTAGTCTCTGAAGTGCATAAAGCCCTTACACTTTAAGACATTAGAAAATCGCCTGATTCTAAGACATTAGAAAATATATTTTAATCTCTCTCTGGACATGAACGAAATTCCTCCTTTATGGAAATCTGCATTTGTTATTCCGCTGTTAAAAGGGGGAGAACCAACAGATTTAAACATTTACATTTGCAAAGGAATGATAAAGTTACGAAGTTACGACGTCAGCTCTGTAGGCCAAACGCGGAAGTGAGTTAGCATTTTAGCACTAGTTCCCTCGCTCTAAAGTCTATGGGATTTTTGAATGGGTTTTTGCTTAATCGCCTAAAATAAGGTCTGTGGTGAACAAAGCCTCTAAATATTTTCAAGTTTTGATCTATGACATAAAACACACAGTTATAACCGTTTGTGTTTGTGTTTTATTTTAAACTTTATATAGGCTTCAAAATGTATACATTTTGGATTAACTTGTAAAGATTATCTTGAACGTGTAAGGGTCACAACTCTTTGTTAAACACAGATCTTATTTTTGCGATTGTCCAAAAGTCTATGGGGAAACCCATGTAGCTATGATACAGGACACATGGTTCAGCGTATTTTAATATCCATAGTAGGTTTAACAGTAAGATAAAGTGACCACCAGACACTATGGGCTCTATCTTGCACCTGGCGCAAATGACTTTATACACTGACGCATTTATCATTCCTATTTTGCACTCGCGCAAAGCGGGCTTTTTTCCTCCACAGGTCGGTCAATTAGAAAATGAACTTGCGCTCCCTGGGTGGGTTGGCGCAAAAGGAGGTGTGTGTCGACGCAGAACAATCCCTGGTGCTATTTTGCAGTTCCAGAAAACAATTGCGCCACTGACCAGAAAAAAACTGGTCTAAAGTCTGTGGTGCGTTGCGCGTATATTCAGATGCTATTTTAAGCGCGCATGCTTGGCCATAAAGCCTTGTTTATACTCGACGCAGTCGGCAAGAGCGCGTGTAGAAAATGGCGTCATTGTGGTGTGGGCGGTCGTGCACGTCAGGGTCCGCAAGACCCCATTGCGCCTGGGCGGTGTGCACGGCACTTTTTGTAACTTTGCGCGCAGCGGCGCATCCGAAGATGGACGACTACGAGCCGAATTGGGCCGAACTGGTACGATTTGTACCAGCATGTTTATGATCCTTCTATACACAGAGACATTTGCATTGATGGGCGACCATAACATCTCATTTTGTCAACAGGAACACATTTGCATTAAGCACCTAGTTTGCACGTGTCTAAAGTAATTGGTTACATCTACAAAATAAGCCTACAATAGCAGAAGTAAGCCCTGCTGGTAAAATTAAGGTTTAAACACTCTCCAATAAGGCTTCAGTTGTTTAACTAGTTTACATGCAGTGAAAGTAGCATACAATAAACGTACTGCATTTACTCTTTTATGAATTAGCAATTAATAAACTACTAATAAACGACAAACTACTTCTTCACTGCTGATTCCTGGTGGTTTAGAGGAGAATTACTCCGGAGTTCGCCCCCTGTCGTTTCACAGAATAGCACAACGGCGAGCGCGTAAGTATAAATGCCTAGTCCGTTTGGAGAGGTGCGCTCGCAGGGAGCGGAGACTCGCGCTCTTGCGGACGCGTCGAGTATAAACAAGGCTTAATACACCGTGTGAACAACGCGCGAACACTGTAGATGATTCTCTCAGCAACACAGATGCATTTTACTTTTTGCAAATGATACATTATTATAAGGAAAAATATATAAACATAAGGGAAATCATTGTTGTGTCCATGATGATGGGAAAAATAGGCATAAAGCTTACACATTTACCCAAATTATTATATGCATGTTTAACCGAAGCTAATTTGGGTGGGTTTGTCCCATCCCCAATGTCACTTCTCTTTCTTTTCACGGCCCTGACGAGAACATCGATCTCCTCGGCTGTGAACCGATGCTGAAGCGCGCCTGGTAAAAGCGCTGTTAATAGAATTGCGCCATGAACAGCGCACCTAGTCATCATGCTCTTAAAGGGAATGTGAGATGACGCTCTTATTGGTTTATTTCCGTTATGCCCAAACCACACCTATGAATAATGAAGCTACTCCAGACCAACCCCTTTTAGATTTGCGCCAGGCGCAAGAGGCATTTATCCCGCGGGAAAATAGCAACAGCACCGGGATCCGCCCACAAAGTTACTTGCGCTTTGCCACTTGCGTTTTAGATCGTTAAAATAGGGCCCAATATGTGATCTATGTGATGAAGGATATAATGTATTTTATAAATCACACACTATAAATATGATAAAGTAGCAGAAACAGATAGTTGTGACACGCACACACACAGACAGACACACAAACACGAACACACACACTTTCTCTCTCTCTCACCACTCTTCTCCACACACACACTTGCACAGAACGCAGCCACCGAATCCACAGAACGCAGCCCCCTGTAATAAAAATTGAGAAGAAGCTTTTCAACGTGTTTGCATCAGTAATTTCCAAAAATTTAATTCGGACAACATTAAGCCTATAGGCCTACCTTTTTTATTGTATGTGGATGTGGGAGGGGAAAATGTTGAGACTAAAGCCCTATTCGGATTAACTTTACAATGGTAGATAGAGTTAAGTTAATGATGTAATTTTACTACAGGACTTCTGTAATATCAATAGCCAAATCGCATAAGATTAAGTTATCATTAAACTAGCAGAAGTTGAAAATGTGACTCAATTTGCCCATCGCTGTCATGCGTGTATTCCTTCCTGATGTGCGCAAACACCTATACAACAGGGCAGTTAAATGCTTATCTGATAACGGAGAAGCTCTTGTAATTATTACTTCAACAGTTACCCCACCTCTCCATGCCGGGTGAACACCGGCTGATGCAGTAAACAGCATTTCACAACGATTTCAGTACAGTAATATCAAATATCCTTGCTCCTTCTCGATTATCTGGTAATATCTATTCACACATCAATACAACCAATAGTACGGTAATGTTAAGACTTATTGTGAAAAGCCCTATTTTCGATGGTCCGGAGATCAGGAACAGGGAAATGCTCCACAGTGCTCTTGTCTTGGTGCGTTCTATTATAACCAACGGAATCGAACTCGGACCTCAGATTTGACGTCACGTCCACACTTCAAGCGTTCTTATGTTTTGCGTGTCCGAGTCGGAGAAGAAAATGGACGCTACGCGGAAAGCTGTTATAATGCTAGCACTGGCCGAGAACCAGGCACAAAAATATTATGACTACACCTTATCAAAACGCAGCCATTTGAACTTGAAAATTGTTCACTTTATTTAATGTTTTTCATGTTAATTTTCTGCAAGTAGACTCTATGCAACGTTCAGTAATTGCACTCACAACAACCGATTCCCCTACAGGGGACGCAGTAATACGAGTGATTATAGTTTAAAATACCAAAGCGGTTCAAAAACAATGAAAACAATTCATTCTTACAAGTCACAGGGAGCAGCCATCTTGAATTCCGAAACAGAATTCTTGCTCTGTGATCTCACAGCTTGAATCTCCTCCATACAAAACTTAAAACTCATAACAAACATGCAGACTGGGAGGAGCAGTTCAACGTCACTACATAATCTTATCTATGTTCGGCACTCGGTTAGTTAAAAAAAATATATATTCATTTTAATATTTGTTTTAATTCTCAAAATAAACACCAGCAAAAAAAATAATAATAAATAACGTTATACAACACATGAATCCCCCACCAAGCAATGTAATTAATTCATTACATTTATATAGCGCTTTCTAGGCACTCCCAGCGCTTCACATAGAAGGGAATCTCCTAACACACCAATGTCCGCATCCACCATGCTGCGTTCCAGTCCAAAATTGCCATGCCCTTCACTCGCTAACTTCCCTCCGTCTCATTCACTCGGATGTACGTCATTGCTTACGCTGCACGAGTGCCCACTACTGGCGGAAACCGCAATGAGCTGAACTGGAACGCCCTAAGCCCTTAATCACTTTGAATCAGCTATGAGTTGATTTATTATTTACTTTTTTCCCTTTTACGAATTTGTTTAATGCATCATCCACATGTATATAGGTGTGTTTGGGTTATTTTAAAATAAATAAATAAATTACACTCACCGGCCACTTTATTAGGTACCCCATGCTAGTAACGGGTTGGAACCCCTTTTGCCTTCAGAACTGCCTCAATTCTTCGTGGCATAGATTCAACAAGGTGCTGGAAGCATTCCTCAGGGAGTTTGATCCATATTGACATGATGGCATCACACAGTTGCCGCAGATTTGTCGGCTGCACATCCATGATGCGATCTCCCGTTCCACCACATCCCAAAGATGCTCTATTGGATTGAGATCTGGTGACTGTGGAGGCCATTTGAGTACAGCGAACTCATTGTCATGTTCAAGAAACCAGTCTGAGATGATTCCAGCTTTATGACATGGCGCATTATCCTGCTGAAAGTAGCCATCAGAAGTTGGGTACATTGTGGTCATAAAGGGATGGACATGGTCAGCAACAATACTCAGGTAGGCTGTAGGGGTGGGGAAAAAATCGATTCTTAGATGCATCGCGATGCGGACGTGGTACGATTCTGAATCGATTCACAAATGTCAAAAATCGATTTTCAAAAAAAAAGTATTATTTTATATATATTTATAATAACGTATTGACGCAACGTGAAAGACGGAACTCTGAAGCGCAGAATTGCAGTGGCCGAACCGTCTGTGGCATGCACATAACAGAGAGACGCAGACGCGATGACTGAGCGTCGAATCCAAAACACCCTCCTCGTTGAAAACTGACGTGTAGAGGGGTGTGCGATAGCACGATTTTTGATCATGGACGATTAAAATGTTTCCACTATCTGCTTTTGAAGAAATATCGTTGCATCGTGTTACAGTGCATTCTATCAGTTCAGTTCTGGCGCATCTGTCTCAACTGTACAACGCGACGTAGCCTATACATCACACGTTAATGAATAGGTACGGGACACAGCAATTCACAAAAGTTCATTATTTGCATAAGCCATGCCGGTTAAACATTTAATTCACGTGCTGATGCGCTGTTCCCACGCTCACACAGGCACTAGAAGCCTGTCAAACAGCGCCTGAACACTGGACTAAGTTATCTTTCGAGTCTTATGCTAATACTGTTAAACACATACAATGTTTACATAAACAGAACTGGCTATGTCTAAAGTGAAAGCAAACATTTGAGAGACAATCTGGTGTAATAATATGCGTCTATTAAACGCGTCGCTTGCTGGTCTAAAAGCGACAGGAGTATAGTACTGCCGCTCGTCCTTAAAGGGATAGTTCACAAAAAAAATCTAACAAAAAATCTGTCATTATTTACTCTAATGTTGTTCCAAACCTGTATTCATTTCTTTCTTGTCCTGAACACAAAAGAAAGTTTTTTTTTTGTTTTGTTTTTTAATGTGGGTTACCAAACAGTTGCTGGTCCCCATCCTCAGGAGAGAGAGAGAGAGAGAAAAAAAACTATGGATAACAAGTATGCTGCTAGTTCAGGCACACATTTATTTTCCTGTTGGTTCTTTGCAATGTTAATCAAATATATTATTAATTCTTCATGGGTCATTACTTTTTACTTTTAAAGCAAAGTATTTATAGTCACACACACAAAAAGATTCAGATAATCGATTTAGCATCGAATCGGAAGCCCTCTGAATCGTAATCGAATCGAATCGTGAGGTGCCTAGAGATTCCCACCCCTAGTAGGCTGTGGCGTTGGCAACGATGCTCAATTGGTACCAAGGGGCCCAAAGAGTGCCAAGAAAATATTCCTCACACCATGACACCACCACCACCAGCCTGAACCGTTGATACAAGGCAGGATGGATCCACGCTTTCATGTTGTAGATGCCAAATTCTGACCCTACCATCCGAATGTCGCAGCAGAAATCGAGACTCATCAGACCAGGCAACGTTTTTCCAATCTTCTATTGTCCAATTTCGATGAGCTTGTGCAAATTGTAGCCTCAGTTTCCTGTTCTTAGCTGAAAGGAGTGGCACCCGGTGTGGTCTTCTGCTGCTGTAGCCCATCTGCCTCAAAGTTTGACGTACTGTGCGTTCAGAGATGCTCTTCTGCCCACCTTGGTTGTAACGGGTGGTTATTTGAGTCACTGTTGCCCTTCTATCAGCTCGAACCAGTCTGGCCATTCTCCTCTGACCTCTGGCATCAACAAGGCATTTCCGCCCACAGAACTGCCGCTCACTGGATGTTTTTTCTTTTCGGACCATTCTCTGTAAACCCTAGAGATGGTTGTGTGTGAAAATCCCAGTAGATTAGCAGTTTCTGAAATACTCAGACCAGCCCTTCTGGCACCAACAATCATGCCACGTTCAAAGTCACTCAAATCACCTTTCTTTCCCATACTGATGCTTGGTTTGAACTGCAGGAGATTGTCTTGACCATGTCTACATGCCTAAATGCACTGAGTTGCCGCCATGTGATTGGCTGCTTAGAAATTAAGTGTTAACGAGCAGTTGGACAGGTGTACCTAATAAAGTGGCCGGTGAGTGTATATTTAATATGTCAGAGTGTTTGTTGTTGTGGTGATTAGACGATCTGTGGTTACGTCACAATCGTACTGCATTGTGGGATATATAGATGCCTGAAGTGCACATATGAAGTAGACTCGCTCCCTCTGGTCTAAAGTCGAGGGAACGAGTGTCTGTCCATATAAACTTCCCTCGTTCACTTCACGAAGTGGAACGCACTTCAAAATGGTGGCAGGGATTCCCCGAGGGGAAGTGCTTAGGGAAGTTCGCAAGTGCGTGTCTAAAAGTGGACTGGAATGCAGCCCTGGATGATGCGACGGCAGCCATAATGCGCAGAACGCCCACCACACACCAGCTTACTGGTGGAGAGAAGACAGTGATGAAGCCATATAAACACATATATATATATATATATATATATAAAAATATATATATATATAGGGATAATTAGGAGGCCATGATGGACATAGGCCACTGGGCAAATTTGGCCAGGATGCCGGGGTTACACCCCTACTCTTTCAAAAGACATTCTGGGATTTTTTTCGGTTTAACGTCTCATCTGAAAGATGGTGCTTTTTTGACAGTATAGTGTCCCCGTCACTTTACTGGGCGTTAGGACCCGCACAGCCCCCTACTGGCCTCACTAACACCTCTTCCAGCAGCAACCTGGTTTCCCTAGAAGGTCTCCCATCCAGGTACTGACCAGCCTCAGCCCTGCTTAACTTCAGTGGGCAACCAGTCCTGGGCCACAGGGTGATACGGCTGCTGGCAGGAGGTTGCAGTTCCAAAGAGGTTTCCAAGCAACACATGCAGCAACAAAGCATAACAAACAGCAGTTGAGCAGTATCACTAATGTAATGCGTCACAGGTGTGGAGTAATTCACAACGGCTTCGAACGCGGCTCAACCAATCAAAATCAAGGACCGTTTTATGCTGTTTATTTTATTAACATTATATCTTCTCATTCCGCTGTCCTTATCTTAGCTCTGAAGGTTTTTAACGAGTGTGTTGTTTGTCATTCGCAGTCCAAAAAGAATAACAGATCCTGTATCAGTATACACGGCAGAGCTTTGAGAATTTTATCGGCAATACAGTGAGTGGTTGTAAGATAATAATATGAACCCATCCCTATAATAATCAGTAACCATAGCTTCTGTCAGCTTATCTGCATTAGTGTACAACCTCAGAAAGCATCACCCAAACAAGATATAATAAAATATTACTGTTGCTTTTAATACTGTATGGGCAAGGTGTGCCATCCTTTTGGTTCCTGCCTATGTAGGGGTGGAAGGGAATGAGATTTTAGATGTTTTGGCAAAAGGATGAATAAAACATGAAACATTTGGTATACAATACTGTAGAGCAGAAAGGGACATATAAACAAAATATGGCAAGAATACTGGGACATATAGCTGACACTGGACGACATTTGTATAATTTGCAAAAACAAGTAGACGTAACTTAGCTTTGCCGGGCAGGAATGCAAAAGAAGACAAGATAATTACTAGACTTAGAATAGGTCGTTTACATTTCCCATGAACACCCCACCGGACTTTGCACCCACTGTAACACACAATGGACAATAAAACACAAATTATTACATTATAAATAATTTGAATGCACACTACACATTATAAAAAATAAACCGCAACTTTTTACAGTAAAAAAACGTCAGCTGTGATTGTAAATGTAGCTTTTCCCCTAAAATAAACATTACAATAGCCTTTTTATTTTACCATTTATGACTCAAACATCTCCTGATGAGCATACTGACACATTGTCTGCTCACAGTGGGTGCACCTATAAGCCTATATCCTATTTTTCCTATTTTCTGTTCGGGTCAGACTTTTCCGCCATCAATGTGTACTTACATTTACGAGTCATTAAATCATGTTTAATTTGGACTTCTCTGTGCATGCTCTTTGAGGTGGTGACCATAGACCTCCATTATATGACTGACAGACCAGAACGGTTTGACCTAAAAATATCAAAATTGAAAATACTGTGGAAACAAAGACACCTACATCGAGGGCACCTCAGAGGATGCGACTTGAGGTAAGCTAAAACATACCAAAAATGAATTTCAAAGTGAACTATCCCTTTAAGATCCTAATTTTTGTACTGAAGATGAATAATAGTCTTGCAGGTTTGGAACATCAGGAGGTCGAGTAATTTAATTTTCATTTTAGGGAACAACTTGCATGAAAAACATACATTTTTCGGTATGTTCAGTTAAAGTTACATTTTGAGATTTGACAAAAGCTGAAACTTTACCTGGTTTTTCGAAGTTGTTCATACAGGAAATTCAGCAGTTTTGGAGTAAAATGTAGACGTTTGGTTCCCTTCATCTCAGCCTTTTCAACCTTCGTTCAGGATTTCTGCACAGGAAAGTTGGATATGAAAAAATAATAATGAAAAGGATATGTTTTTAGCTACACAAGAAATGAAATAAAGGAAAATCAACTACAAAGTATCATATAGACCAGGTTGAGGTTGAAAAACAAGTGTACAGTATTTTACGTTCGCTAAATTATCAACTATAAACAAATTATCAGCCATCCCGAATTCTTTCAAATTCAAACACTGTATATAAAATGCTAAGACTTGTTTCCACTGGACTCCAATTGCATGTCATGTCAGCTTGTCTGCATGCTCAACTATAGGCTACATTCTAACATGTTTCATTATTTCCAACTAAATAGACAATCACAATAACATGTTCTATAAATAATTTAATTAAAATGTGTTGCTTACCTTTATATGAACTCCAGGACAAGTGCCATTTTCTTCAGGTATTTTGTAGCTCACTGCCTCAATAGGGTAGGAGATGTGGTCAATAACAACTTCTTGAATGACAGCAATACTGAATGTCCACCACCTTAAACAGAAAAAGATATTACAAAATGAAAAACATTACACTATCACTTCAAAAACCACCTTAAACATAGTTGTTTAAATCTTCCCTATACAATTTGTATTTCCACTGACCATGTAAACATAAATATTTTTGAAGGGGTATTCAGCAACCAATTTTACATTAAAGTAACTAAACTACAACTAAACATTTTTTCTTCAGACTTTAAATTCAAATGTGTTTTACCAGTAATGAAAATTCATAATGATGCTAATAAAACAAAATACAAACCCATAAGAAGCATGCAGGTGGTACTTGGGATGTAAACTACAACAGAACAGTCCTGTCAATAGATAAGAAAACAACAGAAACATTATGAAACAAACTAATGAGGAGGGAAAGAATGACTAGCATTACAGGCAGAAGTTTAGATAATAGCAGTCATGTTAAATGTAAAGGAATCTTTTATTATTTTGTGTTTAAAGTCGTGTGTGTGTTCATCTAAAACACAAACATGAAGTCTAACGTAAACATAACGTTAACTTACCTCATTTGGCAGAAAAGGTGCTGGTGTTTTCCTTGATCCAGCTGTGGGTTAGTTACTGCATCTCCACACACAGTCACTTCACGTTGTCTTCATGCCTTTCAAATCAAGCAAATCTTAATGGCGTTTACTTTTCTTGACGATTCCTCTGGTAGCTTTTGTTTCAAGGCATTAAATTGCGCTTAAACACTAACGTTTTTAGAACTGACCTTTATCACAACTGGTTAACAGATGCGCTCGGCAAGAAATAAACTGCATCACGACAAATAAAAGTAAATAAAACAATTAAAACGAGGACACTACACAACCGTAAACCTCCACGAGCGTTAACTACATCTTTCAATGTGACGATATGCATAAAATGATAAACGTGACGCCTCCGAACATTCATTTGCCTAACATGCCAGATGGTAACTAAATAACATTACGTTAACAGCTTTTTTGACATTTAGCAAAACATAATTTTCGTTTTATAAGTTTAAGTTTTACCACAGAAGTGTCAGAATGGCTTCCACACACCCGAAATCCGCGTGTCATCTGCGCGTGTAATGGCGGTTGCGTTAAACTTTTCGCGCCGCCAGGATCTTGTTCCCACAATGCAACGCTTAATTCAAAATACGGGTAAAAGACAAATACGGAAAAATCCTTCAAATTTATATGGTACATTGTACCGTATTTTTACGGATTTATTTTTTACAGTGTAATTCCAACATGGCTGCCAGTGGTGCAGAACATTTAGATATTTCGATAAGTAAATATATATTAAACTTACTTTTCTTCTGAAAAAACAAAAAAAAACAAAGAATACTGCTAACATTAATTGTGAACATTGTCTAAAGGTGCTGAAGGACAAAATAAAGTAATATGTTGTTCATGATGTTATTTAGCACGTTTTGAATTTATGTGTCTGGAACACGTTGCCTGTTTAGGGTATAAAAAGGGATTAAACGAGCTCTATTTAAAATGCACTATTCAATCTTAAATGATTGTAATTCAAGAATGCTTTGGAATATAGACCTAATTTAGACCTAAAATTAAAATATGAAAAAGTTATTAAGGAAGAATCAAATGTACTTAATATTTATTGTGTTTTTATAAAATATGTATTTTACAAAATATATTTTCCTATAAAATTACCATAATCAAAGCCATATATCTAACCAAGTTGTGAAGTTGTGTAGAAACATGACTATGCCCAAAAGGGGAGGAGCTTATTAAAAGAATTTAGCATACCGTTTCTATAGAAACACATTTTTTTTTTTTTTTTTTACAGTGGTTGTCAGGTTGCCGCGCACACTGTATTGTGGGACACATACTGTTCACATACTGGAAGCAGTGGTAAGAATGGTATGAAATTGTGAATGTGCAAGGATGAGATGTAATGTTGGAGGAATCAAACACCAATTTCTAAAAAAATATCCTTATGCATCATTTCATGCATTGTGCTCTTATGATTTTAGCACAACATGGCTATGCAAGGCATTCAATAATACTTTGCATATCGTAGAAACAGTAAATGAGTATTGAGTTATTCCAAATGCATTATGCAATGCAATATCAATCTGCCTCTACTGTCACAGGACGATTTGTACAGCTTAGCATTCCCTCTGCATCAATAAAAACGTTTGTCGAGCCACCAATCTTCATAATGAAGGCCAGTCTGGTGTCGACCCATTCAAACCAGCTTATCTATGAAAACACCCCACACTTCATCCTTTAGCCCATGGAAATAATCCTCTCAACTCAGGTTGATTTCAGCAATGGATCTTCAAGTACCATAAAGCTATGCTGAATGGATTTGTTTTTTTTTTATTTTATTTTAACACAATGAAGCAGTTCATGATGTGTGAACTAATCACTGGAGCCAGGACAGGATTTTCTTTTGCCGATAAGGAAATTGTTTTAACTCTGACTCTGTTTATATTATTGACCTTTCTCTAAGAGGATCATCGTGATTCAGTTATAGACATTTGATGGTGTATCTACTGCACAACGCACAGCATGATTCAATTTCAGCCCCTCATTAAAAGGCTATTATGATCTTATCAATAATCAGAGAATATGTATGGGTCACCCTGGTGAAAAAGACGTAAATCTATTAAAAATATACTTGAAATTCAAATGAAATTCATGAATTTCCAAAATGCTTATTTAAAGTGCATGAAAATATATATAGAAATGCATTTGAATATATTTTCTAAAAATGATACTAGTAGCCTACATTGGTAATAAATATATGCCTAGTCACACTTTTAAGAAGTATGCTAAACACAAATGTACTTTTAGTGGAGTTTTAGTTTATTTAAACACTCTTTAAGTTTCATTTATGTGCACTTTGTGTAAGAACATTATATGATTAAGGTTTTAAGTGGGTTTGAAATATATGTACTTCTGCAATATATTTGAAATATTTATGTATTTATCATTTTAATATTTTGAAGTTGTTCACTTTTGTCTATTATATTAGTATGCTGAAATTCTCACAAGAATTTCAGCTTCATAGATAATTTTTCTTATCTTTTCTTATACCAAGATATAAAATATGTTGGAAAATGTCTAATTGTGAGTCATTCATCTAAAAAGTTGTTTTTAAATTTTTTTTTTTTTGTAAAGCTGCAAGTCACTTGTCCTGGTTGTCCTGGCATACAATATTTTGCACAACTTCTAATTCCCTTAAATCTTTGCAACAGAGGTGAAGAGAGTGTATGTTAGCATGACCACAATAGACACATTCATATGAAATAAACCTCAATTATCAATATGCAATACTCACAGGTTGCTTTATTGCTGGTGTTGGGCTTCCTCTAATCTCATGTTCGCATAGAGTCCTGTGCAGTGACGACAGACAAAGGATGACAGTGTCCAACTTGATGAGGATAAAGTCAAAGCTTTGAAAGGTAAACTGAGAAGTCAATGCAATTCTAATGCGTTTCTATGATAAATCTTCCCTTCTTCATCGATCCTGAGATAAAGCCGTCTTCAGTATCTGAACCACAAGCCCTCAGAACAGAAAACGAGTTCGAACTTAAAGTGTGCCATTCAAACTTGTTTTTTTTTCAGCCATTTGTAGACCTAAATTTGTAAATAATGCATTATTCACTTCTGCACACTGTTTTTCCCTAATTATTATTATTTCTTCCATTTTTTCAGAAAATTGCATTGTGATGCTAATTTAGTCCACACGCAGTGGACAAGTGCTATAATAGACTTAGATATTTAAAATCGAGGATTTCAATCACTTGACTGCTTTATAATATGATGTCATTTAATTTTTTCAATTTAAAGAGAAAGTAGTCAAAAATAGTGTGGACAATAAGTTGAGGTAAACCTAAGCTAAAAAACTTTAATTCTTAAAATAAATGTAATAATAATAAAAAAATAAGCCTCTCAGAAAGAATAATTCATGTATCTTTAATGTAACCAACAATGGAAAAAAAATGAAAAGGTAGGCCTATATAGTACGTGTTGTAGGCTATTTATCATGAAAATAGGCTACACAGGCCTATGGGGCATAGGAAACATTGTGATGTTGGTTCAAAATGCTGTAAATGTTTAACTTTAATATTTTTAGATTTCAAATGGCCTAATTTTAAAATGTATACAGTTCAACATTTTAAGGCAGTATGCTCTTTGGGAAAACATAAGGTACCTAGGAATAAACCTATAGATCCTAAAGCTCCCCCTACTGGAAACAACTGAGGAAACACAATAAACGGCAGAAACACACAATGACATAATTTTGAGACGTTTTATTCTGGGGTTTTCTATTTAACGTTTAATACTGTGTTTGAAAAGCAAATTTTAATGGAGACCCACAGAAATGTGCTCACTATGAAGTGATCTTAATACATTTACCCAGAAATCACATCGTGGTGGATAAAAATAAAAAACATCTGTAATTGAAATTATTTGAAAATCGCCATAACTATACCAACGTAAAGGCTTGTCAGATGAAGGCATCAGATCCTCCCATCTCCTTTCAAAACTTCCAGAACATCCAACACTTCCCTTTATAAGAACCTGAGACCCTTTCTCTCATTTCGACTTTTGTGTGCTCTTAAAGGAATAGTTCACTGTTAAACGAAAAACCGTCATCATTTACTCGCGTTTTAAACATCGCTCATCACGTCTAGAGGCTTTCACACCATGAACGATAACTATATAACGCTTTAATATTCGTTAAAATTATACGAGACTATCCCACCGAAACTACAATGTCAACAACAAAAAGGAACGATGATCACTGGATTCCAGTTTTCAGAACGACATTTCCCGCAGATTAACAATAAAAACAATGATAGCCAATCAGAATCCAGTCGGCGTGAAAGAGCGCGAATATTTAAATCGGCAGAAGACTTAACGGCTTGTTTTTAAGAAGGTTGCGTCGACGCAAATACTTTTTAATAGTTATCATTCTTGGTTTGAGCGGGCCTTTAAACTCATGTATGTTTTTCACAAGCTGACATATGTCAGTAAACCTGGAATATATAGGTCTACTTCTTTCCTGGTCAACTTCACCAAACATACAGAATTTCCTCATACAGCTTTGAGACGACATTAGGGTGAGTAAATGATGACAGAACTGTACCTTTTAGTGGACTATTTATTACAGGTGTGTGTACAAGAATCTTAACCGACCGGTTTAACAAATAAAACAGTGTCGACTAAAATGTATTTTAAGTATTTTAAATGAAAGCAACTTGCAGTGATTTCTCTAAATATATATATATATATATATATATATATATATATATATATATATATATATATATATATATATATATATATATATATATATTTTTTTTTTTTTTTTTTTTTTTTGAGAAATCACTGCAAGTTGCTTTCATTTAAAATACTTAAAATACATTTTAGTCGATATATATATATCAATGATATTGTTTTTGGCTCAGGATTCACACTAAAAATGTTTTATTTGTCCTAAAGCACGTTTATAAAAGCTACTTAAGTTGTCTTAATTGAACCCTGGCTTAATCTAAGCCCTGTCTGTGAAACCATGCCTCAAAATAAGCACAACTGCATCGATATCCAGGCTTTTATTTAATGAATCCTTCTTGTACGACATTGGATTTCAATGTCTTTCCATTGGTTTTAAGGCAAACCTGGTTCTTCAGCTCTTTTGCTAGCAGAAAGCACTTTTTTAGCTAGCACTTTTGCTAGCTTTCCGGTCGTAGCTAAAACACATACACTTTGCCATTACATCTTTAAGTTCATTTACTGGCTTTGGTTGATAATTTGGCACATACGCTCCAAATAAAAGAAAAACGAATGAATTTGCTTTGAAAGACGTACATCATAAACAATATTAAAGGGATGACACATGACAACACAACATACAGAGGCACATCGTTCTGTGTAGAGGCGAATCAGTTGTTCTCACAGTTTCATATTAAGAAGACACTGGACACTAGTAGTGCTTTTTGGGGTCTAAAAATACAGTACAGACTAAACAAGAGGGGGTCTCTCTCGCATATTAATGCCTGTAGAATAAACGCAGCATGCATCTTCATAAGCGCTTATTAGCATCAACAAACACACTTTTTTCTATTTCTTTAACATGTTGGAAGGGTTTTTTAGGCGCAGAGAGAAAAAAATAAGGCTTAGCGTGCTAAAGTCAACATGAAATGCATTCACAACACCTTTATAATGTTGGGCGGTACTTATTTTTTATCCATTTGGATGGTGAACATTTTTTCATATCCAGAATAAATCCAGATCTGAATGTGTGTGCATTGACTATTGGCAGAGATTTTTTAGCGAGAACATTTTTTTTACATTTTTTTAAATTTAACCTTTATTTAACCAGGTTATCTCATTGAGATGTAAAACCTCTTTTCCAAGAGAGACCTGCCTAGATGACATCATCATTCCCAGCCTAGATGACATCATCTGTAACAGAAAGTTGTTTCAGAGGTGGAGCAAGTTATTATATTTCGGTGAAAGATTATGAAGACATTCTTTGGCGTAGCGTCAGACCATTAGGAACGTGAATAGGGTCGGTTTTGATTCCATGTAGACTCTACAGGTGTGTTTGTTAGACACAAGCGTCTGCATCCAAATTGGACTTAATTTGAGATTAAAAACTCCCGTTGTGCATCATCCCTCACGTTTATAGGGTGGATGTAAGACACACACAGGACGATGTTAAAGCTAGCAGTGTAGACAGAAAAACTGAATATTTTTGGGGAAACGAGGGATATTATTAACTCTCTCTCAGATTGAAAGCTACATTTGGGGGCTTTTGGAGAAAGAGAGGAGAGAGAAGAAGGAGAAAATGAAAGACGTTTATAAATCGCTCTCTCCGTAGAGGGCGCTGGAGAAGGAGATGTAATCCAGGGCTCCAGGGGGCCCTTCGGGGCCGATGTACTTGGTCATGCGGCTGATGCAATACTCGGCTTGCTCGAGGAGAGTTCACGACGAAGCTCTTCCACAGTGATGAAGGGCTGAAGGACAAGAAGAGACACATTCTTGTGATTACTTCAAAATCCCTGAGGTTTTGTTCAGACACGCATGGAGTAGAGAGATACGTCAGGGGTCGGTTTCACAAAGATAGACTTTGATTATGGCTTCCATACACTCACCGGCCACTTTATTAGGTACACCTGTCCAACTGCTCGTTAACACTTAATTTCTAAGCAGCCAATCACATGGCGCAACTCAGTGCATTTAGGCATGTAGACATGGTCAAGACAATCTCCTGCAGTTCAAACCAAGCATCAGTATGGGGAAGAAAGGTGATTTGAGTGACTTTGAACGTGGCATGATTGTTGGTGCCAGAAGGGCTGGTCTGAGTATTTCAGAAACTGCTAATCTACTGGGATTTTCACGCACAACCATCTCTAGGGTTTACAGAGAATGGTCCGATAAAGAAAAACATCCAGTGAGCGGCAGTTCTGTGGGCGGAAATGCCTTGTTGATGCCAGAGGTCAGAGGAGAATGGCCAGACTGGTTCGAGCTGATAGAAGGGCAACAGTGACTCAAATAACCACCCGTTACAACCAAGGTGGGCAGAAGAGCATCTCTGAACGCACAGTACGTCGAACTTTGAGGCAGATGGGCTACAGCAGCAGAAGACCACACCGGGTGCCACTCCTTTCAGCTAAGAACAGGAAACTGAGGCTACAATTTGCACAAGCTCATCGAAATTGGACAATAGAAGATTGGAAAAACGTTGCCTGGTCTGATGAGTCTCGATTTCTGCTGCGACATTCAGATGGTAGGGTCAGAATTTGGCGTCTACAACATGAAAGCATGGATCCATCCTGCCTTGTATCAACGGTTCAGGCTGGTGGTGGTGGTGTCATGGTGTGGGGAATATTTTCTTGGCACTCTTTGGGCCCCTTGGTACCAATTGAGCATCGTTGCAACGCCACAGCCTACCTGAGTATTGTTGCTGACCATGTCCATCCCTTTATGACCACAATGTACCCAACTTCTGATGGCTACTTTCAGCAGGATAATGCGCCATGTCATAAAGCTGGAATCATCTCAGACTGGTTTCTTGAACATGACAATGAGTTCGCTGTACTCAAATGGCCTCCACAGTCACCAGATCTCAATCCAATAGAGCATCTTTGGGATGTGGTGGAACGGGAGATTCGCATCATGGATGTGCAGCCGACAAATCTGCGGCAACTGTGTGATGCCATCATGTCAATATGGACCAAACTCCCTGAGGAATGCTTCCAGCACCTTGTTGAATCTATGCCACAAAGAATTGAGGCAGTTCTGAAGGCAAAAGGGGGTCCAACCCATTACTAGCATGGGGTACCTAATAAAGTGGCCGGTGAGTGTATAGTAGATAGTCAGACTTCAGATAGACATCCAAATCAGACAGTTGCACAAAGCACTTAAGACTTTTACTATCTTAATTAGGACTCACTGCAGTGCATTCTGGGTAAAATAAGACACTTTTTTCAAATAAAAAAACATGGCAGATTGAGTAAGCGCATTCAATGCAGTTTACCCTAGCGGGAAATATGTGCTTGTCGGAGGACTATAACAGTTACAAGGACATTTTACTTGGGAAATTTGGTGGATTTTACCCAGAATGCACTGCTTAACTTAATTGCATTACTTAAGCTCATCAGAGTCTTAAGTGTTTTGTGTAACACTTGTGTATCTGAACATGGCTATCTAAGCTGTATTCAAAAGTCTATCTGTGTGACTTGATCTCACCTTGTCGGAGGCCAGGATCTTGAAGGACGCCACGACCTGTTCAGCAGTGTCGGTTTCAGCGGTCTCGCGTGTCATGAAGTCGATGAAGGCCTGGAAGGTGACCACACGCCCGTGTTGTTGGGGTCCACCAGGGTCATGATGCGGGCGAACTCCACCTCACCCTGTCAGGAAACAGCCAATGAGGTTCGAGATACACATTTACCCTTTTGCTCAGTTATTGGTGTTCTGCAGAGCATCTATTGAGGTCTTGGTAGGGGGTTGGCAAAATATTCGACAAAATCTTGTAGAAAAATTTCTACAAAATCATGTTCAACTGAAAAAAGAAAAACCTTTAAAAATGACACCAAAATAAATTACTGAATTATATTTTTTTAAATCAGAATTTAACTAAATAAAATAAACAGTCAAATGTGTCAGGAAAAAAAATCTAATGTGTGATAGGCCTACCTTTATTTAGGACATTTAGTCAAATTATTTGTAGTTATTATAATTACTATTTAGTATTTATAGTTAATTTAACTTTGAATTATTATTTGAAGTAGCAAAACTTATGTGATAAAAAAATTGTCAAAATATTTGAAAATGAAAAATTCTTGTTTTGAAGTAAGATTTTAATTCTTGTTTAAGATTTTTATTTTTTAAGAAATACTTTTATTCATCAAGAAAGCCTAAAAATTGTCAAAAGTGTCAGTAAAGACATTGATAACTTTACAATAGTAATTTTAAATTGATCATTTTAAAATTGTGTAAAATGTAAAAAAAAAATTAATAAAAGGCAATTGCGACTTTTTATCTCACAATTCAGACTTTTTTCTCACAATTCGGACTTTTTTCTCACAATTGCAATTTATAAAGACAGAATTACTTGATAAAGTCACAATTGCATGTTATGAAGTCAGAATTGTGTGATTAAAAGTCGCAATTGCGTGTAATAAAGTCTAAAGCAATTCTGAGAAATAAAGTCCGAATTACAAGATTTAACTATTGTGAGATATAAAGTCACCTTTACCTTTTAAAAAGTTTTATTTTGTGGTGGAAACAAATTTCCTTAGAAAACAGCTCATAAAAAAAATTTTAATAATATATTACAATATTAACGTTTTACTGTATTTTTGTTCAAATAAACATTGCGTTTGTGAGCGGATGAGACTTTATTTTTTTTTACGTATTAACCCTAAACCTTTGAATAATAACTGCATGTAATTTAGTGAGGATTTTTGATTTTTAGGATTAAATGATTTTTGTCACAATGTTTCATTTTTATTTTATAAAGGGGTGTGGCTATGTGCAAGTGGGCGGAGCTTCCCTTTCACTCACCAGATCGTAACCCATAGAGATCAGACATGCGCGGAAATCGTCGAGGTCCATCATGCCGTTTCTCTTCTGCAAGTTAAACACAGTAATGAATCCACTTGTATACCTGACTGGCTCAGTTGTGAATGTTGCCGTGCGTCGCACTGACCCTGTCGAAGTGGTTGAAGGAGGCTCTGAACTCGTTGAGCTGCTCCTGGCTGATGCCCTTGGCGTCGCGGGTCAGGATCTGGTTCTCCACCTCGTTGATGGTGCGAGCGATGGTGGTTAGCAGCTGCTCCCATCCCACACGGACATGCTGGAGGAGGGCATGACGCAATCAGGGAATGTGCACTTGTTATGTATTATGCTCTGATTTATTTTAATGGTGACCTTTTAAAGAGTTCTTTGGGCAGGCCGTTAACATAAAATTTAAAGGTGCAGTGTGTAATATTTAGGAGGATCTGTTGACAGAAATTCAACATCTTATACATAACTATGTTTTCAGTGGTGTGTAAATAACTTACACAATGAACCGTTATGTTTTTATTGCCTTAGAATGAGCATTTCTATCTACACACATCAGCATGTTTCTACGGTGGCCCTGAACGGACAAATGCGTTTTGTCACTGTGTTGTTCTTCATGCAAAGATCTAGCAAGTCAGTGAATAAAACACAGACACAGTGATGAACAGAAAACAATAATATTCGCAGTAACATATTATTGTACTGAATAATTAAGCAAACCTAAATTTTTTAATGTATCTTTGTATAGAAACCTCATTGCTGAACTGGCTACTCTCTGCTGCCTCAGATGACGACATCACTTCCTGTTGGCAACCGTAACTTCTGTTGCTTGCAATTCACAACCTCACCACTAGATGTCGCTAAAAATGCACACTGCACCTTTATTATTAATAATATTGTGAACAAATAAAGGTCATATCATATACAGTATATCATATCATATAAAAAAGTTTTAAATTGTTCATAAATGCTGATAGTTTCATGATTTTTTTGTGTGATTCATAATAGTTTTACTATTTAAATTTAGCTAAAAAGTAATGAAATAGTTAAAAATAATATATATATTTTTAAATACCTAAATTTCAAATAAAGATGTTCAATAAAACAAAAGGTTCCCACTGTGACAACTTGGAGTCAATATTAGTTCACATTTTAAAATCTTTGCTGCTGTCAAGACTTTAATGTGTATATGTGTTACAGAAATTGATTTTCATAAATAAATATTCACAGGAAGTGTGAAAACTAGCCCCGAGTCTTCCGTATTACGCAATACTAAGTTTTGCACTAGGAATGATCATATGGTTGTTCTGAGCATAGTGTGTGTGTGTGTGTGTGTACCTCCATGGTGTAGTTGGTGTGTTTGTTGTCGAAGACGAGGGCCTCCTGAATGAGCTGGTGATTTCCCTCCAGTTTGTCAATGTTGGATTTGTAGTTAATGATGTTTTGCTCGTACTGCTTCAGGTTATTCATCTGTTCCTCCAGAGAGCCGGCGATATCCACCGACACGTGACCGATCTCCTAATAACAGCAACACAGAGAAAGACAGAGATAGTTAACAAATGTTTATTAGAAGAGAAAGAACAAAAGTCTGAAACGGTAAACAGTGTCGCTTCACAACCAAGCTAAATGCTAAGCTACTCATAATTAAAAAAAATTAAACATATTTAACAAATTTAAGAAATTAAACATATTCAAAAAACATCTTATTTTTCCTCCTTATCAGTTACTGGTTAATAAAGTAAACTAAAACTAAATGTTAATTGAAATAAAACCTTGTAACTAACTACCTTAATGTACTTTCACTTGATGTACTGAAACATTTACAGGTGAAACTCAAAAATTAGAATATCGTGCAAAAGTTCATTTATTTCAGTAATTCAACTTAAAAGGTGAAACTAATATATTATATAGACTTATTACATGCAAAGTGAGATATTTCAAGCCTTTATTTGTTATAATTTTGATTATTATGACTTGAAAACCTTTTCACAATATTCTAATTTTGAATTTGGGGTTTTCATGAGCCATAATCATCAACATTATAACAAATAGAGGCTTGAATTATCGGTCACTTTGCATGTAATGAGTCTATATAACATAGCAGTTTCACCTAAGTTGAATTCCTGAAATAGATAAACTTTTGCACGATATTCTAATTTTTCGAGTTTAATCTGTATATGAACAAGATCTAGAAGACATGAAGGAGCCAAGTTGTAAAGTGCATTGTAAGTTAAAAGTAACATTTTAAAATGTACACTGAGCCAATGCAAATTTTGTAAAACAGCAGAAATATGTTTAGAAATGGAAGTTTTGGTAATGACCTGAGCTGTGGCATTTTGTATCAATGACCTTATGAAGAGATTTGGAAGTAAGCCCATAAAACAAAGCATTACAATAGTTGATTTGTGATGTTACAAGAGCATGCACAAGCGCTTCCTAATATGGAAGAACACAGAACGGGTAACACTGTTAATATGAGCTTCAAAAGATTCTTTGATTACGCATATCCTTCCCGTTACACTCGACACCTGTTGAACAAGCTCACCTCCATCTTGGTCTGAATCCAGGGTCCGATGATGTTGGCCTGAGCGGCGAAGGAGCGCCTCAGTCTCTCGTTGGCCTGTTGTCTCGCGACCTCCTCCTGGAGCATCTGGTCTCTGTGGGGAACCAGCTGCCTCACCTACAGACCACACCACACTACATCAGACACCAGCGTCGCACTCAACCAAGGCTATACCAGGGCTGACCACTTCTTTTTTTTGTAATTCAACTTTTTTTTATTGTTCAACAGTCAAAACATCAGTACATCACATTATTCAGTAATCACCTTTGCAATTACACACTCCGCCACTCAGTCGACCACTTCTGAGTTTAGCTTGGAGTGACAATTATGAAGGAGGCGTAAAAAAAACTTGGCTCACACACGATAAGTGTATTGTGATTGTCCAAACATTTGGTAGCTAAACAGAATTTTATTTAAAGGGATAGTTCACCCCTAAATGAAAATGCTGTCAGTAATTACTCGCCCTCATGTTGTTCCAACCGAACTTTTGTTTATATTAGAGAGAGAAATTAAGATATTTAACGAAAATAAAATATCATCTGCATGAACTTCCTCTCCAGGCTCTAGATCCACTCTGAAAGTCACTTCGTGATCATTTAACCACTTTATTTGAGAGAAACTATCATCATGACAAACACACAGAAACTCAAAAGGTTTTCACGGCAACCCGTCAAAATAAAAGTTCGGTTTAATTTGACAGAAATATATTACTGTTGTTCAGTAGAATCTCAATGTCAATGTAATATGTAATATATACACAATGTAATAATACTAACACGAATCCAAATAAATTATGATTTTTTAAGGAATAATCTATTTTTCTTCCATGTTTTAATTTTAACAGTACAGCACATTGTTTGACAAAGTTTATTTAATTTCATATGATTAAAATTGATAATAAATTATAGAAATGTATTACCAGAAAAAACACAACACAGAAATAGTGACTTTTTTCCATAGATTTTGAAAAAAAATTTGTATAAGTTTAATGATTTAAACGTATACAACTCCACAGTACATGATTTAAATTAACTAGAAATGGTTTTTGATTATTAAAAAATTTAAACTGCGTATCCGTAACACGCCCGCTCTGCAACACTTGCAGTTTCACCACCCTGCTTCACTATTGGCCGATGCTGGTCATGTGTGTGTGTGACGTACAATATCCCTTTAAATTTAGTGACAACATGTTTTTACAATGTTTACATGGTACACTGACTGGTAGGCTACTGTTTATTATTGCTTGACACAAATTTTCACGATTTCAGTTTAATTCTTGTGATTTGATTCTGATCTTAATTCAATATCGATGCATTTGAATAAAAATTAGGTATCGATAGATGCATGCTATTTTTCTAAAAAAAAAAAATCTGACCTAAGGATGTAAACATACGCTTTTATTATAAAAACAAGTAACGTTATAGTATTTTAATGATATACTGTATGTAAAAATATAATAAATGTGTAATCTAGTGCACATATTTAGCAAAAAATACTCCTCTCTATCGCACATTTTTCTAGCCAACTAACGTGTTATGGTCATTATGTGGCTTTCCTGAGTGTTAGCCTCCGTGTGAAAGCGTCAATTGCGTGAGAGTTGGCAGTCCTGAAATTGTGTGTGTGTGTGTGTGTGTACTCTGTACTCACAGCATCCCATTTGTTGCTGATGTCCTGTGGGCTGAGGACCGTGTATGGATTGACTCCGACCAGCTTGATGCCGTAGGTCTGAGCGATCTTTGTGATCTCGTTCTGGATGCCCATGATGGCAATGCGCTCCTTGTCGGCTTCTGGTATGGTGGCCTTGAACTGGTCGTAAGCTGTGATCAGACTCTGGAGATTAAAAACATTAAAGCTGTAGTTAAAATAGTTTCTCCATTCAATAACCAGTCTATAGTAGTGCTTAAACAAAGACTATAGATGTACAAAGACGATGCACTCATATTCCTCTGAATGGGGAAAGTGCAATGTGTGCAATATGGCGGAATAAGTCCCGCCTTCCAAATTAAACAGCCAATCAGCAAATTGGTCATCAGTGTTCTAAGACGCACTTATGGTCATGATTTGAGCATTTAGCTGAATATTCTTTAAATATTCTTTAATATTTCAAGCTGAATATTCTTTACACTTGGAAATGCATCACATTATGGAAGTTTAATGCATTGCATTTGCAGTTTAGTGCCATCTTTAAACCTGCGCCTCAATGTACAGTGTATTAAATCAATTGTGCATAAACGTTCCTGCTTCTAACCTGGATCTCCTCAATGCTGTGCACAATGAACATGTCCTGCAGATCCTCCATCGCTCCATCCATCCAGTTGTTGAAGGCGCGCCCTCTTGGCGAACTCCAGGTACAGCTGATCAATCGTTTCCCACAGTTTTTCTACACGCTGGTGGAAGAACGAAAAAATTCGGCTACATTAATTTGCACAAAAACGAACAAAAAAATAATTTACTGATCTTTTTACATACAGTCAAACCAAAAATTATTCAAACACCAGATATCACTTACATACATTAATGAATTATAGTGTCCTGCACCCACTAGTTCAAAAATATGTTGAAGTGTCTGATAATTTTAATGAAATTAAAAATTGCATAACTGGTATTCCCATTGGTATCAAAGCATGACTGGTATTCCCATTTGCACCTTTACACTGGGCAGTTAATATTTGGCTTCAAACTGTTATAGATGAGTTTGATTGGTGTGTTCACCTCTAGAGAGTCTCCTCTTCTGGGTGAGGGTTCCCAAGTTGTCCCACTGGTCGCAGATGCCCTGGCAGCGGGCGTTGACCGAAGTGGCATCATGATAGTCCAACTCACTATTAAGAGAGAAAGACCAATCTGAGCACCTTTGAAAAGCTGATCTCTGGATGAAACCTGTCATTGTGTTAAATAATGTATGGATTCATTATTAAACATATTTTGATGGGCCACTTCAGACATTGTTGACTTTTTAACTAACTCTCATTAGAGTATTAAGTTTTTTGGCATAATATCTGCTATCAGACATTCTTCTGACTATAAGTGACTTTGCAACTACATGTCCACTTATTCTTCTAACCCTTAACAGTCTACTAATACTCTGAATATAAGATAGCTGACATGTAGTTGCAACGTTAGGTTACTTACAGTATATAATTATGATTATAAATATATTATAGTCAACAGAATGTCTTAAGTGGACCATCAAAATAAAGTGTAACCAAATATGTGAACATACAGATGAAACTTGAAAAATTTGAATGTCAGTGCAAAAGTTCATTTATTTCAGTAATTCAACTTAAAAGGTGAAACTAATACATTATATAGACTCATTACATGCAAAATAAGATATTTCAAGCATTTATTTGTTATAATTAAGTTGGCTTGAGAAAGCCAACTTACTGAAATCCTATTTAAACTAATTATTCTTCTTACTCAGAAATATCTATATCTAACTCCTAGAGCTTTAACTCTACAAACTCCAAACACGGGTTAGACTTTCAGATTGTTCTGACTTAGTGTGCTATATCTTTTTAGACTGATTTGACTTTCAGATTTCTTAAAAATTAATATTAAAAACCATAAAAATCCCATTGACTCAAATCTAACTAAAAACTCAAATCTAAATTCCCTGAAGCCCTAGACTCAATTAAACTACCATTCTATATGTACTATCTTCTTTCTTTCTTTCTTTCTTTCTATCTATTTTTCTAACTAATCTATTTCTCTAACTAATCTATCTATCTTTCTTCTAACTAATCTATTGTCTTCTTTCTAACTAATCTATCTATCTTTCTTTCTAACTATAATCTATCGTTCTAACTAATCTATATTTTTTCTTTCTAACTAATCTATCTGGTAACACTTTACAATAAGGTTCGTTCATTAACATTTAGTTAACTACATTAGTTAATATGAACTAATAATGAATAGCACATATACAGCATTTGTTAATCTTTGTTAATGTTATTTTCAGCATTTACTAATACTTAATTAAAATCTTATTAACATTAGTTAATGCACCATGAACTAACATAAACAAATAATGAACAGCTTTATTTTTATGAACTAACATTAACAAAGATGAACAAATGCAGTAACAATTGTATTGCTCATGGTTCAGTTCATGTTAGTAACTACATTAACTAATGTTAACTAATGAACCTTATTGTAAAGTGTTACCATCTATCTTTCTAACTAATCTATCTATCGTTCTTTCTAACTAATCTATCTATCGTTCTTTCTAACTAATCTATTTTTCTTTCTTTCTAACTAATCTATTTTTCTTCTCTTTAACTAATCTATTTTTTCTTTCTTTTCTAACTAATCTATCTTTCTTTCTTTCTAACTAATCTATCTTTCTTTCTTACTAATCTATCTTTCTTTCAAAGTAATCTATCGTTCTAACTAATCTATATTTTTTTCTTTCTAACTAATCTATCTTTCTTTTTAACTAATCTATCTATCTTTCTTTTTAACTAATCTATCTATCTTTCTTTCTAACTAATCTATCTATCTTTTCTTTCTAACTAATCTATTTCTTTCTTTCTTTCTAACTAATCTATTTTTCTTTCTAACTAATCTATCTTTCTTTCTTTCTAACTAATCTATCGTTCTAACTAATCTATCTTTCTAAATAATCTATCTTTCTTTCTTAACTAATCTATCTTTCTTTCTTTCTAACTAATCTTTCTTTCTAACTAATCTATCTTTCTAACTAATCTATCTTTCATTCTTTCTAACTAATCTATCTATCTTTTTAACTATTCTTTCTTTCTTACAAATCTTTCTTTCTAACTAATCCTTTCTATCTATCTATCTATCTATCTATCTATCTATCTATCTATCTATCATATCTATCTATCTATCTATCTATCTATCTATCTATCTATCTATCTATCTATCTATCTATCTATCTATCTATCTATCTACCCAATCTTTCTTTCTTTCTTTCTTTCTTTCTTTCTTTCTTTCTTTCTTTCTTTCTTTCTTTCTTTCTTTCTTTCTTTCTTTCTTTCTTTCTTTCTTTTTTCTTTTTTTCTTTTTTTTCTTTCTTTCTTTCTTTCTTTCTTTCTTTCTTTCTTTCTTTCTTTCTTTCTTTCTTTCTTTCTTTCTTTCTTTCTTCTAATCTTAACCAATCTTTAAGATTAGAAATTAGAAGCTAATCTTTCTATCTATCTATTATTTATCTACCTTTCTAACTAATCCATCTATCAAACTTCAAACTACTCTAAACTTCTTCAAAGTATCTGGTCTGCATCTCTTTTTTCTAGTTTTGACATTATAACTGTATAACAACAATATGCGCATAACATTCTATTGATTTTGGGGTGAAATATGACCCAGACATGTTTCTGACAGGTTTTGTGATATTGACCCATTAAAGCCTTCTTACTTCAGCTCTTGAGCGATGGCTGCTATCTGCTCCACTCTGTCCTGGTGGGCGGCCAGGTCGCTCTCGAACGCCTCGTGTTTCCTCATGAGGGCCCGGATCTCCATAAGAGAGGCCGTCTCGTAGTCCTTCTGAGACAGCAGGTGCTCCTTCCCTGCAAACGGAGAACCTCAAATCAGAAACGCATTCGGACTGCCTGCATATGTTTCTTTTGCTGAGATGAATGGGAACGCTAACGGACAGTTTTCTCCAGGTATTGTAGACCTCCTAGATTTGTACCTGCGGTCCAGGACTCGGTGCAGGGAGCATTTCTGCTTGAACTTCTCGGCCAGATGATCGAGTCTCTCCAGACGACGGATCTCAGTGAGGAGCCATTCCTCATAGCCCTTCTCCACCTGCTCCAGACCTTTCCATGCATTAGCAATGTCCTGCGAAGACACAAAACACACGTCAAACGGTCGTACACACTGGGATGGTTTTTCAATGCGTTTTTGTGTTCACACCCAAGCGATTTTCGCTGACGATGAGCCGAGTGAACATGCAGATTCATTCCCTGACATTAGATGGCGCTTAATGTAAAACAGAAATACTCCGGTACACAAGGTGGCGCTGCACAGACTTAGCGCTTCTGACACTTGCTTGTCACTCATAAGAAGAGAGCAAGTACACGCGAGCAAAAGCGCCAATCTCATTGGTCGGAATTGCCAAAACATGGTGTTTTTAAAAAAAATGCCGTTTTTACAATCCGACCAATGAACACTCACATTGGCGCCCTTTGTTTAGTCACGAGTTAAGCGACGCGAATATCACACGCATCTTGGTTTCGCCTTTGGTTTCGAATTCGTACCTTGATCAATGAGTCTAATCACAATCAATTTACATGATTCACTATAAAAACTGTTCAGTTCACTTACTTAAAACAATTAAGGAAACCGGTTGCCTTAAAATTCTGAAATAAATTCCACATTACTTAATTTTTTATCTTGACTATAACGTTTATTTACTTAATAATTTTAAGGCAACGGGTTTCTTCAATTTTTTTAAAGTTAAAGTTACATGATTCACTGTAAAAAGTGTTCAGTTCACTTAAAAAAGTCGAAGAAACAGGTTTCCTTCATTTTTTAAAGTAAATAAACGTAATACTTAATTGAAAAAAAAACATTACTTAATTCTAACTATGAAGTTTTTTTACTTAACAGTTTTAAGGCAACGGGTTCCCTGAATTTTTTATAAGTTAAGTCACCTGATAACTTTTTACAGTGGTTTTACAGGATTTCTAAGGAGTGGGAGTGGCTATTCATAAAGTCGAGACTGCTAGCAGTCTTCAACCTTAGGACCAGCATGCATAAGCTGCTTTCCAAAAGGGCCAGAATTGGGGCCTGAAGAAGAAACCCAAGTTTTGCAATGGGTTTCATGACTTACCGACACCATCTTCCCTCGGAGGGCATGAAGGCCGGGCGGTTGCTCAGAGCGCAGCTTCGTCTGCAGGGTGTTGAAGTTGATCTCCAGCTGGCATTTCTCCTGAACACGTGGAGGCTTGTGGACGCGCCTGTAGTCCCGGAAATCCTCCAGCTTCTGCTGCATGGCCCGCATGGTCTGCTGCGCCACGCGGTTCTCCCAGCCACGGGATGGTACGGCGGATTCCACTCCAACAACTACAGAGGTTTAGATGGAGAATGATGGGTATGAGACAATGTTGGGAGGTTAAGAAGGAACAAGATTAGGTTTTTCTAAACCACTTGTGAAATCCCAACTAAATGGCTGCTGACGGGAAACGGGGATCAGCGTAAATATACTGTTTTAAAAGAACAAATTATATTATATTATTTATTCTTAAATCTAAATGCTGATTTTCATTTACATTTTTCTTTTCGCCATTTAAAAGGCTGTGAAATAAATCTATGGAGCCCCTGAGTGGACATATAGTGATAAAAAAATTTTTACACGCAGACAAACTTTGCGTTTGTACACAAAACATTTGAACGCAAAAGATTTGCAAACGAACACACTGTTTTCTGTGCGAATTTTTACATGCGGATGCAAAAAGCACTGAAATGTAGAGATTCCTCACGTCTTTTTATTTTAATTAGCAAAATACCATAATTATTCTGTATTATGAGATTACGTGTTTTTGCTAAGTTTGAGGCAGTATTTGTATGTGTGCTAAAACACCAAAGGTTTTCATCCGAAATGGCCGGCCAATTTAAGGGAAGTGCATCTGATAGATTTTTCGTGTACATTTTAATGCATTTGCCAATGCAAACTGGTATGATTCAAGGCTACGGCCATTTAGAAATGCTAGCACCAGTTAAACAATCAGAAAAAACCCAAGAACCGGTGTTTTACTTAATACCCTGGCTGAAAACTTTAGTTTCAAGTTTACAGTAGCCGGATAGTCTTCAAAACCATCAATCCTTGTGGAAATCAGCTTGCTGACTGGTTTAGCTGGTTTAAGATGCATTTCTTATTGAAAATGACTGATATAAAGAGTTACACTTATAAAAAGTACTATTTCAACCAATGTGTGTAACATTTTGTAGTATGTAGTATGAGTAAAACCTATACGCAAGTTAGCATTTTTGCACTTGTCTTTCTGGGTTTTTGGTTTAATGCCTGAAATAAGGTCTGCGAACACAAGCTCAAGGAATAATTTTCATTATACGACATAAAATACTTTTTACGCCTTTACAATGTCTTGATAAAGGTGGTTGTCATCAGAGTGGCTAAATGAGACTATCAGAACTCTTCGGGAACATTAAACATCATCAGAGCTGACCAGTAAAACTCATCTACTCACTTTTACAGTTTATAATCACACACTTACAAACTATTCTAACTCATCTTTAGAACTTTGGAACTTTTGGAACACTACTGGGACACTCTACTGGGACACTCTACTGGGACACTCTACTGGGACACTCTACTGGGACACTCTACTGGGACACTCTACTGGGACACTCTACTGGGACACTCTACTGGGACACTCTACTAGGGACACTCTACTGGGACACTCTACTGGGACACTCTACTGGAACACTCTACTGGATCACTCTACTGGATCACTCTACTGGAACACTCTACTGGAACACTCTTACTGGAACACTCTACTGGAACACTCTACTGGAACACTCTACTGGAACACTCTACTGGAACACTCTACTGGAACACTCTACTGGAACACTCTACTGGAACACTCTACTGGAACACTCTACTGGAACACTTCTACTGGAATCAGTGTTTCACAGGTTTGTGACGCAGAGGCAGTCGTCCTCACCTCACTGGCCAGTTTCTCGTACTCCTCCATCAGCCTTTCGTTCTCCTGGTTCACAGCCAGAACCTTGCAGATTCTGTTAGCAGCCGTCTCGAGCCTGGCGAGAGAGACAGAGAAACCCAGCAGCTCATTTAGTGACATAACCAATTCTGTGTGGAGTTAATGCGCATGTATCCAAGTCTCCTCACTTAATTTACTTTCATTTACACATTCATTTACTCTGCGATACGCTGGGGTGCATCTGGATGCTCACTGAATTACTGAAATCATTCTCCTTCAATCATTTACACAAACTGATCTTACACTGTAATCATGATAGCCTTTTTTTAGTTTGAGAAATGGAAATGAAACTTGATTTTTACCTGTTCGGCACCGGCGAAAGCATGGTAAAAGCAAGGACACGTAGGTCATGATGGCTTTCTCATCAGGTTTAGGGGTGTTAACGATGTCTGAGGACAAAAGTAAGAGACAATCAAGTGGAGTTGAAGTCCGCGGTCATCTAGGGCAACTTGGTTTGTCAAGATTACATTTTAATAACATTTCAAATCAGCAATAAAACCCCACAACCTTGGTTTCATAAATGTCTACTTTTTTTTAACATGCTGCTTTCATCTGGTTAGACTACCGGTGGTATATATATACATACATATATATATATATATATATATATATATATATATATATATATATATATATATGTAGGGGTGGGCGATATGGCAAAAATATCATATCACGATTTTTTTAGGAAAATCACGATCACGATTTTTTATCACGATTCTTTTTCAAGTTGGTTTTAATATTTTGCACGTGGCTGTTCATTACAGCCAAACTAATGTCCCTATGTTAAAAACAAAGCCTTAGGTAACAAAAGAAAAAAGAAACGCAAACATTTAGGCCAGTGGCGAAGATAAAAATCTTTGTCATTATTTTCTTTGTTATTAAAAAAATAAGACAAGATCAACATTACACAAATTAATATTCAAATTAAATAAATAGTGCTTTATTTTTTCAGATGCAGTAGGTGTATTTAGCATTAGCATTGAAGAAAGTAATTAAATGAACAAATATTAAATTAAAACACTACATAGACTTCACTGAATAAATTATTGATTCTTATTAAAGCTACTATTAAAGTTCTCAGTCAGTGAGTGATTTTCTCCTTGTGTTTTTTTTTTGTTTTTGTTTTATTAACACTAAAGGGATAGTTCCCTCAAAAATGAAAATGGTCTTAATTTACTCTCTCAAAATGTTTTAAACCCGAATAAGTTTCTTTCTTCTGTTGAAAATAAAAGTTATTTTGAATATTGTGGGTAACCGAACAGTTGCTGGTCCCCCTATAGTTTTTTATAGGTTCTCTCCTGGAAGTTAATGGGGACCAAGCAACTTTTTGGTTACACACATTAAAAAAAATCGTCTTTTGTGTTCAGCACAAGAAAGAAATTAATACAGGTTTGGAACAACATTAGAGTGAGTAAATAATGACAGATTTTTTTTTTTTTTTTTTTAACTATCCCTTTAAGGACAAGCGGCAGTACTATTTATTCCTGTCGCTTTTAGACCAGCACGCGACGCGTTTAATATAGACGGATATTACACCAGATATTTCTCTCAAATGTTTGCTTTCACTTTAGACATAGCCTGTTTATGTAAGACTTTAGACATAGCCTGTTTATTGTGTGTATTTAAAAGTATTAGCATAATAAGACTCGAAAGATAACTTAGTCCAGTATTCAGGCGCTGTTTGACAGGCTTCTAGTGCCTGTGAGCGTCGGGGGAATGCGCTCAGGAAAGCGCACGTTAGAACAGCGCATCAGCACGTGAATTAAATGTTTAACCGGCAAGGCTTATGCAAATAATGAACTTTTGTGAATGCAGTGTCCCGTAACTGTTACCTATTCATTAACGTGTGATGTGTAGGCTACGTCGCTTTGAGGCGCCAGAACTGAACTGATAGAATGCACTGTAACACGATACTACGATATTTCTTCAAAAGCAGATCGTGGAGACATTTTAATCGTCCACGATTAAAAATAGTCATATCGCACACCCCTAATATATATATATATATATATATGTTCTCCATAAATAAACTATTAAGTCTTTGTTTAATCTTGACAAATTATAGATCATTAGAAAGCTCATGCTTTTAACATGAAAAATGATCCCTCTTACTGAGAAAAAGCTAACAGGTTAAGCTCAAATTATACTAAAAAGTTGTGTTTTTCCAGCTGGTCCATATACTGCAAATGTACTTGGAGTAAAAAAGTCTTCAAAAAGATGACTGGCTCTTTCTAAATGAAAGGCGGAGTGAATGTGTGTGTTACATGCATCTCCTCCTCCTAAAAATGTATGAAGGTAAATTGGTTTTAAAACCAAATTTCAGATTAAGACATGCACAAATAAAATTAATAATGTGTACAGAACTATATATTCTCAAAATAAATGTAGTATATCTCAGATTTTTTTTACTTAATTAAACAGGGTAAACACGCATTTAATCGCAAAATAGGGTATACTGTGAGTTTAAATTACTCAAGACATGTTTTATTCAATATATGTATTGAAAATGGTTTATTTAGCAATACATAGGAATTAGAGATTGGATTTCTAATAGACAAGGCAGCCAAGAGAAAAGCCACAAGAGTTTGCTTTAAATTAAATGCCAGATACAGTTTGTGTCATCAAAATACCAATAATAAAAAATACTACAAAAAAAAAGTAGGATTAACAAACCCGAAAATACGCAGAGACTTTGTTTTGAAATGTCTATGATTTTACTACATCAAATATGCACTCTTACAATATAGAAACCATGAAGTCAACACTGTCATAATCTATAGACAATAAGCAATAATTTGGCATAAATGTGTGATATTCCTCGATTGCCTGTAAAACCTTTTGAAAGTGTAATAATCACATAGACCATATTTTTCGGTCCCCAAATTTAAGACCTCTTAAACTGATCATTTTTGTCATTCCTTTTAGAGAAGACAAAATTGTAGTTTAAGGCCATCAAAATAGGCATGATTTGAGGCATGCTTTCACTCACCTTCAGCGTACAGCATCTTTCGGGATGTCCAGGTATTTCTCTGCCACCTCAAACGCAGTGTTCAGGTTTCCGATAGGGTCGTCCTTCAGAGGAACAACAGACATCACTGACATGCAGCGGGTCGACTCTGCTGCACTTTACAGGAATATGCTGCATTTATTTGCTAAAGGCACAGACTGAAATTTTTTTTGTCTCAGGCCTCATTTTAACCCTATTTTTAACCTATATTTGGCTTGCATGATTTTTTTTCTCCAACAGTGTTTTTTTATTTTAAGCCATTCAAGCAAAACTCCAATGGGGCTCATTCAACCAGATTTTAGTGTCTGATTTTATAAGTAATAATTTTAGATTTATTAAATCAAACATTTGAGCAGATCTGGCACTTTGGATGAAGTAGGGATGCACCCGATCATGTTTTTTTCATATAGACCTGCAAAAAGCATCCGTCTCAGGAGCATCTCTAGGATAAACCTAGACAGTGAAGATGTAAATATTGTGTGCTGAAATGGCTTAAAACTCCATGTGAGATATTTAAAGGCAAACAGATCAATAAAGTGTGTGTGACTGTCACCTTTCTGAGTTTAGAGTAGTATCGATGAGGTCTGGTCTGTGTCTGTGGATGAGAGCGCACAGAGCGAGGCCGTCCTTCCAGCTGAGAAACAGCAGAGACACACACAGTTAGCCTATTAAACTCTCCATTTCCTATCAATAGATATTAATAGATAGTACTGATGTAAATGTCAGCAATATTGCCCTTGATAGTATTTGGTATGACTACGTATCAGCAGAAAGTGACATTCAGAGATTTGACTCGTGTGTGTGACCTGATGTGGAAGTTCTGTACGTTGACGTTCCTGTAGGGGCGGTCTTCCTCTGACACCACAGCAGAAGACCCTCTTTAGCAGATGTCTCTGTGGAGGCGCACACACACACACACACACACAAAACAGAAAGTCATTTGCTTATTATGCAGAACTCATCTGAAGTGATAATGAGTGTTGAATCAGTAACATGAGCAGTCAAGTTGGTTTGTGATTGTCTTTGTCCCAATGTTACAGTGTGTGTGTGTGTGTTACCCTCCACTGAGATGTCCTGGATAGCGAAACGCAGAATGATGGTCCAGATCATTCCAAGAGTCATTTTCACGTTTCCATCAACAATCTCTGCAGAGAAAAGACAACAATTACTTGTTTTTTTGTGAAGGTTTACATACATTTACTGTAGTATTAGGCTGTCAATTGTAAATACTTTTTAAATTAATAATCACATAGAAGTTTTTAAAAGTCTAATCTTTTACAAGGATGCACAAAGCGCGAATATGTGACATTTGTAATGTTACAAGATATTTCTATTTCAAATAAACACTGTTCTTTTGAAATTTTTTTCATCACAGAATCCTGAAAATATTATTGATAATCAACATTATTAATAATAATCACAAATGTTTCTTGAGCAGCAAATCATGTGACTCTGAAGACTGGGAGTAATGATGCTGAAAATACAGGCAAAAAATGACAAACTACTTTCTGAGAAAAGACCCCATAAGAAAATAATTTAAGAGATTATATTATCAGTATAATATTTGCTTTATTTCTATTCCTCTACATAAGCAGCATGAACAAACTGCACTAAATGAACAGCCCTAGATAATATATACAAGTGTTGATGGCAGACATGTTGTATAGATAGTTTAAGATTATATATATATATATATATATTTAGTATAATAATAATAAACTTTATTTTATATAGCGCCTTTAAAAAGCATCTCAAAGCGCTTCACAAGATGTGAAGATAATAATAATGAATAAGTCAAAAATAAGGCAATTATGAGCAATTATGTAAAAGCTATACCCTAAACAAACAAGTTTAAAAGAGGGTATATAAAATATTCACCTTCAGCACCGATGGACACCAGTTTGACTCCTTTGCTACAGATGTAATCCAGAGCCTTGTTGACGTTGGCGATATCTGTGGAAGCGCATCTTTCCCTTTGTCAGGCTTGGGAAGTCTCTCGCCTGCCGAAACATCAGACCAATCAGATCATCAATATTGTGATGGTGAACCTCTGCACCTCTAGTGGCACCGAACAGAATTGCAGAAATAATGACTGTTTCCAAACTGGTTTCCCAAACACACCCATCCACTGTCTTCGCTTGTTTATTATAAACTACAGCACAGATGAACAGTTTTATAGTCTTACATAATCAACAATCTAAATTTTAAAATGCACACTTTACCCTTAAAGTCAAATGACATCCATTTTGATTACAATCGAAAACGCTTTTCCGGTTGGAGCGAGATTGAACACAACGCCGCTGATAAATCACTCATTGTAAGAGCAGGAACATGCAGTAAAGATGAGGACACTGATGTCATGTTCAGAGTGTGATTTGATTCATGATGTCATTTCTGTGGTGAAAGACTGTTTGAGTCTCCATCACACACACACGCACGCAGACAGACAGACAGACACACACACACCAACTGTGCTGAACACTAACCACGTATGTTGCCGTACTTTCCTAATAACTCCTCTAAGGAAAAC
>JAQIUQ010000218.1:297500-335000 GCA_030378365.1 Hybognathus amarus
TTGCGGCTAACGGTTCACTGACGTACAGAAGTGGGTTGACACACCCATATTATGAATATATAGCAAGACGTGACGGCAGATTTGAAGGATGGAGAAACAACTAACGTTAATTACCCATGGCCTTATTTGTCCAAGTTCAATCAGTATTTTTGAGAAAATGTTCTACATGCAATTTACATTGGATGTATATTTCGTTCTTGCAATGTTGTAGGCTATTTGTTGCACTTTTGACAAACAGTCAGAGATATTTTAGTGTTGTGTGTAATAAAACAATACTCTTTGAAATTGAAATTGCATTTGACTTGTTTTAAACACTAAATATTTTACTTAAAACATTCATCAGAGACTTATTCAGTTATTTATAATATACGTTGTTCAAAAAGCAAAAGTAGTTTCAGTGTAGCTAGCTACTTTTTGATTGTAACTTGTAGTGTAGCTAACTACTTTCTAAACGGGTAGCTTGACTGTAGTTAAACTACTTTAACTTACGAGTAGCTTGTAGCTTGTCAAACTACAGTTTCAGAGTAGCTTCCCCAACACTGATTATACCACTAAATCACATTTTTTTTGCCAATCTGACATGTCAACGTCCTGAGCAACTTTCCTCGCGCAATAGCCTTCATATTAATATCTCTATAACCCTCATCAGAGAGATCATTCAGAACTGACAGAATCAACCTTTCTAATCTCTCCGCCATTTTTGTTCTACACGCGTCCGACGCTTTCACTGTGTAGTACGGACGTCCGTTGGCGGTGTATGCGTATTACGGAGACTGATTTCAACTGCCAGTGTGAAGGTGGCGTTAAGAAGTGATTGATTGGTTGCAGTCACTGTGTGAAAATTAAATAGCCTACTTCAGCCGAGCCTTAATGTCTGATGTCGGGTTACCCTCGATGAATCACGCATATTGCATTCACTTGAAGAAAAAACAATCTACTCTGTTTTTCTAAATTAACGAGTTAATTTTTCATGAGAAAATTTTTTTTGCTCTGTTTTTCTGAATTAATGAGTTAATTTTTCATGAGAAAATTTTTTTTGCTCTGTTTTCTGAATTAATGAGTTAATTTTTCATGGACATTTTTTTGCTCTGTTTTTTCTGAATGAAAAATTTTTCTTATGAAAAATTAAGTCGTTAATTCAGAAAAACAGAGCAAAACCTTTTTACTCATGAAAAATTAAGTCATTAATTCAGAAAAACAGAGCAAAAAAATTTTCTCATGAAAAATTAACTCGTTAATTCAGAAAAAACAGAGTAATTTTTTTTCTTCAAGTGAGTGCAATATCGCCACGGTACTCGTCTACTTGTGATACGATTCGACCAAAACGCATCTTAACACCGGGAGTAAACAGGGCTTTAGAGATGTCTATGAGACGGAAAGGTCGGACAGAGGCAAAGTGGGAAGGGTGGAAGGAAGCGCTGATGGAGGAGGGGGGGCAATGTCTAAATGTGGATGTGACAGGACACCCAGACACAGATTCCTGAGGAGCAAAGAGACACAACAGGAGATTCAACTCCAAAGGGATCTGTTCTCCGACCAGAGAGATCTGATCCGAAATATACAGTCAAACCAAAACGTATTCAGACAACTTCAAAACGTCTCACGTTATCACAGTTTATTCAGATCAGTTACTGTATTTCACTGGTTTTGTCCATCCTTCTGTTACAACTCTCACAGATGAATTGTTGAATATCGGTCAGATGTTAAATTGAACTACACAACTAGATTTATCCCAGTTTAGCTCAACCAATTCAGGTCAGCTAAAAGTGTCTGAAGAATATTTGGTTCCCAATTTGTGTTATAAATTTTGGAGTATAATAATGTCACAATTTACTTTATTTTGCCATCCTCACTTATAAATTAACTATAGTGTACTGCACACACTAGTAAATAAATATCAAAAATTACATCTGGTGTCAGTCTGAATAATCTTTGGTTTGACTGTATGTGCACACACACGCTTCACAAACGGCCATATTGTCCAAAAACAGTTTCCTAAAGTGAAACGAAAAGCACTAATAAGCAGCCAATAATGCAACCCTGAGCCTTTAAATACCATCAGCTGCCACTTCCACTCTGTTAAGTACATTCATTTCCAGCGTCCACCTGTCAGCGACATGAGTGTGTGTTTGTGTGGAGGTCGATCTTTAAACGTGAGGTAATGCGCTTTCAGCATGAGGGGAGATGTCTGTCTTCTCCAAACCCTACAGGACAGCTGGGGAAGCCCTTTAATAAGTGACCTTTTCAAACCAAATTATGGCTGACCTCTCGGCTCCCCAGAGCTGGACTGCTATTTTAGTTGGGTTGTGTTTAAAGAAAAACTATCACATCAACACGTCAAATCTCAAACTCGCACTGAGAGTGAATGACTTGCAGTCAGTGTCTGGATTTTAAAATGAGTACATTTTTGATAGTTATCAAATTTGAATGCATACGATATATGTAAGAAATCAGGTACAGAGAGGCTGTGAATTAAGTAACGGCTGAAGGCGTTGTTAGGCTCGAAGCGGAAGCGGAGTTCCCTTAAGCCATTACTTATTCACGCTATACAGCACTTGCCTTGAGTACCTTATTGCTTTTATAAAACTGTTACCACACAATAAAAATATTAAAGTAAAAAAATTATTAGTGCAACTTTCATATCTTAAAATCACTAAAAGCCTTCCTTACGCTAGAAAGGAAATAAGTCCCTGACCGTGAACAGCAACAACCCAATGTGTAACATGCATGAAAGCTCAAATAAACACAACATAGAAACTGCAGTGTTGCGCAGTGATACACTGTAAAAAAATATTTTCATGATTTGTAATCACAACATTTTCTTTTCTTTTTCAAATCAACTTAAATAATTTTTGTATTTCAGATAACATAATATTTTGAGTTTCTGATGATTAAATCAGTGTCCTTCATTGTATTAACCAAATTTTTCCATTTCAATGAACTTTACATTTCAAGGCAACAAGAGGTCACTTATTTTTAAGTTTAACCAACAATATTTTTACAGTGTAGAACCGTTAGGTGAAAGCGATCAGTAGCCATGGTTTATCATGAATAGGGGATTATCACGGTGATACGCAGGACTTCGGATTCAGTGATCTTTGTGCACTGCCACTTCCGTTGAATCACCAATCTCGCTGGCGAACTGATGACAGACTACACCAAGTTTATTTATATGGCATTCCTGATAAATTAGTCTGATTTACTAAAGTGCCGGCTGCAAACAAACGTGCTACCTTGTTTTATTTTAAAGTTTTAATCCAGTTCTTCCTTATACTCAATTCAGTCGGGAATCCATGAAAACTTACGCAGGGTTGGTGTTGTTGGTTAGATTTACAAAGTGGAACAGAGCAGAGCATTCAGTCTCAGGCATTGTTGAACTGCGTCGGAAGTGGACAAGCACAAAGTTGACAAATCCGCCCATGAAACCGGAAGCGTGATAATCCCCTATAAAACACTATTGACCAATCAGAATCAAGGATTGGAACTAACCGTTTTATAAACAATCATAAATCATGATCAGAATGTAGACCATGTGCCAAATTGTGGTCAGCGTGGAATACAGAACAACATTCACAAAAGTCTGTGTGAATGTCAGTGGATAGGTCAAGCCAACACACACACAGACACACACACACTGCCTTTTGCACTGCAAGCATCACTTGCCTCACTCTATGAACATTTTTAAATAAATAATAGACAAGGTTTTAACTAATAGGAGAGAGAGAGAGAGAGAGTAAGAGAGAGAGAGAGATAGAGAGATAAGAGATGAGAATAGAGAGAGAGATGAGAGAGAGAGAGAGAGAGAGAGATGAGATGGAGAACACACACACACACACACACACAGGTATGCTGATCTAATGCGTCAAGGAATTATCACCTTACTAAAGCATGATCACCGACCTGGAAAGCTCCTGGTAATTGTGGGTAAATAAATCAGCGCGCTGTATTAATAACGGCTGCTAGTCATTCTCTCAGCGGAGGAGCTGATTGTTCGAGGAGGGGAAAACAATGTCTAGATCCATCGAATCACGCGCATCCAGGACACAGAGCAACGGTTCCCTCAATCACCTGACCTGCTAACCTTTTCTCACACTCACACACACATACACACACACCAATGTATGCCTTTTATTTTGCATCATTATCTGAGAGATTCAATAAAAGACCATCAAAATTTCGTCAAGGACTAACTTAAAGGTTTGTAACTAATCCTGATACTAACATAAAACTGTAAACACTATTTCTTACACTTTATCCGCATAGCAGACTTTGTCTTGAATCCCATTCTGCTGAATTCAGCTACTTTTCCTCTACATTTTGCACAGATTTCAAACTTCGAGTTTTCCATTAGCATTGCTAAGCTAACGGTGCAATGCACAGGCCTTTATTAGAGCAAACAAATAGGCTATAGGATGACTTTTTAATTACACCAATTGCACCAATTTTTATGTTCCCTTTTATTCGGATTGTATAGAATATGGGTCTCAATTGCCATATTTAGTTTAGCTTAAGTAAGCAATAATATTCGAGAGGCTGTGCTGTATCGTGAATAAGTAACTCCGCTTCGCGTCGCGACTAACAACGCCCTTGAGCCGTTACTTATTCACGATACAGCACTTGCCTCGAGATATCTTATTGCTTTTATAAAACGGTTGCCACACAATATTTAAGTAAAAAACAATGTTAGTGCAACTTTCTTGAAGTAAAATCACTAAAAGCCTACCTTCCGCTGGAAAAAATAGTCCCCGAGTGTGAACAGCAACAACGTTCCAATGTGTAAAATGCATGAAAGCTCAAATAAAAACAACATAGAACCGCAGTGTTGCGCAGCGATCGATGAAACCGTTTGGGTGAAGCGGTCGTAGCCGTGTTTATCGTGAATAAAGCACAGCTCTTGACCAATCAGAATCAAGGATTCGAACTAACCGTTTTATAAAGGAACATATAGAACGTGTTTTTGCATCTTTAAATGTGATGAGCAAGATTGGTGGAAAACAAGGTCTAAAGACACGTTTTTTAAAAGTTGAACTTCTTTAAACTTGAGCGGTGCAATAGAAAGATGAGTGAAAATTAGGCCCATTCACAACATGATAAATAAAAAGATAGATAAAAGGATAACTAAGCCCACTGCAGTTTTGTTATCCACTTTAAATGATGCTCCACTACTGTTTCAACAGCCAGATTAAAGTTAAATATGTCTGTTTCCACACATGTATTCAGGATCATTAATGTTTATGTCATTTACAAAGAAACCAAAGTCAAAAAACTGAGTGTCTCTGATGTCTTATCAGTGTGTTATTGGGACTCTGGGCTGAATTATGTTAATGAGAATGGAAAATGTGCAATCATCTGAAAGGAATGACACGGCAGCAACCCTTTAGCAACCCAACACACACACATACACACAACATCTCAGTTTCCACATGTATGGACTGTGGCAGCACTCATTAATTGGTTCACAGAAGTGTGACTGATGACCGCTGTGGATGCGAAGTGAGAAAAGACTTCTGTGAGAAAGAAGTGTGTTTGTGTGTGTGTGTCGAAAGAGAGTTTCCTTACAGTAAGTTCTAAATTCATGGCTGATTCTTTTCGCACATACCACGAGTTACTATGGCGACCTGATCTCCAGCATCCGACTGTGTTTCACTGTGTGTAAGAGTGACATTAGATCAGAGAATCTCATCCACAGGTGAAGCTCAGAAACAAACATCACTGAGCATTACGTCTCTAATCTATCTATCTATCTATCTATCTATCTATATCTATCTATCTATCTATCTATCTATCTATCTATCTATCTATCTATCTATCTATCTATCTATATCTATCTATATCTATCTATCTATCTATCTATATCTATCTATCTATCTATATCTATCTATATCTATCTATCTATCTATCTATCTATCTATCTCTATCTATCTATCTATCTATCTATCTATCTATCTATCTATCTATCTATCTATCTATCTATCATCTATCTATCATCTATCTGTCTGTCTACTAATCTATCCATCCATCCATCCATCCTGATCCATCTATCTGTTAGAAATATGTACTGTACATTGATATATTCTGCACTTATATTGTTATCTATCAAAATAATATATATACACAGGCAACTGAAGGAGCATCACACTAAAACTGACTCTCAGTAATGAGTTGAGCAGATGGACACACACACACACACACACACACACACACACACACACACACACACACACACACACACACACACACACACACACACACACACACACACACACACACACACACACACACACACACACACACACACACACACAGCTCCTAGTAGACACCAGAAACCACATTACAGCTTATTCTTAAAATATCACCCATCACATCACACATACAAAAAGCACTGAAGAGGGTCCATGTCATGTAATGGTATAAGATGGCAACACTGGGACTGATTTACATGGACTCTTCATTGTTCTCCAACGCTACTTTAAACACCACCATGATCCGCATGAAAGTGTCCAAAAAACCATATAGTAAAGCCGTTAAGCAAATGTTTATAACTGCATATACACAAACCTATAAACACACATTTACAAACACTTGCACACACACAAAGCTGTCGTGAGGCCTGTGTGCTCCTCTGGTAGTTTATAGTTGCTGCCCTACATGGCCACCGCTTCTGGAATAGAACTGCCATCTGATCTGACCACACAATCTCCCCTCGCTCTCACAAACACTTTCTCTCAGGAAGAATAATACACAAATAATAAATGACACTAATACACAATAGGACCTGAAACTTCCTGAAAAGTGAGAGTCAGAATTTACATTTTTAACAAATGCTGAACCTGTAAAATACACCATGTTACCAAATTAAGAGCATGGGTTAAACAATTATTTGTGTGATTGTTATTTCCCAGCCAAAAATATATTAAAAATATATATTAATGTAATAATTAAATAATAAAAATGTATAAAAACATAATTGTGTTTGGTAAATGTAAACTGATTAACCATATCAGAAATAACAATGATTGCATGCATTATGTTTGCCTCGTCATTATAAATAAATCCAGATGTATGAGAGGTTGTTACATAACACAGCACTATAAAACACAAAACCTCACAATACTAAGAATATAAGACCTTCTTAAATATTTAGGTCAGTCGTCCTCTAAAAAATACATGGCAACTTTTCTCAGAAATGGCATACAACAAAAAAGTATATTTCTAATTTAGGAAAAAGTGGGTACTAATATGGGTACGAGTTATACATGTTGTAAATAATAATATTAGTATAATAGCCTAAGCCATGATGATATATGATTTTTTTATGCAAATGTCACCATAGTCTGAATCTGATACGAAACTCAAAATGTGCCAATGAATTTGAGCATGAACGACTGCCATGTCCTTATGATATCTAATCCGAACGATGAGATCAGAAGCAGCGGAAACATTGTAACTCTACTCAGCTACAGAAGTAGAAGCGGCCTTCAAAAATGACTGGCAGAAAGAAGCTTCTTCACACCACTGATAACTCACGTCAACTTAAATTTGATCAGCAGTGACTTATCCCACATGAATACAACAGTGTGTTCTGACCAGTGTGTGTTCTTGACCAGACTTTTGTGAAGAATATTTATAATTCACTTGGGCAATGGGGTTGTGTAGGTTTGTTTACATCTTGATCTCAAAGATCATTTGAAGGTCAGAGTATATATATATATTTATACTACTTTTTTATATTTATTTATATAACAATAAACAATCACTGACCCTGTTTATATTATTTTTCTTTTGCAGATATTTTTTGAGGGCTACTTGCATTGAAATGTAGTTTTAAAAACATAGTTTTTGCTAAAGAGATTAAACCAGAAATGCTCTGAAAATACGAGAGTCATTGCAAATTGAACCCACTTTAAGTTTTTAAGAGACTTAGGAGAAATGAAAAACCAAATAATCACCACAACACTCAAATATAACTTAGCATACCGACAAAACATTCGCAAATATACCACATTTTCATGTTCTAAGCATAAAAAAACAGAAACACAGTTCTGAGTTGCAAAAACATCAGATAATATAGCTAAAAGACAATATTTAAAACCTTAATAAAATAAAATCCCAGTTGTATTTAGCAAGGACATGCTAATGTGGCTAACATAACAGGGAAGTTGATAGTTTAGCCACATTAGCAATAGCTAGCTATAGCTAGCAACAACAAACTGTCGTCTTAAAACTTAGATTTCATTTAAATGTTGTAGAAAACATTCTACTTTTACAAATACGCTGCTATGTGATCTTCCCATAACTGTATGTCCCTCTAGATGGCAGCACTGAAGACGCTTCTCTCGGATTCTTTCACTGATGGATGCTAGTTAGAGCTGCCGTTAGGATACCGGGCAGTGTGATGTCAGCTATTTAAAGACAGATTGTGAGAGCATTTAAATACAGAATTTACTAGTCATCAGCAGAACGACACTTAGAAACAATTTGTCTATTTTCTGCTGCCTTTTGACAGATATATCAGTTGAAACAGCATGTTGACAATCGCTGCTGGGGCTTCTGATATGTGCGCTAGAACAGGTGCAGAACCCCCACCCCCACGCGACCCCCATATTCGTTTCATTGCAAAATGATGCACTTTCTATATTTACGCTGTGATATCAGCTCCTTATGCTGATCCTACATGCCTAAGGATGTTTTAAAGACCCTCGTGATCTGAAGCTTTTCTTCACATATCATCAAGTTTAAAGCTTATATTATCTTTTTTTATAACCTTACTGTAACCAGACTTGCATCATTTAATCAGCTCTTCTTTTAAAAAAAACATTTAAATATAGGATATTTCTATAAAGACTAAAAACATTCACATAATCCAGGGGGCGCTAGTGGGCAATGTTATTTTCTCTTGACTGAATGGCAAAAAGTTACTCTTAAAGGTGTAGTTCACCCAAAAATGAAAACTGTGACATCACAGACCCTGTCGTTCCAAGCCCATAAGACTTTCGTCTGTCGACTTTTTATCTTCGCAGACACAAATTAATATATTTTTTGATGAAAAAAAAAACTTCTTAATGGAAGGACGAAGATTTCCGATCCTTCCATTGACAGCTACACAACTAGGCTACCACTTCTGGTGCTTCAAAAAGTTCATAAAGAGATCGTAAAACTAATCTATATGAATTGAATGGGTTATTCTAAACTTTCTGAAGAGACTTGCGTTAATTGTGATGAACAACATTTTTTAGGCTTTTTGAGGTGTCAAAGTTTCAGTTGCGTAACTGTCAATGGATAAACAGAAAAGCTCTCAGGGTTTCAGCTAAAAGATCTTCATTTGTATTCCGAAGATGCAGGAAAGTCTTACAGGATTGGAACGACATGAGGGATTAAATTTCATGTTGAACTACCCCTTTAAAACACCTTTTTTTAGTTGAGGGACCGAATACAAGTATTGACACATATAGCCCATTGATTACTTCAGGTCTGAGGTGATGGCTATGCTACACCACCGTGGGCACCTTGAAAATGTGCGCTATTAAAATAGTGACAACTGACATAGTGCCGTTTTTGAGAGCTGTTGAATACAGAGGGAGCAACTGCACAGGCAAAGGAGCTCAGAAAAGACGGCCTTAAGAATGGAGGGAGCGGAGGAGGAATATGGGAGATGGGGCGGCAAGGTTCAGGAGTATTTTTAGGGCATGTTTATTCACAGACTGAAATGAACCCTCCTTGCACTTCTCTTGCTCGCACACCATCTGTTGAAGTCTTTCAGCTTTGTCAGGTCTACCCAACATCCCACAAGTGTTTGTGAGACACCTTTATTGAGAGTGTCTTTTCTTGCAAAAACATTTCTTCAATAAAATAGTTAAGACAGTTAAGAGTAATGACCATGGCCTTATTAAAAAGTATATACATTGCCAGTAGTGACCATATTTGAATATAATAATAATAAAATCTCCCAACACAAGAATACGTAAAGCTTCTGAAAATAAGGGAACTTGAGAATTAAAAGTGTCTATTTCAGTCTTAACAAACGTATCCGTGCCTGACACCACAAATCTGTGGTTTGCAGTCAGAGATCAATCAGTGGTTCTTGGCTGACGTCACCTCAGACAGTGGCACGAGCTCCCCTGACGGCTATTAAACGTCACCTGTCATTTCTGTCAGTCAGATGATCTTCAAAAAAACATAGGCTAATCTACCTGACTTCTCTACCTTCACACACACTGGTCGGGGTCACAATAAAGAGCGACGATTTAATCGGTATAAGGCACAGGTATGTTAAAAAAGTGTGTCCACAAAATGCGTTAAAGTTTCGCGCGCTTTTCTGTGAGGCGATTTAACACCATTTTAAAAAGTAAACGAATGACGTGGTCCATGTTCGTTATTGCGATTATGAACACGGGTTTATAGAATCACATACTACACGAAGACCGAATAAAATTAGCTCCAAACTGAAGGAGGAGGGCGGGGATGTGGACAACACGGAGAAAACTGCGAATGAAACCAACAGCTGTACATCATATAAACTCGTTTGTCAGATCGAATCGACGTTAAATGTTCTTAAATCACATGCAAGTGTTGTACATTAAGTTTAGTAGGCTACCAACAAGTCACTACTGCTATTCTTACAATGGCAAAATAAATTAATAAAAACATAAATAAATACAGGATGTCAAGGCAATTTAGTAGACTTCTCAGCATCTTCACTATCATATTATTAACACTTACTGTTCTGACAGCATTTTAGGAAAACATGATTACCACAATTATAAATATAATAAGGTAGAGCCTAATAAAGATAGCCTTAATTGACACCAAAACTACTACTTATTGCTACTATAAAATCATACAATGATACAAATACAATGTAGAATTTGATTACATTTCATTATATAAAAGATAACTTGTATTTTGGTGGAATCCACAGTTACCATGGATAAGTTTTACAAATGGTAAATACAAAAAACATCCCCCTCATTGTGACTTGATAATGTTTTAGTGATTTTCAGGACATCCCCATGAACATACCTTCCTCTGCTGTTTCTCCCAGGCTGGGTCCAGCAGAAGGTCCCTGTCCCAGCTGTCCTCCTGAGTCATGTACTCTTCCGTAGTCATCATGTAGGTGTTGTTATACTGCACCTGTGTCTCAATAGTAGTCGCCATCTTTTACTCTTATCCCTCTAACCCCTTATATTAGAAGTTCTGTCCCTTGAGCTTTAGGTTGTAAACTAACAATCCCGTCCGTGCGTTAGAGGAGAAACCCCCGTTCAGTGTGTACTTGTATGACAGTGGAGGAAAAGGCCAGACTCCACTCGTCTGAGGTGCCTTTGTGGAGGTGCGAGCAGAACTTCTGCTGCCCAGTGCTCCTATCCTGGTCAAAAGTGCACACGTGACTGCACCCCAATAAATAAGAGGACTAGTCGAGTGGGTGTCGGGTTATGCTACCTAAAAGGTGTGAGAGGCGGGACATACTGTGAACTGGGACCAACTACTAGAGACTCTTTTAGTGAAGGGCAGGGAAAGACCTCACACACGCCTACTGGTGCCCTCCACTTTGCTAAGAACACCTGTTGTCCTTGGCTTTAGTCTTCATAGTTATCCAAATAACTGTTCTGGGGCTAGTTTAAATGCATCCAGCTAACTATTATGCATTGAAAAAAAAGTGCTCAGACAGTTCCCAGGCCAGATTGTTTCTGCTGTAATACAAACAAATGTCTGTACCTTTGCTATTCATTAATTACTACGCACATTTGTGCTTCTATCTCGTTGAGATCAAACAAGTCTGTAATACGTTAGAGGACCAATTCAAAGGAAAATATTCTTATGGAAAAACTACTTCAGAAAATAACATCAAGAGATTGTTTTGAAAGCAATCATGTACTTCCTAAACAAGAAAATAAAAAAAATCTTTACGACAAGTAAATTGACGTACTTGTAAACGCACTTGTCTTTCATTGACGCACTTGACGACGAGTAAATGAGCACAACATGACATATGCGGTCATAGTACTAGTTTATTGCAGTAAGCATGCGATGCCAATCAGTGTTCATGCAGAAGCTGGTGTAGGAGAGTACACTTTACCAGTCGCAAGGTTTTTGCAGTATACACACATTAACAAGTCATGCACATATTCATTAGAAGGTGATAAAAACAGTACGACCAGCTCATATCCTATCACCTGCAATAGAACTAATTCTCGTTTCATACATGTTATAAAAATGAGTACAGGAGTTACACTCAGTGGGGGTGTCCTTATAAAGGGATTGAAAAAAGATCCTTAAAAATAAAAAAGGAAAAAACTAAAGAGTTTCTAAAAAAGAATGGTACACAAACACTAGAAATTGTGTAATTGTTATCGTCCAAGTTTGTGCAAGAAGGATGACGATATCTAGGGAGAAAGTAGACGGAGAGAGCATTCTGTTATCCGTGGAAATTGTGGAGTCTAGAGTCAAAGAGACTTAAGCTGGAAGAGTATGTTGGAAAGGTGAGGGATTCTTTCGATACTCCTGAATGGAAGGTTCTTCTCAAACACGATTGGTATCTATCTGCCACAGACTTCTGACATCATTAACGAATGCCACAGACATCACAGAAATCTGTCAACCACAAATATCTGCATGTCAAATATCTTCATACCACTGACATAGAGAGTATCGTGGTTACTCGGACTATGAATAACAGATATATCTCATTTCCTCACTGTTCCTCATCCTCCAGAATAAGATCTAAAATTGAGGTAATCTAGTCCATATTGAGGTAATCCAGTCCTCCCAAAGGTAAGGCAACTTACTTCCGTAGACACAAAAAACAATGCAGATGTGTGTGACAATGCATGTGAAGATGCTACACATCTTGGCATGTTTTGGTATAGGAAAGAAGAATCATCACTTCATGTGGCTGTAAAATCAAGAACAACAGCACCTTCTAGTGAGATAAACCAAACGTAACCATCACGCTCCCTCTGGAGGAAAGGTCCTGTAAGTAGCCCTCCGGCGGCTCAGGTTCAGCAGTGGTTTTCCCCATCTATTCTAAAGCCACTTGTTTTATAGGACATTCGCCTACCAGGATAGCAATCTAATTATCGTACATTCAGCTATTTCAAACACAAACACCATATCAGACTCTCATTTAAACAGGTAACACAATGTAGCTTTCAGATTAACATGTTTTTAATCTGACAACATTGTTTGGGGTAAACCCTAACTATTTGGGATGACTTTGCCTACTGTCAATCTGGGAGGCAAAAGGTTTATTGTAAGAATTACTTGCTGGGTTTTGACTCAGCAATTTATCAAAGTCGGAGATAAGGGTTGCCAGTGTCATGGAGTCCAAATGAGAGTCTTGCGAATAAAATCTTGGCCAGTGCTTCGTGTCTAGTCAGAGAGCTTTCGGGGATGCGTTCAAGCAGTGGTTAACACTGAACAAACGTAACAATTAGCACTGGGGATGCGGCGAGGGCGGCGGTGAGCTGGGCGTCAGACGGCGAGACGACTCGAGGAAGCCTGGGGGGCAGGGGTTAAATCAAATAAACAAATTAAAAAGGCACATGGAAGAGGGCCAGGTGAGGTCGACGATATTGGCGGAACTCTTGAGCAAGGTCCACATCGGCCAAGCCTTTAATGACGACAAGCATTCACCTTTGTCACACACCTTTATCAGCCAACCTTACTTAAGCCACACTAAAGCAGTCTTTAATGCACTGACGAATAATTCCATTCATTCAACTGCTTTTATTCACATTCTCTCTGAAGCGACAACCAACAGATCAATTGTTAGAGCACCAAGCCATTACCGACACACTAACCACCGAAGCAGCAAATAGTCACCCCCGCCGCCACCTCTTTTGCCAGCGACAGATAGTAGCATAACACGGGTGTTTAGAGAAACCCATTGGCTAGAGCAATGGAGACGAGAGGTGAGGAATCTACAAGAGGGGTGGGGTGGTGGTGAGGAGAAATACAGCGGGTACACGGTCAGGCGCAGAACGCTATCGGGGAGGACGACAGGTAGAAGGGGGCGAGGCGCAGTGCGTTTACCTGAATGGAGTCAGAGAGACCTTCTCGCTCATTGCGCGACGCTAACTTTCTTCCCCCAAACCAGCACTGCGTATGGTGTCCACAGTTCCTTAGGGACCTAGTTAAGTTGGAACAGTCACATCAGAAAGCGTTTGTTTTTTGAGGGGGTTGAAACAAGAAATCAAAAAAGAAACATGCACAATGGAAGCAGATGCGAGCGAAGCCTTGTGGGGAATATCTTGAATTACGTACAAATACCAGAATAGGAATTGCAAAATGGTTTTAAAGTGTGGGTGCCTCCTGACACTCGCACATGAACATGTTTAACAGTATGCTTGGCGTCATGAAAGCATAGTCATCATCGTGCCACACTCCTGTTAAAGAAGCTGCATGGGACTATGGGTGGTTAAAAAGTACCAAAAGCTGGGCTGAAGATTTTGCTGCTCCTGGGGAAGGGGTTTGGGATGGTGTGTGCAGCTGGGGTGGGGGGTATAGAGTGGGGTTGCCCAGACTTACCCCATCCATAGTGACAGGGGTGAGATTGGGATCAGTCTCTAGTCCTTTAGCTTCCTTTCGGGGCTCCGATTCATACGAGTCTGGTCGTTTCACAAAGGAAAAACAATCATGAAACATCAAAAGGCAAGAATAGCTAAAGCTCCAAGCAAAAGCTCTCGAGTTTCCTCTGTAAATGATCAGGCAGGCTCTTTATTTTTTTGAATGGTCAGTAAAGATCCCGTACAGATCTTTAAGTCTTCTCTTCTGAGAACACTTGCGGCAAAAACAGTTACCGTAAACTACAAACATGAATGTCAATGCAAAACGTTTTCTAAGATCACATTCACACACACACTGGCATCCTCAAGGGGAACGGTAAACAAATGAAATACTGTCACTAAATGAGAGGCAGATGCAAAGAGAGATGGAGAGAGATGCAGTGAGGGTCATCTATAGAGTTGCAGCAGCGAAATGAGCAGGAAGACTGAAAGAAACTGATAGGAATCTCCCAATTTCATTTAATCCCAAATCACAGCACCACAGAAAATACAGCACTTTCGTGTAGCCTTAATCCAGTTTCACATTTTAAGACTACAGTTAAAAAAATAGCAAACTTGAATACATTTCACTACTAAGGCATATGAATCATAGGCCACTCATGATTTTGGCGTTTTTGTTTTTTGTTTTCTAGAAAAAAGAGAATTTTGGCTATAAACAATCATTGTGGAAAAAAGCCACAAGAAAGAACATTTTGTCTCTCTTATAGCTGTAAACAAAAGTTAAAAATTAAGCAGAGTACTTCTCTTTAAAATGATACGCGAGTCCCTTGTCACTGTTTATAAAAACATGATAGCAATAATAAAAGACACTTACAAAAACAGATTCTACAATGCATCTTGGCAGTTAAGTTGTCGAAGCATGGAGATGCTCCCATAAGACAGATCTCAGCTAAAGCTGACTAGCTAATCCTTTCTCTGATTGGCTGCCCATACACCACCATATTCTACGGAAGTAGCTACATCAAAGTTGGAGGGGAGAGAAGTCACAGTGTCTTTCAGCTTTCAGGATGGGTGGACAGGGATGGAAGGGTGGGGTTAAAGGTCATCACTAAATTCTCCCATCAGAGGTGTAAGGGATGCGTATGTATGTGCGTGTTGGGTCGAGGTCGCTTCCCTGTTCACATGTGCCTTCCTGTTCGTGTCAACCAATGGAAAGCATACACGCTACACCAGTCCCAGAGAAAAACAAGAAACACACAAAGACATGTGAAATACTTTTCCAACCCTGGTCCTACACTTCACACACCTTTGGAGTAAACATACATTCAACTTATTTAAATGTTCTTGCAATGCATCGAAATCTAACATCTTAACTAAATGAGTGTGTAAACTGGTTCGTATAACTCTAATAATCAAGCAATATTTAAAAATATCAAGTCCAGTATTCATTCATAGGCTACAAACACTTAATATAAAAGTTAAAAAGCATCATGGCTAGTGCCTAATCTACCCTTCAACACTAACTGGCTATTAGATTGAAGGTTTCTTTGAACAGACAATGTGTTATATTGGTTTAGTGTGCAGGAATGAGAGCATGCAGTTTCCCTTTTCAAGCCCTGACTACACTGGGTGTGTGTGAGAGATCAGAACCAAGGTTAGAGACTCCAGTCTATAGTTAAAACTGACACAGCCACCGTCTTAAACCCAAGCGCACACGTCAAACATACACCTGTGGCTTCTTTCTGACACACACACACACAGCACAAGGAAAGGAGAGGCAGAGAGGACGTGGAGCACACTACGGAAGGGTGTTTCAGGGGTGTGTAGGGCGAGTTCGGGGCGGCGGAGGAGGGGCTCCTTGTGCGACGGCGTCTCGGCGGTGGCTCATACACGCGAGGTGTTGCCATTGCGATGGCAGGCACGGAGGCGGCGGGCAGGACTGGCCTGAGGGACTCGAGCGTTGCCACCTGCTGAGTCGGGACACCGGGCAAAGCCTGCAGCGCGGACATTGCTGCAAGGTGGTTGGGAGGTGAGGTGCGCGTACTGGTATTGTTGGTATTGTTGGTATTGCTGCAGCTGCTGGTACTGCTGGTAGTATTCCGCGTAATATCTGTAAGAAATGGAGAGAAAACACACATGCACATCCACACAGACAGGAAAAGAGAACAGAAATCATGCATATACAAAAAATGTATATAACATTAGACAGGGACAGACACAGAAACACAAATACACACACACACACACCACCGCCACTGTAAATCAAAACTAAAACAGCCAACATTTTGAAATGCACAAACTTTTGCTTTAATCGTTTATTGTAGCCGCGTTTCCACCGCAGGAAGTTTCCCAAGAATTAGGCACTAAAAGTCCCTGCTTGCGAAGTAGAACTTTTTCAAAGTTCAGGAACCATCAGGGGTGGGACTTGGGCACTGAACATGCCGCATTTTGATTGGTTTACTACTTTTATCTGTTGCAGTGCGTGCAGGAATAGATGTTTGCTACTCGAATCAACAATGGAGTTTAAAAAACACGACCGATTACTTTATTAAGTTCAGGCAGTCCTACATCACCAAACTAATTTGCCTAATCTTTACGGTACTTTAGACAGCGGTGGACACGGACAGCAACAGGTCTGGGGGGAAGTTCCTGGGACAAATTTTTCCAGATAATTTCGGATGGAAACGCGGCTTATGTGTCTTTAATTGAAATCAGCTCACCTGGCTATAGGGTCATCCTCCTGTGCGGCGGCTTCCTCTCGACCTGCAGGTGTGGGCAACAAGGCTCTGCGCTTGGCCCTCTGGTACATAAATGGTTTCATAACAGGGTCAGGCAGAAGTGGGGCAGATCTTCTTAGTGGACTCCGGTCCCTCTCGCCAGACTTGAGCTAGCCTGTTGCTGTTCAGCTAGCACTTGCTGTCCTTGTGCAAAATAGTGTGCCCTTGCTGCCTCGAAGAAAGCTGCTGTGTCAGCTGCCCAAGAGCCCCGTAAGCCGGGGACGTGCTGTGGAGAGCCGGTGCTACCGTATAAGCTGGGTTAACAGCAGTACCTCCTGGTACCTCCATGCTCGGTGCTGCAGGTTAGAAACACTTGATTTGCCATGGCGGGCGTGTAAACCTGTTGACCGTATGCAGCGGCGGCTGCTGCGGCGGCTGCGACTGCACCACTCGTCATCTGCCCATAGAAAGCTGGGTTAACGGAGCCATACATCTGTGCGGCAGCAGCAGCAGCACTGTTGTTGAGTGCCTGATTTGCAACTGTCCCACCGTAGAGCTGATTGGCAACTGTACCGTACACTTGACTAGCTAGTGCTCCGTAGACGGCTGGTGCCACCGGGTTCCACCTTCGGCTCTTGCACCAGCAGCTGTAAGTCCAGTCAAAGCAGCATAGGTGGGGTCAAAAGTTGAGGTGTTGTATACCGAATTGTGGACGCTCTGCTGAACCTGTAGCGGGAGGCCGACGGCGGCAGCGGCGGCTGCTGAACACGGCCGCTTGGCTCTGGTACTGCTCCAGGGTGGGGCTTCCCAGCTGGGCATTCACCTGCATAGTGACCCTGTTTTCCGCAGCTCACACATGGGATTTTCCCAGTTGGTGCCTGTTTGCTTGGCTGAACTTTGGACAGCTCCACGGATAGTGGTCGTCCTTTGAAAGAGGTCCCGTGCAAAGCCTCAATAGCCTGCAGCGCATCTTCCTTGTTCTCCATGTGTACAAAAGCATAACCTGATAAAGGAAAAGACAGGAGTGTTATTATTCAGGATTACCCACACTTTAAATCAGGGGAAGCCAACCCAGCTCCTGAAGAGATACCTGATTTTTGAAAATACAATTTTTGTGGTGTTGGATAGAATTCAAGGCCAATTTATACTTCTGCGTCGAGGGTACGGCCGTCAGTGTACGACGTCAGCTGCGACACGTCAGGGGACGCCGTTCTGAGCATTTATACTTCAGCGTTCAGGTCTTGGTTGCTCTGCAGTACTGCCCCCGAAACGCTCAGTTGGCGCGGAGGGTTTTAATGTTCCACTGTTTTCCAGACATCCTCGGAGTTACGGCTTAGGTTACTGCAAGCCTGAAAGAGAGTGGATCATGTTGGAGTTGGAGCTTATTGAGGTGGAAAAACAGTTCATTTTAGTGAAATTACAAAAACTGAAAGGCAGAAATGAGAGAAGGCGTCGAAGGAGGATGGTAACGTGTGGAAATGCGTAGCGAGAAGGTGCGTGCGGGAAATTCGTATGAGGAAATGCGATGCTACCCAAGCCGACCAATCACCGATCTTGCGGTCAGCCGTTCGGACCCGACGTGTAGTTACATTTTGAGGAGGTGCGCGTCAGGCTCCCGCAAAGGGTACGGCGGTATGGGCGCGTCTGCGTATGCTGTGCCGTCCCTACTGCGCGCACCCTACGCAGAAGTATAAATTGGCCTTTAGCTTTCACATGAAAGCGAATTTACAAATCCGTATTTCAAGCTACATCCATATGTGGTTTGAAATCCTATTCAAATCGCATTTCTGGAAATCCATTTCAGTCTGACCACTCTGATTGGATTTCGTGTGGTTTATGTAGACTCACGCCATTGTAAAATGTAAACATCAGATGTTGTTATAGGAAACATCCCAAAAGTCGCTGCCAAAACAAAGCTGTGTTGTTACAAAGTGCGGAGCGGAGAAAATGACAATATAATGGAGACGATCAGAGCGGAAGAAGCCTCAGAAGACGCATAGTCCAGTGCACAGCTACACATTTCCATGTTTAAGATTTATATAAGACAACATCTCTATTGCAAACACCTCCATGTTGCGCTTGTTGTTGCTTATGGCATATGCCTACCAAGACAACGTCATTGCCATAGAAAACAATGCCAATATTCCGGAAAACGAAAGTCAAACACAAGATCGAATCTGAACCAGTTGCGATACACAATGTGGACATCTAAAATTTTAGATCAGATTCCAATCGGATACACAAATAATTGGATTTGGACAGTGTGAAGTAGTCCTGAGCACCTTAGTGTGTTGCTTAGGGTTGTAGCTAAATTCTGAAGGATAGTAGCCCTCCATGAGCAAGGTTGGGGTTTAGCAACTACGTCTCTTACCTTTCACCTTATCACACTCCAAAACTTTCCCAAAGGTCTGAAACAGCTCCTGGAGGTCTTCTGTGGTGCACATACTACTCAGATTACCCACAAACACCTTTGTCGAGTGGAGTGGGCGTCCTCGGGACTCCTCGACCACGAGGTTACGACCTTTAAACTCTCGGCCATTGAGCTCCCGAATGGCACGTTCAGCAGCGCCCTCTCCTTGTAGGTGTACGAAAGCAAACTGCCTCAAAACGCTACAGCTAACAACCTGGCCGTATGACTCAAAGATGGCCGACAGTTCTTCTTGCGTGGTGTCCAGGGCCAGATTCCCTCCAGAAGAGCTTAACCGTGTGGCCCTTATCCATTGTGCTGTAATTAGCAAAAGACAAGGACATAAAAGCATGTGTAAGTACAATTTTAAAAGTGAGGGTAAGTATTCCCTTACAAAATGGGACAGTGACGACATCAGATATTAATAATTATTCCATTCATGGTCTTATAGTACTCTGAAATAAATATGATATTTGTGATCATATAGTGATGATCATACTCAAGTGCTTCATACAATACCAAGGTAATTCTATGGTAATTATTGATGAAAATTAGATAAGTGACAATTCTTTAAATTGGCCAACCGATAACTGATATATTGGCCAACTATGTAAATTGTATATCATTTTTGAGAGCCTGATTACAAAAACACTTACCCTTAAATCCATGTCCCAAACACACAATTATAATGATGTTCTCTTATGTAGCCTAGGCTATATGACAGACTTGCTAAGTTAAGTTTAAGTTTGCATGTTGCACTTAACTGTATTTTCCTATTTGAAGTGATTCCAATTATATTTCATGTTATTCAAAAACATAATTGTGAACAGCCGAAGCGTCTCAGCTGTAAAATGGAAATAATTCATTTTTTATCGGCTTAAGATGATCGGTCAAATTCTCTTCTTGGGCCAATGACGAGAACATGTAAAAATTGACATTTATAAGCCGATACCAATATGGTGGCCGATATATTGTGGTAATACCATGGTTTTCAGACATGCCCCCATAACAACAACAGCAATATCGTTTTGTACTTTATTGTTAGTATTATTTCCCATTAATTGGGAAAAACTGTATTCTAAATTGTATAGATTTTATACAGGTGGGGAAAAGGGGAATAATAGTTTCATAACGTTTAGTATTTAGTGAAAACAACGTTGTTTGACGTGACAAAAGTCCTGAGTAACAGATGACTCCATGTTTTTGTCACAACAATATCTTTAAAAATACATATCAATTAAATTGAATACTAACACATAACATTATTCAGCAAACACGCGGAATATATCGATTAAACATTTATTCAGCATTTAATGAAAATAATTAGTAGCAGTCACAAAGCCACAAGTAATCTGGTGACGCAGAGTAAACACGTTCACTTCCTCAATCCAACAGCTCACGGAACAAACACACACACAAACATCACACTAACGGATAATTGTTTTCTTCTAACCCTGACACATCCTTCCAACCCTTTTATTAAATGTATAAAAGAGTGATAAACGCTGACTCGCCGTTCTCCTTTTAGCGCTCTGGCGTCAACAACACGAGTCGCGCGTGTCGACTGATTTACTGAATGTAACATTTCTGACACCAGATGTTTACAAAACACTCGCAATCTCTTCCGTCAGCAACACCGCGAATGTCCGCGATGCAACGACATCGTTTTAAATTTTTATTGTAAATAAACGTATGCGTGCATTATTCTATTCATTCTTTCCAAAAATAAATCTCTCTAGATGACTCATTTTGGGAGGATTTTTTTGGAGTGTCCCCGCGCCCCACAAACCCCTTCGCGTTTCTCTATAAATCACACCGCGAGCTCGGATACATCATTCCGTGTTTTCATTGGCAATCGTTACCTATTGGTTCTATATGATGAATTGTGGAATTGCTTTAAACATAAACAAATGTGAGAGGAAAAAAATCTTCCATCTTACCTAAGCGGTGCGGGGTTTCAAAATGGTCGGTCCACTTCCGTTCTTTAGAAACCCTCTCATTCTTCAGCAGAGGACTGTGAGCGCGTGGTGATGCACACACACACACACACACACACACACTGCGCGTGCATCCCCATTGCATGCACACGATGCATCATTTTAATGTTTCAGGAATTTAACAAAACTTAACTCACAGCGAGCAGAGACCTTGCAAAATAATACTTTAAATGCACCATATAAACCACATGTTTGTTTTGTTAAACGGTCGGTAAGCAACTTTGTAGTTTTTTTTAATAACAATTGTCACTTTTTGGAAACCTCAACAAATGAATGATTTGGGCTTATTTTGGGCAAAACAGACGCTTGCTTTTTTATTGGGATTAATTATGTAAAATAAAAAAAATAATCACAGCACTTTTGTCCGTTTTTGTTAGTGGGGACAATATTAAACATGCTTTATATTTTTCTTTATCTGTACAACAATAGTAAACAAAAAACATTACAAACAATACAACAATTAATAAATTAAGACACTTTAGGTCAGTTAGCCAATGGGAAATTCATTTTAAAGTGATTATTACAGAAGTGCTGAAGATTTTTTTGAAACTGCTTCCAAATCGCCCCATTGAAACACGTTTAAGATTATTTTAATCACTCATCGTATAAAAATATTTGATTTGAAATTTGAACTTTGATTTTGAAGTTCCGGCAGATGTGTGTGAAATCAGACAAACTAAAGCATAACGGAATGAATGATTACTATGAAATTCAGCTATACAGCCACACATCTACATAGTTACACATGGTTTGATTTCTGTATTTGTGGCATCAGAATCTCATGTCAATCTGAACAAACATTAATGACAGCCTCAGACAGGCACATGTTTGGTCTCTTATCTCGTTCCTTCCATACATCTGTGCGTGATGTCCATCTGTGTGTGTGAAGGTGGCGTGCTCGACCCACTACAGATGAGCTGCCGGCGTGTCAGTGACTCTCCGTCCTGTCCCAGCGATGGGCCGATCTCTCTCCTCCCACAGGGTCACACCATCACAGGCACAAATCTGTTTCGGGTTCTGAAACAAGCCGGCCGATCGAGCGATGATTCCACACGCCAGCCTGAGACCGAAGCGAGAGAGCGTACATTAAGCAAACACACACACAGTCCACTGAAGAACATGAAAGACAAGCGCATTAGTAAATACCTTCACTTAAAGGGACAGTTTACCCAAAAATAAACAAAAAGCAAATATTTTGAAGAATATTGGAAACCAAAGGGGGAAAAATGGGGCCATATTTACATTTTTGTGTACAGAAACTCACACAGGATTTAAACAACATGAGGGTGAGTAAACAATACAGAATTTACATATTTGGGTGAACTGTCCCTTTAAATCAGATCATTATACATTAGAAGAAGCGTTTCATCTTTATTTTAAATCTCTGTCATCATGTTTTTCTCTGGATAAGTCTGCAGACACAAGAACCCAATATTAGTTACAATACTAAAAAGTGTGACAGTCAAGAGCTAGACATTATATAATCAGTCAGTCTATATAATAAAGTAATTAGGGCTGTGAAACGATTAATCGCATTCAAAATAAAAGTTTGTGTTTGCATAATGTATGTGTGCGTAGTGTGTATAATTATTTTGTACATATAAATACACACAAATGTATGTATATATTTACGAAAAATGTGTTCTCAATATGTCAATATTTATATTTATAGTATTAATTATGTTTAAATATATATAAAGTATATACATGCAAATATTTCTTAAATATATACATGCATGTGTGTGTATTTATAAATACAAAATAATTATACACACTACGCACACATATATCGCAAACACAAACTTTTATTTTGAATGCGATTAATCGCGATAATCGTTTACAGCCTAAAATGAATAAAACCCACGTCAATCAAATGCAATGTAGCAGGTTTCCTACGACGTAAGTATATTCAACTTTATCCACTTACATCCAGTACACTAGAGTGATTATATATAGCAAATTCAACAGTTGGATTGTTTGTATCGTCGCAAAACTTGCCCAGCTCTATGTATAAAATTGGATATAAGTACATCCATATATCCAGTAAAGCACTGCATGATTGTGTGACACTGCTCTGAAACAATGTGTGTTGTGAAAAGTGCTACACAATTAAAACTGACCTGTCTCCTGAGTTTCCTGTTATTTTGGACAGCGGGTGATTCCACGGCCCAGATCAGTCCTCCCCAGAATCCACCACCAGAGATCGGCCAATCACGTCCCACACCTGCCCAACAGTGACATCATCACAGCATGAACACGCACCAAACACTGGCTTTGGTAAATCAGAGCATTTCATTTACAGTGAATGATATAAGAGTTGGAAAGGAGATGAAACAGAAGGTCAGTGTAATAATTACCAATACCAGAGACTTTAGATAATCTGCCCCAGGGTTCATGAACACACACATCTGAGTGTGTTTGGAGACTGCAGCTGTGTTACCTTTATCTGAGAGTCTTCTAGCCGGAACGAAGCTCTTCCGTCAGGAACCTGCCGTCACGTTTCCCAGATCGCCCACATGCTGGAGCACACACACAGTCACAGTGTTAAACACACACACAGACCTCAATAGTGAGTCAATGTAAATATACAAATAAAACAATGGAAATATATAATTTAAAAAACGTTATTGCTTCTTCTAAAAATTATTAAAAACATTAAAAATATATAATACATTTGTTATTAATACATAACCAAATTAAATGTATATAATAAAAAAAATACATTATATAATACAAAAATAATATATATAACTTTACATTTTTTAATTATATTTATATAAATAAGTATAATATATTTATATAAGTATATTTATACTCATTTTTAAATTGATTTAAATAACAAAATAAAATTTGTAATTATTTTAATTATAAATATTATAAACATTCAGAAAAAAAAATTAAGCATTAAGCATCAATGTTTAATTAATGCTTTTTCTACACAGAATTACCATATATATATATAAATATAAAATATTTAATAATATTTTTATAAATATATTTAAATATATATATATATATATATATATATATATATATATATATATATATATATAAACAATTATAAAATATATCAAAATAAATAAGTAAATGAATAAATAATAATGACAACAGCAATATAAATTATTCAAAACACATTACTTATTATTAAATACATTAATAAAATGCATATAATAAATAATTAGCTTCTTCCACTACAGTATTAACATAGTTTTAGGACATTTTGAACTCTGTAAAACACTTAGATACTGTATACAGAATACACCGGGGCTAGTTGTCAACTTCATAACCGATATGGTTTATTAAAAATGAATAAAAAAAAACATTCATTAACTCTAAGGTTTACATAAGGTGTGAACAAGTGTAGAATGTGTGTGTGTGTGTGTGTGTGTGTGTGTGCAGAAGTGAATATGAAGTACATGTACCCTGTCTGCGTCCTGAGGAGCTCCGTGGGGTTTCCCGAACGGATTGAAGTGATCTCCACAGCTGAAGGACACGCAGCACACATATAATCATCATTAACCCATCGTAACCAACACAGACTGCCGTGTGATCTGGTGAAAGGTCAAGGGTTGTGATACCTCCTGCAGTCCTGTGTGAGGTCACCGAGCTCGGTGCACGTGCAGGCCGTGCGCTCCTGGCTGCAGCCCGTCAATCGTCCCGTCAATCAAACAGCGTTCCTGTGACAACTGCAGGAACCGGACCACGCCCTGCACAGGCCCCGCCCCCTGGACCATCGCCACGGCAGCGCCCAGGTCTGACAACAACACACACACAGTGACTCCTCTACTATAACAAATTAACTTAATGAAGAACTTTACAGCCATGACTGAAGTAGAACAGATAAAGATAATATTAGGAGAGAGACTGACAGATGATGTGTGTGTGTGTGTGTGTGGTGTGTGTCAGCCTGAGCCCATAGAACCCCATGTTAAAATCCCCAACTTTACCTCAGACAAATGTTTACAGCCTGGTGCAAAAAGTGCTTTTGGTCTATATAGCTAATTTTGCCTTTTATGAGAATTTTTTGTAACTCATCCATTTAAATTATATTAAGCCTTAAAGTTCTGCATAATTAGGGGCGTGGCCACTTGAGTGACATGTGGATAGCCACTGATGTCACTACTAGCCATTTGTCTGCTGTCTGTAAGCGTCACGTCACCTCAGCTAATACGGTTATTTTCATTTATCCAGGAGTGACACTCAGCCAAGATGGCGACGGCTGGCTCCGCCCACTTTAGACTTCAAAAACGCTCTTCAGAAACGTACAGGTGATGCAAACGGACAATACGTCCATATTAGTGATGTCAACGATTAATCGACGATCGATTAATTGTCGATAATATGTTTAATCGATAAAACGTTATCGATCATCGATTAAGCATGCGCGTGCGTGTTCATGCGCGCGTGCTGCTCAACCGCGAAACATGTAAGCGAGCGCGCCGGAGTTACAGTATGTTTGGGACTATTTACACCTTCATCATGCCAATGTAAGTTGTAATAGTTTATTTTGTGTACTCCTATCTATATCTGCTTTATCATCTCATATTGGATGTATTTGGTTAAGAATTGACGCTAATAAAGCATGATGATCTTTAGCTCGCGCTGCTCAAATGGAGATGCACGACTAATGATGACTATTGGGACTGTCTTATTACATAACATTATAAGAAAACAATACTGTAATAAAACATTTGAATTATTTGGGTTGAGTTGCCGTGTCGCGTTGTTCCAGGAAGAGTGCGTCCACAACATGAGTCATTCTGAATGGCACGTAATTAGTAGGGATGGGCATTTTTCAAAATATTGCATTCGAATATTCGGGCTCATAAAAATCGAATATTCGAATATTAGTTTATTTAAATTATGTTTAACGAAAAAGACGTTATTTTTACGTTTTTTTTTTTTTACATTTTTGTCACCAAAAATGTAAAAACCGGTATTCCTCCAACGAAACTTAAAGGAAGTATGTCTCAAAATCATTTTGCTATTAGATAAGTTAACATCTTTGATCACGCGGGTGCAGCTGCGCTTACCTGCAGTTGTGATGCAATGATGAACAGCTGTCTTTCCTCACTCGACTGTTTGGATTTCATGTGATTTCTCATGGTGATGATATCATATCTCAGGTTAATTAATTAATTTGATCAAAAGTAATTCCGTTTAGTAAGATCCTTTTCAAGTAACGTTAATTCCAAACTTAGTGAGGCAGACGACAACATTATGTGATCAAATACAGACAACTTGTTAACACACTCCACAGCGCCATCCAGTGCATTTAATTATAACTGCGAGTTAGTTCTTAGGATTTATCATGGACTCACTGCATTTACGGCCAGCAAAGCAATGTATTCAAAATTCGAATAGTATTTTATTTTTCAAATAATAATTACATATCGAATATTTGAAAATTCGAATATTCGTGCACATCCCTAGTAATTAGTTCAAGTTCACTTGTGCATTCGCCTCATTTAGTGCAGATATAAACCGTAATATTATGTTTATTTTGTATCTGATTAATCTCTTATAGGATGCGTTTCTTTGAGTTAAATAACGCGCTAGCAAAGTGCTCAATGGTTATGCATACAGCGCGTGCCGCTCAAGCAGAATGCACAACTAATAATAATGATGATTAATTTGGGACAGTCATATTAATTAACATGAGAACACTATTTTATTAATTCGTTGTGAAATCATTGGGTTTAGTTGCCATTTTCAGTGCGTTGTTCCAGGAAGAGCACGTCCACAACAGTCATGCATTCACACATTCTGACAAGTGCATCTGAGGCGGTAGATGTCGGTGACACGTTATATAGTCGTTTTATTTGATTATTAAATAATTAACTTAATTATCAATCACATCAGAACATTTTACACTCCCACTAGCCCTTTATTTAGATTAAAAAACATTCTCATTAATTCGGTGAGGAACATAGTGTTTTGAGCAGCATTTGAAGACCCTGTTCTGCTGTTGGCCAAATGCCACTGCAGCGACGCATATTGCAATATTAAGGCTAACGATTAATCGATTAATTGATCGTTAATTTGAACGACGATCGATCATGGGAATTTGTGAAAATTGACATCCCTAGTCCATATGATTTTACAGTCTATGGCAGAGTTGTGGACTCGAGTCCGCATGACTCGGACTTAACTTGGACTTCGAGTCCCAAATTTGATGACTTGCGACTCGACTTGACATATTCAAAGATGACTTGCGTCTCGACTTAGACTTGGACAACAATGACTCGCGACTCGACTCGGACTTGAGCCCTGTGACTTGGAAAGACTTGACCTACCTTCTAAAACCACAGATCAGAGTTGTAATAATCACTGACTGTAGTATCACTGTATCATTGACGCATGATCACAGCGCTGATTAGCGCTGCTTTCTCACTGAGCCAGAGAGCGTGATCCAGTGCATCAGCAGCGTGTCAGTTGTCATTTAGTTATTATCACACGTTCAGACAGTTTTCAACCAAATAATGTTTTCTTTTTTCTTTTTCAGGCATTTAAATACACAAGTACTAGCGAACCATTTATAATTTGAGAAAAAAAAACACTGATGTCTAAGTGGAAATAATAAACCTTTGAAATGTAATTTTAAGACGTTATATTTCCCCCACAACAAACGCACATTTTAGCCTTTAGGTAACTATAAAGTCTTCTCCCTGTTCACCAGCCACTCACTTTCATGCCTTTCGGGAGAAATGGATGGATTTACGTTACGTTTTGTAAATGACAGGCACAAAGCCCAAAAAGTGTCACGTGACGCTTGATACGTCGCCATGGAAATAGGAATGTTCTAGTACAATTACTGTCGCGTTAACAAAATAATTTAACCAGGGACTAAATATTTTAAGCTTAATGTGTAGCAAATCTAGGGCCCTATAAAATCCGTTTTATTTTTTCCAAAATTCTGTTTTTTCCATTTTAATTTTTGCAAATTCCGTTTTTTCTGTTTACATTTTTGGGAATTCATTTTTTTACCCTTTACTGTTATTTTAGTTGTAAAAAGAGTGTGCTTTTTGTTCCGTGATCGCAGAAATTATAGGGCCCTACAAATCATGATTAATTTTCCCAATGACCAGTTACTTTTATTTTTTTATTTTTAAATCTGCATTGCACTCTTTACATTCAACCAAGACAACCAACCAATCCACTAAGTTTGAATAAATATGATAATATTATACATTATATCATATTTTAAAAGCCTTTCTAATATAATTTAGTATACATTTCATTTACTATAGGCTAGTAATTAACACTAACACAATAATTTGAGCAAAAAGCACTAATGACTTGTTTAAGACTTGAAACTTAAACTCGAAGGACTTGCAACTTGACTTGGACTTGTCTGTCTTGACTCGAGACTTACTTGTGACTTGCAAAATAATGACTCGGTCTCACCTCTGGTCTATGGTTCTCACTGCTTTGACACTAACAGTGTTTGGTTCACACCTGATTCTGAGCTGCCCATTCCCTTCAGCACCGCCCGTCTGCCTGTGCTCTCTATCAGAGTCTGGACCTGTGAAGACGTCAGCGCCGTTTCAACCAGAACCTCCTCCTTACCCAGGTTTACCTGCACCGACTGCACTCCTAAAAACACACACACACACACATATATGAATGAGATAATAGCTCATGACACAAAAAAGTGTTTCATGCTGTGCTCGACTCACCTGGTTCTTTCTCCAAAACACCCTTTACTGCATTAACACAGCTGTCACATGACATCTGCACCGCAAACTCAAGCTGTGCAAAAAAGAAATTAATGTGGATATTTATATATACACTATATTACATGTATATATATATATATATATATATATATATATATATATATATATATATATATTAGTGCTGTCAAATCACAATTTATCATATCTAACATAAAAGTACACTGTGTTTATGTATATACATACACACACATATACTGTATAACACACACACACATACACTAAACACATTTAAACAAACTTTTATAGCACTTTTAGATGCAATTTGCGATTAATCGATTTGACAGCACTATAGCATGAATGAGTTTTATAAGACGTTTAGTATTTTACACGGAATACTGTCGTGTCACACATTAAAAATCATAACGTTACTTATGTCTGTATAACATTCCCGAAGGTGTTTGGCAGTTTCTTTAAGTAAAAAATAAAGTATAATAAAACCAAAACAGCTTGTAAAAAAGAAGAGGTAAATAACTGCGCAAGCCCTCAAAGATAACACGTTATGGAAACTGATAAAATCATTAATATGAACTTAAATTTGACTTGAAAGACATGATGTTATTGTACAGTTGGCCTGCTCATATTCTTATTTTTCAAACAATTTCAATTTAACACAACTTCATGTTTAATAAATGTAATAAAGGGCCTAAGTAACTGTGATCACAGTATTTATTTTCAAAATAATTAAGTCATTATTCTCACCTTCGCTGTTCTGTTTGTGTCCATCTCTGTTTCGCACGTTGATAATGACGTACACGGAAGTTCCGCGTTCAGAAAACGTAATAAAATAAAAGTCCTATTTAGGAAACACACAATGCCTATAACACAATAAGAGTCCCAGATGAACATGTGGGTGAGGCTCTATGGTAATAATTTTTGTTTAACTTTGATTAAACAAACATTTAATCGAATAAAAATTAGTAAAATATTGACAAACTAACCAAAAACTTTAGCATTCTTATTTACTTATTTTTGTTATGATGGTTAGAGCCAGAAATAATTTAGAAGTGTTTTAATTTATTCTACTTGAATGATTTTCAGGATGTGTGTTGGGTGCAAATCATCAACATGATCATGAATCATCAACATGAATCATCAGCATACGAGATCAGAAACAAACCTCAAGTTAGTATTTTCTTATTTTATTGAAAAATATCTCAAATACTAAAATAATTGGATGTACACCACAGTAGATTCACAAGTTGTCGTATAATACAATATTCACAGTTATATTCATATAAAATCTACACGTCTGTTTTCTGTTCTTCATTTGCGGCTGTTGTTAAATGTTCTGGGAAACTGAGGCCTTTCTCCAGGGCGTAGGATCTCCCAGCGCTCGTCGTCCGCCTCGTGAGTGAGATAGCGATAGCCAATCCCCTGCTCGAACCCGCGCAGGTCACACCACATCTGGAAGTTCTGCGGGACACACGGACAACATGTGCATACATGATTATGTGTTCATCTGTCCATCCAGTCAATGCTCTGAATCTGACCTCAGCTGTTGTAGCCAATTAAACATACCAGTAAAATATCATTGGATTTGGTTGATTGTTTGAGAAATTCAACAGACCTGAAACCAGGGATGACCCATGGCTTTGCCAACGCTGAACCTGCGTCTCACCACCACCTGCAGCAGGTTATTGATCAGATTCACCGCTGAGAGAGAGAGAGAGAGAGAGAGAGAGAGATTAACAGAAAGAAGGAAATTAACCCTCATGCTGCGATTAATCACGATTAATTGAATTTGACTATAGCTGAAATATAGCTCAAATATAGATCAACTATAACTGAAATCTGTATAAAATATAGCTGGAATATCAATCAACTGTAGCTGAAATATGGCGACGATCTGAGGAATATAGCTGAATATAATAGATCAACTATAGCTGAAATATGGCTAAAATATAGATCAAATATAGCTGAAATATAGATCAACTATAGCTGAAATATGGCTAAAATATAGATCAAATATAGCTGAAATATAGATCAACTATAGCTGAAATATGGCTAAAATATAGATCAAATATAGCTGAAATATAGATTAACTATAGCTGAAATATATGATCAACATATAGCTGAAATATAGATCAACTATAGCATGAAATATAGATCAAATATAGCTCGAAATATAGCTGAATATAGATCAACTATAGCTGAAATATGGCTCAAATATAGATCAAATATAGCTGAAATATAGATCAACTATAGCTGAAATATGGCTAAAATATAGATCAAATATAGCTGAAATATAGATCAACTATAGCTGAAATATGGCTAAAATATAGATCAAATATAGCTGAAATATAGATCAACTATAGCTGAAATATGGCTCAAAATATAGATCAAATATAGCTGAAATATAGATCAACTATAGCTGAAATATGGCTCAAATATAGATCAAATATAGCTGAAATATAGATCAACTATAGCTGAAATATGGCTCAAATATAGATCAAATATAGCTGAAATATAGATCAACTATAGCTGAAATATATCTCAAAATATAGATCAAATATAGCTGAAATATAGATCAACTATAGCTGAAATATGGCTCAAATATAGATCAAATATAGCTGAAATATAGATCAACTATAGCTGAAATATGGCTCAAATATAGATCAAATATAGCTGAAATATAGATCAACTATAGCTGAAATATGGCTAAAATATAGATCAAATATAGCTGAAATATAGATCAACTATAGCTGAAATATGGCTAAATATAGATCAAATATAGCTGAAATATAGATCAACTATAGCTGAAATATGGCTCAAATATAGATCAAATATAGCTGAAATATAGATCAACTATAGCTGAAATATGGCTCAAATATAGATCAAATATAGCTGAAATATAGATCAACTATAGCTGAAATATGGCTCAAAATATAGATCAAATATAGCTGAAATATAGATCAACTATAGCTGAAATATGGCTCAAATATAGATCAAATATAGCTGAAATATAGATCAACTATAGCTGAAATATGGCTAAAATATAGATCAAATATAGCTGAAATATAGATCAACTATAGCTGAAATATGGCTCAAATATAGATCAAATATAGCTGAAATATAGATCAACTATAGCTGAAATATGGCTCAAAATATAGATCAAATATAGCTGAAATATAGATCAACTATAGCTGAAATATGGCTAAAATATAGATCAAATATAGCTGAAATATAGATCAACTATAGCTGAAATATGGCTCAAAATATAGATCAAATATAGCTGAAATATAGATCAACTATAGCTGAAATATGGCTCAAATATAGATCAAATATAGCTGAAATATAGATCAACTATAGCTGAAATATGGCTAAAATATAGATCAAATATAGCTGAAATATAGATCAACTATAGCTGAAATATGGCTCAAATATAGATCAAATATAGCTGAAATATAGATCAACTATAGCTGAAATATGGCTCAAAATATAGATCAAATATAGCTGAAATATAGATCAACTATAGCTGAAATATGGCTCAAATATAGATCAAATATAGCTGAAATATAGATCAACTATAGCTGAAATATGGCTCAAAATATAGATCAAATATAGCTGAAATATAGATCAACTATAGCTGAAATATGGCTCAAATATAGATCAAATATAGCTGAAATATAGATCAACTATAGCTGAAATATATCTCAAAATATAGATCAAATATAGCTGAAATATAGATCAACTATAGCTGAAATATGGCTCAAATATAGATCGAAATATAGATCAACTATAGCTGAAATATAGCTCAAAATATAGATCAAATATAGCTGAAATATAGATCAACTATAGCTGAAATATGGCTCAAATATAGATCAAATATAGCTGAAATATAGATCAACTATAGCTGAAATATATCTCAAAATATAGATCAAATATAGCTGAAATATAGATCAACTATAGCTGAAATATGGCTCAAATATAGATCAAATATTAGATCAACTATAGCTGAAATATGTCTCAAAATATAGATCAAATATAGCTGAAATATAGATCAACTATAGCTGATAATATGGCTCAAATATAGATCAAATATAGATCAACTATAGCTGAAATATGGCTGAAATATAGATCAACTATAGCTGAAATATAGCTCAAATATAGATCAAATAATATAGATCAAATATAGCTGAAATATAGATCAACTATAGCTGAAATATAGATCAATATAGCTCAAATATAGTTCAAATATAGATCAAATATAGCTCAAATATAGATGAAATATAGATCAAATATAGCTTAAATATAGATCAACTATAGCTGAAATATAGCTCAAATATAGTATCAAATATAGCTCAAATATAGATCAACTATAGCTCAAATATAGATCAAATATAGCTCAAATATTAGATTAAATATAGCTCAAATATAGATGAAATATAGCCAAATATAGATCAAATATAGCTCAAATATAGATCAACTATAGCTGAAATATAGCTGAAATATAAATCAAATATAGCTCATATATAGATCAACTATAGCTCAAATATAGATCTGACAATATAGATCAAATATAGCTCAAAATTAGATTAAATATAGATCAAATATAGCTCAAATATAGACTGAAATATAGATCAAATATAGCTCAAATAATATAGATCAAATATAGATCAATCTAGCTGAAATATAGCTCAAATATCAGATCAACTATAGCTGAAATATAAATCAAATATAGATCAACTATAGCTGAAATATAGCTCAAATATATATCAAATATAGCTAAATATAGATCAACTATAGCTCAAATATAGCTGAAATATAGCTCAAAATTAGATTAAATATAGCTGAAATATAGATCAAATATAGCTCAAATATAGATCATTTTGCCAATACAAAAATGTATTTTTTGTCAGTAGCTTCCTGAATGAACTGATAACAGAAGTGTTGGTGGACTATCCCGTAAGCATTAGTCCGTCTCACCCTCCAGCGAGATGAGGGACCACGGCTGCTGCGGATACATGAAGGAGGCGTTCGTGATCTGCTGATTGATGTCCTCGTCCTCGTTGAAAGGGAACGTCCCGCTCAGGCTGACGTATAGGATCACCCCACGGCCCACATGTCCAGAGAGCGGTCGTAACCGTGACTCCTGATGACCTCGGGCGCCAGATACGCAGGGGTCCCGACCACGAGCGCCGGAACGACTTCTCTCCGATGATGCAAGCAAAACCAAAGTCACACAGTTTGACCTGAAACAGAGACCATCATCACATTCGGGACTTCTGGAGAGCAAATGCTTGTTATAAAGCAATATCTGAATATGCGACACATGCAATTCTACACTTAATTGAATTTTCAGACCTGAGGAAAGCGGTTCGGGTGACGCCAGAAGCACATTTTCTGGTTTCAGGTCACAGTGTGCGATGTGCCTCAGGTGCAGGTACCTCAGAGCCTCCAAAACCTTCAGAAACACACACACAGGTCAGAGAGGAGAGACAGCGCTTGTGCATGAACACTTCTTTAGTCTTCATTGATTTACACTCTTAAAAATAATGCTTCCACAAGGGGCTTTTCACAGCCATGCCATAAAACCACCATTTTTGTGAAGAGCATTTGAGAAACCTCCAAACCTTATTCAACTATAAAGAGCATTTTGTCTATCTATCCTTAAAACTCATCTTTGATCACCAAAATGATATATTTAATCTTTTTTTGGTAAAAGAAAATCCTCATGCCTTAAAATAGCTTGAATGTAACTTTCGACACCTTGCCTCATTTAGTATGTTTGGTTCTATGAATATGCAAATGAGCCCCGCCTCCACTCACTCACTCAGCTCAGAGATCCACTGGTTGACCATCACTAGTTGATCTGATTGGTTACAACTCAGTGTGTGACATCAGAAACACCAGCGATTCCAACCTTTAAATGATATTTATAGCCATAGAAGTCAATAAAGAACCTTTATTTTTAATATTGTAATGCATTTAAAAAACACCTGTTCCACTCCTGGGTCTGTTTGGACCCGGTAGAGCGTAAGGTTATAAAACACTCATGAATTATTATTTTAAAACTAAAACCATATTGTATCTGATCAGTGCCTTCTCATTTATTAGTGATGCTTTCATCATGCTATTACTTAATTTACCGCCTTTTTATTAATAACAAAATTGCAAATTATTCTAAGTAAAGCAGGAAAAAACAGGGTGATGCAAGAAATATTTATTTTTATCTATGTTTATGAGAAATTTTCTTTGAATATATAATTTTATAAAATCTATAAGAACATATAATATGAGAAGAACCAGGATGAACTTTGATTGATTTAATTAAATACATTTTTATTTGCTGAAAACAAAATGTGTAACAATTTAGTTTAAATGGTCATCTTTATTTTTAAAAATCTGAAAAAATATGTGTATTTTGTCAGCCTTAACACATATCCAAAGTTTATTTTTGTAGTTTTGTATTATTTTTTTTAGTCAAAACTAACTCGACGGTTAAGATCTATATGAAGTGGATTAGTGTGCGATTCATGCACGACTGTTTTCAACATCGATAATAATCATAAATGTTTCTTGATCATCAGATCATCATATTAGAGTGATTTCTGAAGGATCATGTGACTTTGAAGACTGGAGTAATGATGATAAATTCAGCTTTGATAACAGGAATATATTACATTATATTATATATTCAATTAGAAAGTTAATATTTATTATCAGAATATAACTGTATTTTACTGTATTTTTTGATCAAATAAATGCAGCCGCTACCAAGCAGAGGAGCATAAAATAACCATCTGGCAACGTGAGAAATTTTAGCATTTAAAGGAGTAGTTCACTTTTGAAAAAAAATGTTGTTGATAATTTAATCACCCCCATGTCATCTAAGACATCTGAAACTCGATTCATCAAAATGAACGAATCTTTTTAGAGTCAATTCATTTGTTTCGTTCGTTGAATTAACTGAATTACTCGGAAAAAGATTTGTTCATTTTGATGAACAAGTTCGAACAGGAGAGTCACAGAGAACAGAGCAAGGCGACCATTTGAGCTTATAAAACTTAAACTTTGTTATTTATTTATTAAATGAGTGATTGATTTCGCTTGATAAGACCCTTATTCATCATCTGGAATCGTTTAAAGCCCTTTGAACAGTTTGCACTGAAACTGTCTTTTGGACCTTGAATCGTTTGGTTCCCATTGAAGTCCATTATATGGAGAAAATCCTGGAATGTTTTCATCAAAAACCTTAATTTCTTTTCGACTGAAGAAAGAAAAGACATGGACATCTTGGATGACATGGGGGTGAGTGAATTATCAGCAAAAGTTTTTTCAAAAGTGAACTACTCCTTTAAGATTAGAACTTTATCAATTGGTTCCCCCAAAAAATGGGCGTAAGTAACGTGTATTTGTGTGTTTTCACCTGAGTGACGAGGAAGCGTGCGGTGCGTTCAGGCAGACGGCCGCTCTCGTGAGATAAAATCATCTCTAACATGTCGCTGTGGAGCTTCTCCATCACAACGAACGTATACTCCATCGTCTCAAACATGCCCTCCAAACAAATGACTCCTGGATGAGACAGTTTCTGAAACACACACACACAGATATAACAACAACAAAAGCAACAGAATCAGTTTGATTTGTCCGTGTAAACACACACCTGCAATATCGAGACCTCGTTTTTAGTCTGCGTCTCCTGTTTGGAGGGAAAGCGTGTTTTATCGATGACTTTAACAGCGACGGGACGTCCGACTGCCTGTGTGTGCCTCCGTAAACCACCCAGAACTGACCCGAACCCAGAACCTCATCAGAGAAGATCTGATACAGCTCACTGATGTCCTGCAACACACACACACACACACACACAGGTTATTCTGTGAAACCTGGCGGGTGTTGCTTTAGGAAACATCTTCACAGTAAATAACTGAGAGCATCACCTGAGTCTCGTCACCGCTCTCTCCTTCACCTGTGGGACACCGGACACACTTTAGTTAACATTATAGACACACAGATCACTAAAACACTCACAATACAGTCTCGTTTGTTAGTTAATGCAACATGAACAGTGTTTTTCAGCATCTCTGTTGATGTTGGTTAATGAAAACAATGTTCTTTGATGGTTTGTGCATCAATATTATATACACTACAATCAAAGGCTTAAGGTTGTAAGATTTTTATGTTTTTAAAAGAAGT